>OX411771.1:2426768-2799268 GCA_948252455.1 Acleris cristana | reverse complement strand
TGGATCAGCAAATGCATTTAATGAGGGCGTTGAATTTTTGGCTATGATGTCTTCCGCTAAAATTTTACCGACGCTTGCAAAGAAGTCGTTTACATGATTGACCGCTTCATACGGAGATGGTTTACAGTTTAACAATTCAGTATTAGTAGTTTTATTCCTTTTGTAGTGAGTAATTGATTTTATTGCATTCCAAAGGGCTTTAGAGTTTTTCATTGAACTAGCTAGTTTATTTCGTTCATAGTTTCGTTTCAATTTTTTTATAAGTTTATTACAGTAGTTACGGTATCTAACAAATGTAATTTTCAGGATCGCGTTTTCCGGGTCAGAGCGAAGGCTTAATTGCATTTTATTCCTGTTTTTAATACATCTTAGGATGCCTGGAGTAATCCATGGCTTTATATTTCTACGGCTTTTAGGTATATGCTTTGTATTCTTACTTGAAAATAGTGAGTCTTGAAGTTTACATATTAGCTGTTCAACGACAAAATGTGGGTCATTACTAAATAGAAGAGTTTCTATATGTTTGTTTTGTAAGACTGTAAAAGCTTTTTTATAGTCATATGTGACGTAAGTTTTGGGAGTTGTTTCAACCGCTTTACACCCCGTTAAGGATAGAAATATGGTGTTGTGATCCGTTAGTGATGTGTTAAGTACAGCAACAAAGGCTGATAGTTTATTGTTTTCAAGTTTCATTATAAAGTGGTCTAAACAACTATTTGACCTTGTGGGTAATGAATGAGCAGGTAGTAGGCCGTATGTAGAGAGCATAGTTAGGTATTGGTGCCTATTTAAGCATTCTTGTGATGGTTCTTGTTGACGGGGAATGAGGTTAATGTTAATATCACCGGTTACTATTATAGTTTTATAGGATTTAATAGTTTCTAAGTAATTACTTAGAGAATTAATGAATGTAACTGCATTGGTGTTTGACGGGGACCTGTAGATGCCAATAATTATGACATTGTCTATTCTAATGCTAATGCCTGAAGCATGGTCAATTTTAATCTCTCCAATATTGGCTTTTAAATGGTTGTTGACGTACACCACAACTCCATCGTTCTGGTTTAGGTTATGTTGAGTTGATATTGACATATAGTTAGGAATACAGGGAATTGGTTTATTGTTGTTTAATCTACATTCCGTCAATATTATGACATCAATGTTGAAATCTAATTGTGACAGTGTAATTTGAAAGTTGTCAAAGTTACAATAAATGCTCCTTATGTTTTGCGACATAATGGTTAACTTTTTTTCGATGTTAGATATGTTATATTTGAGATCCTGAATATCACATTTTATAGAGAAAGCCGGTTCAGTATCATCGATTTCATTTAAAGTATTAACATCACTATTCATTTTGAATTGTAAAAAATAAAATCATGGTGATAGAGGGAGGGTATTTACAAAGTAAATATTGATATAGATATGTATTTATAAAGTAGTTGATGATAGGTAGTGGGAGCGAAACTGACATAAGGGTTTTCGTATAGGTTTGATATGAGATAAAGGGTTAATGGTAAGTAGGTACTGGTGTTTATATTTTTATAGTTCATGTGAGTGTTTTGGATGCACATAATATGTTTATGTATACTTGATTTGGACGTGTGTGTGTGTTTATGAGTGTGGGTGTGTGAATGAGTGTGGGTGTGTAAGTTTATGGTTACCTTAAGAATAAAGAACATAAGTGTAGGAACAAGGAATACTAAGAATACTGTCGTCAGCATTTAGCTCGCCTCGCGGCACGAAGTAGCGTTGGGACGCGGCACGGTTCCCCAGTCGTCTCCCGAGCGTGTACTAGCTTATATGTGTCAATATACTTATAATTAAATAATTGTGTTTAATTAAAGAGCTCCCACATTAGAACCCTAAAGTGGTGACCCCGACTTAGAACATTTCTGGTTGAGCTCTAGTGTAACAGTGCGAACTTTTACTTATTTGAAACAATATAAGAGTGGGAAACGACTCCCCGCGCGCCAGGGTTATTAGAAGCAAGTTTCAGGATGGAAGCTGCAGGAGCTGCGGGTCCAGCGGTCACTACAGTGGAGTTATCGACGATATCGCTGTCTGCAAAGTTACCAGATTTTTGGCAGGATCAACCACGACTATGGTTCTTTCAAGTCGAAGCCATACTCGCACAGCAAAAGGCAGGGGACCTAGCAAACTACAACATGGTCGTAGCAAAATTAGGAAAAAACGTAGTACAACAAGTAGCGGATATCCTGGAAAAACCGCCACAGCAAGAAAAATATAAAACAATTAAAGAAAGATTGCTAAGTATTTACGAAGAATCTGAAACACAAAGACTACAAAAGCTGATGTCAGAAATGGAACTGGGAGATCAGCGCCCCTCACAATTATTACGTTGCATGCGTGACCTTGCGCGTAATAAGATGGACGATGACACCCTAAGGATTTTATGGATGGGACATCTACCACCATCGGTAAGAGCAGTACTGGTTGCCGCGGACACCAAGTTTTTGGAGAGCTTATCAAACATAGCGGACAAGGTTATGGAAACTTGGAAACCGAGCGAGGTCGCCGAAATCAGCCAAGGAAACAAGAAACAGAGTCCACCAAGAGACTACATCGCAGCGGAATTAGCGAAGATCAATGACAGGATCAGCGAATTGGCCAGGGATACAGGAAGGAGCAGAAGCCGAGTCAGAAGCTACGGAAGAGAGCGCAGTCGAAGCCGATCGCAAAGTAGCAGCCGTCCGAGGAAGACACCGGAAAGCCCAGACTGGTTATGTTTTTACCACTTCAGAGACAAGGCCAACAAGTGCGTGGAGCCATGCAACTGGAAAAAGGTGCAGAAGGAAAACTAGACGCCGTGCAGTCGTCATCGGCGGGACACTGCACCATGGTAAACAATTATCGCCTTAATGTAACAGACAAGATATCAGGTATGAAATTTTTGATTGACACAGGGGCTAACGTGTCGGTTATACCCAAAAATTTTAAATACAACAAAGATTTATTGCAACCAATAAAAGATTTTAAGTTATACGCAGCGAACAATACACAAATAGCGACATATGGTTATGTGACATTAACGCTAAATTTAAATTTGAGACGAGTATTTAAATGGACTTTTATTGTTTGCAATATAAAACAACCAATCATAGGAGCAGATTTTCTGCGTAATTTTAAGTTACTTGTAGATCTTCATGGAAAAAAATTAATAGACGAAGTAACTAGTATAAAGGTAATTGGTACGATCATAAACCATTATGACTCATCAATTACATCACTAAGCACTGATAATCCTGCGTTTGACCTACTTAACAAGTACCCGGAAATATTGAAGCCTTTGTCATTTATTGAAACACCGAAACACTCTACGTATCATCACATAGAGACAACAGGTCCTCCAGTTCATCAAAGAACTAGACCATTGCCTCCTGAAAGGTACGAAAAAGCAAAAAAGGAATTTAAAGATATGATTGAAATGGGTATTTGCAGACCCTCAAAGAGTCCATGGTCTAGTCCTTTACATGTGGTCCCAAAGAAAGATGGACAAATTCGTCCTTGTGGGGACTACAGAGCCTTAAACGCAATAACTAAGCCAGATCGTTATCCGATTCCCAGGGTGCACGATTTCACCTATCTGTTAGCAGGTAAGTCTATATTTTCCTGTATAGATATACGTAGAGCTTATCATAACATAATGATTCATCCCGACGATATAGAGAAAACAGCAATTACAACACCGTTTGGTCTATATGAATTTCAGAGAATGACTTTTGGATTAAGAAATGCAGCACAAACGTTTCAAAGATTTATGAATAATACAGTTTTGAGCGAGTTTGATTTCATGTATTGCTATTGTGATGACATACTTGTGGCTTCTCTCACAGAAGAAGAACATGACGGTCATCTCGAGAAATTATTTAAAAGGTTTAGTGAATTTGGAATTACAATCAATTTAGAAAAATGTGTCATAAAAAAAAGTAAAGTAGAATTTCTTGGATTCGAGATATCAACAGATGGATTTAGGCCATTAAAAAGCAAGGTGCAAGCCATCATAGATTATCCCAAGCCACTAACGGTAAATCATTTGAGAACATTTTTAGGCATGATTAATTTTTACAGACCGCATATGCCGGACGCGGTAAAATTCCAAGAAGTATTACTTAGGTACGTACATAAAGCAAAACGTAACGATAAAACTCCCATAGCGTGGACAAAAGAAACTGACGAAGCTTTCCAACAATGTAAGCTCAGTTTACAGAACGCGGTCACGTTATCGTTCCCGCTGCCGAACGTACCTATTTCACTGTGTGCAGACGCCAGTAATATGTGTATAGGTGCAGTGTTACAACAGTTAGTTCACGGTAACTGGAAACCTCTAGCATATTTTTCTAGGAAACTTACTAGCACACAAATGAAATACAGTACATACGACAGAGAGTTATTAGCTATTTATTCAGCAGTACAGCAATTTAGATACTTACATGAGGGCAGAGAGCTTATTATTTTTACGGACCACAAACCGTTGACTTTTGCATTTAGCAAATTAACGGGTAACAATAATAAAGAAATACCCAGAAGAACTAGGCAATTACTATTTATTAGTGAATTCACAACTGACTTGCGCCACATCCAGGGCAAGGATAATGTAGTAGCGGACGCACTATCCAGAATAGAAACAATTAATTGTAATTTAGGTATCGATTACTCAGAAATAGCCAGAGAACAGGGAAATGATGAGGAATTAAAACAGTTACTACAAAATTCGCAAAACAAATTGCTATTCAAAGCGATAAAGTTTCCAGACTGCAAATACAGTATTTATTGTGAAATAACGACAGGTAACGCGAGACCATACATTCCGGAGAAGTTTCGACGCGATGTTTTTCACACGGTGCATGGCCTAAGCCATCCAGGACTTAGGACTACACGTAAAATGGTTGCTGATAGCTATTTCTGGAGCAACATGAACAAAGATGTAGGTCTTTGGGCCAAAACCTGCGTTCAATGCCAGAAAGCAAAAATATCGCGACACACCAAATCAGGTAATGTCACATTTCCGGATGTTGACCGGTTTGAGCATATTCATACGGACATTGTAGGACCCTTACCAACATCACAAGAAGGGCATAGGTATTGTCTTACGATCATAGACCGAGCCACCGGTTGGCCGGAAGCATTTCCGTTACAAGATATTACCGCAGATACAGTAGCTAGAACTATTTATGATGGTTGGATCGTACGATTCGGCTGTCCTGGTAAACTAACCAGTGATCAGGGCAGACAGTTTGAAAGAAATTTATTCCAGCAATTAATGAGATATACAGGAACAGAAAAATTGAGAACCACACCGTACCATCCACAGAGCAACGGCATCATTGAACGTTGGCATCGTTCGCTAAAAACAGCATTAAAGGCTCGTTTATGCAACAACAATTCGTGGGTTGATGAATTAAATACCGTATTGTTAGGACTCCGTGCTGTACCAAGATCCGACTCAGGTATCAGTGCAGCTCAAATGGTTTATGGTTGTAACATCAAGTTGCCAGGTCAATTTTTTTGTAACTCAAATAAAATAGTAACAGATCCACATGAGATGTTAAATAAAATTCATGAGACAATTCGAAGTTTGAAACCAAGACCAGATTGTCATCATAATAATAACAAATCCTTTGTCAGTACAGATCTAAAAAATTGTGATTATGTTTTTGTTCAAAAAATTGTAAAAACAGCATTAGAAACACCATATGAAGGACCATTTAAAGTTATCAAGCGAGATAATAAGGTGTTTAAGATTCAATACAAGGACAAACAAGTGAATATGTCAATAGATCGACTTAAACCCGCATATTTAATTAATGAAGAAGCTAACTCGTCGCAAAATTTAAACACACAAAATACGACACAAGCGGATAGCGGAAACGCTATGCCCATGCCTTACGTCACACGCAGTGGTCGAGTGATAAAGCGGTCAGTAAAATTTAGTGACGAGTAAACTTCATTTGTAGCTATATAAATGTATGAACTAAGCAAATTTAATTGCGAAATAACAAAACTAAGTAATAAGCATTTAGGACACTAATGTAAGGTTACGTATCGAATAATTAGCACTTGAACACAAGCCCCGCTAGCATTAACACTATTGGTAATCATGGGTAATTGGGGTAGCAAGAAAGATTCTGAGAATACTGATAAGTCAAACACCGTTACGGCGCAAGCATCGGTACATATGGCTGGAATTGCATCGCAGTTAAACACATTCACTATTGTTATTATAGTAATCGTCGCAATCTTAGCAATACTCTTGATAGCAATGATCTACAGAGGTTGCAAAAAGAAGGTGGACACGTGGTTCGTCAAACGAGTGAGAAAACTAGCGCAAGCACAGAACCAGGTTCAGACTGCTCCAGCGCAGCCGCAACAGATAATTTTGACAGTGTAATACAAGTTTAAAAAAAAAGTAAATTCAGTGCAGTGCAAACCGTTCGATACGTAACTTAAGTTAAGATTGTTAATATACTATGTACTAATTCTATTCTTAAAAAAAGCAGCATAAACAATAGGCAGGCATCGATGACGAATAGCCTCAACTATGTCGCGCAAAACAATGTAGTGTGTTTAGTTTCATAAGTCACCATTACGTAAGTAAGTGAATTGTTCATTTATTCTAAGGGAACATAAAGAAAACATCATTGTACTTGAACAACAAATATATTTCAGAATAAGTTGGAAATTTTTATATAAAAATTTTTGTTTTAAGGGGGGACGACTGTAGGAACAAGGAATACTAAGAATACTGTCGTCAGCATTTAGCTCGCCTCGCGGCACGAAGTAGCGTTGGGACGCGGCACGGTTCCCCAGTCGTCTCCCGAGCGTGTACTAGCTTATATGTGTCAATATACTTATAATTAAATAATTGTGTTTAATTAAAGAGCTCCCACATTAGAACCCTAAAATAAGTACAGTAATTGTGTTATTACTAGTACCAGAGAAACAACTGGTAATAGCAATAATCAACGTTTGGCTTAAAAGTATTTGACTTGAGAGAGTCCTACTACCAGGAGCGCATAACTCGTGGCAGTTTAAGCAAATGTGTAACTTTGGGAGTAGAAGTACAACTAGTATATCCAGTAAAAGGGTTTGCATATAATTACTAGGGATACATACATTGTGGGATAGTTGACCGAAAATACAAGTTAAGCTTAATTTTATTTGTAACTTATAGGACTCGAGTTTGCCGCTACTAAGAAAACATGCAGAGGTAAGTGTGTTTAAAGTTTTTGTAACTTTACCAGTAAGTGTTTCAGGACATAGTCACTTTTTTTGGATCAAAGGTGCAGTAGCAGAGGTTCCTGGCACTACCCTCGAATGCTCCATGGCCGGTGCGATGTTTCGCGAGTTGGTATTTGGGGTGGCGCGGGGGTCCTCCCTGCCCAGGCGCACGATTTGATCTTCACTATTTACAGTTATGATCTGGGAGTTGTCATTTTTCGCAGGTATACACGTCCATAGCTGGTCCAGCAATACTTGTAGAGCTCCTTTTTTTTCAGCTCCCTTGCCAGGAAGTGCAGTCTTGACGCCCTTGCAGTCAACTGTTCTGCTACAAAGATTGTAGCGTTTTCAGTGGTATGCATTCCAAGGTCAGTAGATCGTAAATTTCTTTTATGTCTAATGTTATGCGCCTTACACATTTTTAACATGTCGTTTTTTAGTAAGGTGGATGTTAGCTCAATTATAACTGGGGTGTTATTAGGTCCATTTTTCTTTGGGCGCGACCTGAAAATGTCTTTAATGTCCGTTTTGTTTAATGGACAAGCAATCGTTTTAGACAAACCGATCACTAAATTCACCAGGTCTTCCTTGGACTCTTTGGGTTGTTTTGGGACATTTTTAATTTCCAGGTTCGTTTTGCGAGATTCCCGCTGTAGATCTTCAATTTTGTACTCTAAGTTTTGAATGTACAGCTTGTCCTCTGCGATTTGGCTTTCTAGGTTACATATTTTATTCTGAAACTCTTCGTATTGTGAGGACAGGAACGACACTGAATCCTCAATACTCCTATTCGTTTGTTGGATCTCTTTCAATGTATCCGAGTTTTTCATAATTTCACCAAGTTGTGTTGCCATCATCGACGAGATCATGGATCGAATTTCCTCTTTAAATAATGATAGGTCAGCTGCAATATCATCCTCTCGCTTTCTTTTAGGCCTAGATGCATAAGTATTCGGCGGCGTAACTTTGTCAAGTCTGAATAAATCAGCCTCCGAAGCCGAGCGGTCGCCCAATGTATCCATTTGTACTAGGGTGCTATAGGCTTCAAAGGCTAATTAGCTAGTTTGCGCGCCGAATAGGGAGTGACGTCAACGCAGAGATAACGCGTTTGCGCTCGGCCAATCGAACCGTAGATGACGCGTGGTAAAGATAACGGCGTAGAAGTGATTCGTCGGCACACACACGTCTATAGATTTGAATGAACTCACGCTTGCCCTGTACCAGGGGTTCAGGACTCGAGGATTGTATCAATTCTTCTCTTGAATTTTACAGCTGTTGTTTATGCACTCCTATTTTCTTTCGTAATTAAATTTTACTTAAAATATTATTTATTTCTTTTTAAACAAATCTGCGCGGAATTATTGTGTTCGTGTGCACCTTGCGGTGGTCCGGGGAGAAGAGGATAAAAGGCTACCCAGACGTGCTCTCAATAATATAGATATTTTAAAGTATTCTAAAGAAATACCTCATTTTCGTGGTGTTTATGTGAGAGATAGTTTGCCAAAACAACCAAAAAGAGTAGAATGTGGAATCATAAATTTAGACAGTTCTGAAAACCAAGGGACTCACTGGGTAGCCTACGTCAAGGACAACAATTATTGTGAATATTTTAATAGTTATGGTGATCTTCAACCACCGATAGAATTAATAAGGTATTTAAAACATCATGATATTTTTTATAACTATAACACTTACCAAAAGTTTAACACTGTAAATTGCGGGCATTTATGTTTAAAATATTTAAAAAAGTTTTGGAGTGTCCGTTTAAATATCTCTGTACAATAAAAACCTTACCATTCTCACGATGTCTTTCACTTTATCTATAACCGGGACCTCTTCTACCCTGATCACTAATTATTCACCAGCTTTTCAACTGAATGGTGAATATGAATGCGGATTGTTACAAATGTCGACTTTTAACTCTATACCTAATATAGACTATAGAAACAATAAATTTTATTATGGTAAAAACGAAGTTATAGAAATTCCTGAAGGGTCATACGAACTCCAAGACCTTGACGATTACCTCAAAAGACACCTGCAAGGATGCACATTTTCACTGACATGTAATAATAATACGTTAAAAACGTCAATATTGTGTTCTAAAAATGTGTATTTTAATAAAGAAAACTCGATCGGTAACTTATTAGGTTTCGGTAAAGAAACTATTCAAGCTAATATATTAACAGAGTCCCCTTTTCCTGTATCCATTCTGTCTACAACTATAGTGCGAGTTGAATGTGATATAGTAAGCGGATCATTTGTAAACGGGAAACCAAGTCATATTATTCACGAGTTTGTGCCTAATGTACCACCAGGCTATCGGATTCAACCACCGATAGAATTAATAAGGTATTTAAAACATCATGATATTTTTTATAACTATAACACTTACCAAAAGTTTAACACTGTAAATTGCGGGCATTTATGTTTAAAATATTTAAAAAAGTTTTGGAGTGTCCGTTTAAATATCTCTGTACAATAAAAACCTTACCATTCTCACGATGTCTTTCACTTTATCTATAACCGGGACCTCTTCTACCCTGATCACTAATTATTCACCAGCTTTTCAACTGAATGGTGAATATGAATGCGGATTGTTACATATGTCGACTTTTAACTCTATACCTAATATAGACTATAGAAACAATAAATTTTATTATGGTAAAAACGAAGTTATAGAAATTCCTGAAGGGTCATACGAACTCCAAGACCTTGACGATTACCTCAAAAGACACCTGCAAGGATGCACATTTTCACTGACATGTAATAATAATACGTTAAAAACGTCAATATTGTGTTCTAAAAATGTGTATTTTAATAAAGAAAACTCGATCGGTAACTTATTAGGTTTCGGTAAAGAAACTATTCAAGCTAATATATTAACAGAGTCCCCTTTTCCTGTATCCATTCTGTCTACAACTATAGTGCGAGTTGAATGTGATATAGTAAGCGGATCATTTGTAAACGGGAAACCAAGTCATATTATTCACGAGTTTGTGCCTAATGTACCACCAGGCTATCGGATTATAGAAACACCGAAAAACGTAATTTATTTCCCTGTTACACAAATAAACTTGAGCTCTCTTAAAATAAGAATATTGGACGGAAATGATAATTTAGTTAATTTACGAGGTGAAGAGATTCAAATATATTAACATCTTTTAAAAAAAATGATAGATTTCAATAAAAGCGAAGTCTTGCACGACAAACATATTAGTAATCTTTGTGCTATCGAGAAAAGAACACCTAAACCGCAATTTACAAAGCTTACAAAGGAAAATAAACAATTTTTAAGAAACATTGGATTGTTAAAATGAGTATACTTAACTTAACAGATCCTTATAGCTTTGATGAGACGATTGAAAGTTACGAATATCATTCATATAAACCCTACGTAACTAGTTTTAACTTGAACGATGAAATCCGTATACCTATTAACCAACAAGATCTTTATGTATTGCCTTCGGCGAGTACTCTCTATGTGGAAGGCACCGTTACAGTATTCAATAGAGAGACAAAAGCAAAGGTGAACAGTGTTCTTTTAACTAATAACCCTATACTACATATATTTCAAGATATTCGATATGAACTGAATGGGATTGAAATAGATAAAATTAAAAACGCCGGAGTTACGACAACTATGAAGTCTCTTGTATCCATGAATGAACATGAATCGTTTATGTCACAGTTATGGGGTTGGAACGTTGATGGTACTAAAATTACACATGGCTCATTTTCTATATCTGTTCCTTTAAATAAGATTCTTGGTTTTGCAGAGGATTATAAGAAAATAATTATTAATTGCAAGCATGAACTTATTCTTCTAAGATCGAATAGTAATTTAAATAGCGTAAAATTGAATACAAATGAATACATAGAAAATATAACTATATCTAAAATAGTATGGCGTATGCCGCATATTAAAGTTTCTGATCGGGAAAGATTAAATTTACTCAAACATTTAGAAAAAGATCGTGCTATTCAGATAGCTTTCAGAAATTGGGATCTGTATGAGAATCCGCTTTTACCTAAAACCTCTAAACATTCTTGGTCAATCAAAACCTCATCTCAAATTGAAAAACCACGATACGTTATAATTGGATTAAAAACGGATAGAAAAAATATGGCCAACAAAGATGTAACATGGTTTGATCATTGTCATTTGAGAGACGTCAAAGTTTTTTTAAATTCATACTATTTTCCGTATGAAAGTTTAAATGTTAGTTTTGGAGCTGAAAGGTATGCTTTATTATACGAACAGTACGCTCAATTTCAGCAGTCTTATTATAACCGTGGTCAAACTCCGCTGTTGAGTCCGCAAGATTTTAAAGATAAAGGTCCTCTTTTTGTAATCGATTGTTCACGTCAAAACGAAACCTTGAAAACAGGTTCAGTAGATGTCAGAGTTGAACTAGAGTGTGAACAGGATATTCCTGATAATACTGCGGCGTACTGTCTAATTCTGAATGATAGTATTGTAGAATACAAACCCTTAAGCAACATTACATGAAAAATATCATGATGACTGACCGTTTGTTCGTGGATCTTCAGGGATTTAAATCGTATAAAAATGAATTTATTGTTAAAGAATTTGCATACAGTACAGATGAATATACACAAGTATTTTCAATAAAACCTCCATACCCATTTTATACTTTAACGGAAAACGAAAAAAGACAAGTGAGATGGGTAGAGAAAAACCTCGGAATTTTATGGCGTGAAGGATATGTTGATTATAGAGAATTTAAAAGAATGATTCCCAGCTACTTGGAAAACAAGAAAATATATGTAAAAGGATTAGAAAAAGTTAAATGGGTTAAAGACTTGTGTGCTAACTGTACTGTATTAGATTTAGGTGAAAAAGGTCTGCCTAATTTTCAATCTATGCATCAAAAATATTGTAAAGACCACATTACATATAATTGTTTAATTCATAAAAGCTCTTGTGCGTTAAAAAATGTTATGTGTATACAAAAGTGGTACTCTGAAAATAATTTATTATTATATTCTCATTTGTAAATTCGCTCTCTGTACAACAACATAAATTATTTTATTTTGAAATAAAATCGTAATTAAGAATTTTTGGAAATTTGATTTACAAATATTATGCCTATTTACCATTTCAATACGTTCATTAAGGTTCGGTTCTATGGGTCCGTTAGTAAATATGTGAGATTCAATTTTAGTAACTTTATTAAAAAATTAACATTTGAGGTTTAATCTAACGGATGTTTATAAAACACAACCTAAATAAATAAGTGAGCTTTGGGAAACAGAAAAAGAGGATTAAAATAAAAGAAGAACATATACGATAAGTATTTATTCCTGAACATATATAACTAGGTATACATAGTTTGACACATAAAAGCTAAGCCCAGTCTATTTAAGAACTATAGTAAAAACTATAAAGTATATCCAGATAATTAATTTATGTCCCCAAGAAAGGGTATGAATGTTGTCCTTTAATATAACCCGTTTATCATCATTCGACGATAAGGCTACTTTATTAAGAGACTGTGTGAAAATTTCATGTTTTAACGACTTAAATACAGTGTTCCTTTTCTTTACATTTATTTTATTAAATAGTACATTTTCATAGTCCTGAAATGCAAGATCCCTTATTGCATGTTTCTTCGTACCTTTAGCTTTCTTTAACTGTTTCTCTTCTGTTTTAATGCAGTATAATTTTGACCTCAGACCTACAAAGTGGGTGATTAATTCACCACCCATTTCATCTTTAAATAACCCCGGTACCTTCTTATTTCGTTGACGTATGCCGTACACATTATTCTCATGGTAATTGCTTGTATCTAAATTTTGTTGAAAATGCAATTTTAGGTCTCTATATAAATCATTGGTTTTTATGAAATACAAATAAGAGTCTGTATCGGTATAACACATACTCAGATTTTGACCATAAAAAGGTTTCATTTGAGAATAGTGAAAGTCATACATGTGAGACTTAGATATTGCTAAAACAGAAAATCCAATATAAATCGGTTTATCAAGAGTAATAATTTCTGGTTTCATTTGAATAGCTACTAAATTATCAGTAAAAACACTTGCACTATGAAAATTAGGTCGTGCTACTAACACTTCAGCACTAGTTTTTTTCTTAGTTTTGTTTGCAGTATCATTCCACTGATTAACTAATAGTACTTTTGTCCTATTTTCTATAGCTTCTAAGGTTTTCCCAAAAAGACTGTTATTGAAGAGTTTATATAAATTCATTAGAAATTCTGATTTTGTGTTTTTTCTCAACTTTGTGTTTAATTCAATATACTCTTGTATAAACGGACTTTGTTTGAATCTTATAACTCTATGTATTTTTCTTAACTTTAAACCATGTTCCAAGCACGTTTTCAGGTGTACGTAATGAATAACATATTCATATTTATCAAAAAGGTTTGGAATAAGTTTAGAGTTTTTTGATCCGGGAGGTGTATACTTTTGAGGGCAAAATGGAATGTCATTGTGTAAATTGTGTAGGTATTCTGGATACTCTAAATCTACTTCTAATATATAACCGTAAATAGAATCATGGGGCACTTCGCAGAAATTAATTTTTTCTATTTCTTCTATATTTAATAATTTAAAATCAGCATAGGGTAAATAACTACACATAGCAAAACCATACAAATTGTTACAGTCTATATAAAACAAAAACGAATCTGGAACTGAAGTGTCATAATTCGGCATGTATTTGTTATTAGCATGCGCGTATCTAGAAGAACAAAGGCACACACCCCCTCGAATACCTTTTTGAATCATTCGGATTATTTCAAGATCATTTATGAGTTCTAATTTTATATTGGTAATCAGTAACATTGCATCAAAGCTTAAGCTCGGAGCTGTCATGTAAAAAGCAGGATCTAGTTTGTAGTTCAACATAGACATCTTGCGAAAATTTTCGAATATATCAGCTAATAATAGCACATCGGACTTAAGGTATAAGTCTGTATAATCCCCCAAATTCTTTAAATTAAATAGTTTCCATACACGCTTCGCATGCTCATACTCCAAGTCAGATATAATACAATCGGTTATTGAGCTATAAAAACATTGTTGAGGAGGTAGTGCTTCCCCTTCATAAGTTTTCCAACAAGTAATATATTCGTATGGATATACACCCTTGCCTCTTAATAATAGAAAGTGGTCTTCGATTGGAAAAAAACTATGTAAATGTACGAAGTCTTCATTATTTAAATCAGCCGCAAGTTTTTCTAAACTACTTCCAAGAAATTTGAAGGAATCTACAAACCGAACAGCTACGAATTCGTCTATGCCTGTTTGGAAATACTTTGTAAATGAAATATAATTTTCTTTATTTTTTGCTATAACTTTTAACCTACCATTCATTTCTCCTAACTGTTTAATGAACAAATGGCAGTCGTATCCAGACAAATTATGAAAGAATATGGGTATAAATTTCGGTAAACGAAATTGAAGATTACAAAACGAGTGAGCAGCACCCCTGAATCGTCCCGATAAATGACAATGATCTCTGACAGCATCATCTAATAGCAGTTTGCTGCAAAGAAAACAATATTTCTCTTCTAAAAACCGCTTTTCTTCATCCTCTGTGAGTTTCAAAGGAGCGGGGTTCTTATAAATTTCATTTATTCTAGCTATATCAATTTTCAAATAATCGAGAAATTTGGTAACACAATCACGCCCACGATAACTAACATATCTGTTGAGAGAACTATCATAGGAACATACAATATAATATGCAAACGCGGCTGGCACGTGTTTCTGTAATGATGTTGTACATTTTGAATCGAATTCATTATTTGTAATTGGTTGTAATATAGATTCAAAGTCCGCATAGATAACATAGGGCATAGTTTGCATTCTTTCAAATTTTTTAAATTGAATATGTGAACCACTTTCAGGTAAAACTGTTGCAACACCCCCACACACATGTGTGTTTAATTTATCTGCATTGTGAAAAAATATCAAACATTCCTCGCAAAGAAATATTTGTCCATTATGTTTCGTCAATTGTTTTTTTACAAGACGACTTAAAATTTTTATCAGACAATAATGCGCATGGTTACCATTTTCCAACATCAAAAGATTTACATGGTGTTTCCTTTTCTTATCAGTTTTGTACAGAGGTCCCACGATATCAGTTTAGTTTTTTAATCCGTAAACATTAACGCTTATGTTTCGGTTATTTTTTTCGAATATTTTGATGTCGAAGAGACCAACCGGAAACGTCATATTTTTTGTCTCAAGTACGCTTTCAAAATGCGGGTAAGATGATAATCGATCCTGATTGTTTTGAACAGGAAATAACGCTGCCATTATACACCATAAAAAACAGAAATTGTCACTATTTTTAATATTAACGCAAGCTCGTCTCAATTTTAACATTTTAGGCAATTCGATAAAACCGGATGCTCTCAGTGGATTGTATTTGTTAATGTTGATTTCTAAATAAAGGTTTCGTAAAAAACACCAACCACTGTCCCTTTCTTGAAATTCATCTATTTTTTTGCATAAAGTATTCACAATTAATGAGAATATTTCGTTAAATTCAGAGCTCTGATTGAAAATGATATTTTGCGTAGCAAAGGATTTGATTTCACATGTATCATTTTTCGGTAAACAAAACTCAGCAAACAACTCAAAGTTGGCTTTAATAGATCCAAAAGAGGCTCTCCTTGCTTCAAGAATTTGACGAACTCGCTCGCGAACCGTGCTCAGAAACCGTGCAGGTGACTCATGACAACTACTATCTGGACCTCGTACTCTATATGACGCTATCCTATTACGAAAAGCACTGCTTATTTTCTCAATGTCTGAGGTTAATTGAATAGAATTATTATTTTTATGTAAGTTAGTACGCAAGTGAGCAGATAGGGTTTTACTTGGAACACTTATATCACACACGGAACAAAATACCGAATTTAGTTTCATTTTAATAATGAAAAATAGCTCAAAAATAGACTGGGTGGATCTTAATAGCTACTTGTAAAAACTATAACAGAATTAATAACTATTTATATCGGGAAAGAAGGTTCCTTCTTGTGTAAAGTCCTCCTTACAATTTTTCAGAACATTTTTTAATTGTTCTATGATAGGCGAACTGGAATCAACCCGTTATTTAAAATTTATTAGGGCTTTCTCCCAACGAACTTGTGGTGAAACATTTCGAATATCGTCTACATTATAAAGTTTAAACTCAACAAAAAGGTCACCCGTTAATGAAGCTACACGCCGCACCTTGCCGCCGGGAACGCGACGCGTCAGCACCGATGTTAGAGACTCGGCGCTGGTTACACGACGTGGCACTTCAATATCTTCATCCCAGTTCGAAAACCAACCAGTTGACGGGGCAGGCTTCGGTTGGCGAGCACCTTCCTTTTTCGTTAATGACTTGGATTTAGCCTTTGTACTGAAATTAAATATTACGTATTTAGCTATTTGACAATAAAATAAAACTGAAATGAATGTTAGAATTAATATCATAACTCTTAGGTACATTTTGGTGTAGTTAAAATAGATCATTACCATTTACTGGTGAGTTCGTCCCCAGAACCACCTTGATCTTCGTTCGAAGACCAGCCAGTTGTAGGGGATGGCTTCGATTGACGAGCACCTTCCTTTTTCGTTAGTGAGTTGGATTTAGCCTTTGTCCTGAAATCAAATATTACGTATTTACCTATTTAACAATAAAATAAAACTGAAATGAATGTTAGAATTAATATCATAGCTCTTAGGTCAATTTTGGTAGGTAGTTAAAGTAATATCGAGAGGAAATGTGATTACATAAAATAGATCATTACCTTTTATTGGTGAGTTCCTATACAGAATCACATTGATCCTCGTTCGAAAACCAACCAGTTGTCGGGGCCGGTTTCAGTTCGCGAGATGCGCGTTTCCTTTTTGCTGGAGTTTTTGGTTGGTCCCTGAAATTAACCGTCAACTTCATATTATCTTATTAAAAATAAAAGTGCAATTGAAACATGAAATAAACTTGATAAAATTTTGGATAATAGGTACATTACCTCTTCGATGTGGAATCGTCCCCAGAATCACCTTGATCCTCTTTAAAACTTTTAGCGTTGTACTCCTTGTTTGACCTGCAAGGAACAATAAATTTAAAAATAAATTACACTTTTTAATGTTTTAAGTAAGTAATACCAAGAATATAAAAACTTACGAACATTATTTTATTGTACTGTAGTGCTGCTTCCTCGAACGTAGATAATGTAATAATTAAGTTGGAACGTAAAAACTGATCAGCTAAAATGCTACTTGCAGTAGTAGTACCTTTAAATATTTATCGCGTATAGTTTCTTACTACAAAATACGGAAATTGTTGGTTTTTTAAAGGTTTAATACCACAGATGCTGATAATGCAAAGAAAGCAAATGTGTAACAAACAAAAGTATCATATTTAAGAGGTTATTTATTACGCAAGCGCCGCCGATTTCAAAGCCGCCGCTCTATGTTCAAAGAACGTGGTGATTCAACACCGGCATATGCACGTCACAAATCGAATACTAACTTCCGTCTCGCTCAAACATATTCAATGAAGCTCGAGCGAGAGTAAGCCATTCCTACTGCTGACTTTAAGACAAACACACTTCGTTCGTGACTGCCTGCGTTTACATTTATTTTAACAGACTTTAAATAAAATGGTAAGTCCACACAAACATTGAAATTAACGATCTTTGCTTTTTATATCACTTTTAACAGTTCAGGTTTTGTGAATAAGTAAATATATATATATATATATATATATATATATATATATATATTTTATTGTTTACAGAGTAAATCCAGTTCACAACCGATTGTCAACTCAAAAGATTCTGATGAGCTAGCACTGTCAACATTTTATACTCAAGCTGCATTTGATGACCCTTTCCCCTGCTCTCAAGATGTAGACGCATACTTGAAGTACCAAAATGAACATTTAAGTCGAGTTCCGGATATTTCTTCACAAAAGGCTGTAAAACGAACTAAGAAACCCTCAAAGAAGACAAGCTACGGAAAAAATAAAATCATCGATAACGGATTGAACTCCTACGTTATTAAAAAAAATAAGACAGGCAGGCGAAATATTAAAATCAGTATATCAAATCTTGAACTGAACAAGGAGTCTACAGAGGTTGCCGTACAGTACGTCGTTGAAGACGAATATGATGACATATTAAGTGCCACGGAAGGACTAGTTGATAAAATTGTAAAAAGATTAGCAAATGTTAGTTATTAATACAACTAGATATGTGAAATACATACTTATTTAGAATATTTTATTATGCACATAAAATAGATATCGTGAAAATAAATTGCATGTAAAAATAATCAATCATTTGTTTTATTAGTCCATAACATACTATTTATTATTATTATTTAAAGATAAAAAAAGATAAAAGATGTTTATTCAGTAAGTAGGCCGCACGGGCACTTTTACACGTCAAAAATCTACCAGCGCTTCGCAAGAGACCACTGCTGAGAAGAAACGCCGCAAGAAACTCAACAGTCAGTCGTTTTTTAAATATTGCTTATGATAAATGATATTATACAACGAAAAGAAAAAACTTAACCTAGCATTATATAAAACAATGAATGTAACAAACAATATGAATATATATATCATGCGTAGTTGAGCAGGAAAATGTGTCTAAACTCAAAATTCAAAAAAAAAAAACCCATAAGTAGTAAATATAAAAATAAATAAAAATTATACTTAGACGGGGCAAACAACACATAAATAGTTTCGATACATTTTCCTACAGAAACCGTGTCCCCTAGACAATACACAATGTTTTACATATTTGTATGATTAAGTTATTATTAAGATATTTAGGTGTTTAATTTAGGCCAAGCATTTTTATCTGTTAGATAGTCTTCGACCCTATAGTAAGCTTTAGACATCAACGACTTTTTCAAATAATTTTTAAGTACTGGAAATGGTAACTTTAAAACTTCGTCAGGTAATTTATTATAGAAATGAATGCATTGACCTACAAATGATTTATATACCTTACGGACACGAATTTTTTTTATAGCTATTTTATTTTTATTTCTTGTATTCAAATTATGTATGTCACAATTCTTAATAAAAGAATCTTGATTTTTAATGACATAAATAATATTCTCATAAATAAATTGTGATGCTACTGTCAAAATATTAATTTCTTTAAATAGTAATCTTAAGGAATCACGGGAGTTTAGGTTATATATAGAACGAATGGCTCTTTTTTGTAACACGAAAATAGTCTGTATGTCAGCAGCTTTTCCCCAAACAAGTATACCGTACGACATAACACTATGAAAATAACTATAATAAACTAAGCGAGCAGTCTCAACATTGGTAAGTTGTCTGATTTTCCTAACAGCATCAGCTGCCGAACTTAATTTGCCTGCTAGTACTGCTATATGGGGACTCCATTGCAAGTTTTTGTCTATAGTTATTCCTAAGAAAAACGCCTTATCCACCATTTCCAAACACTCATCATTTAGAAAAATACTAGATTCTACCGGTCTAACATTCGGCAAAGCGAACCTAACACATTTAGTTTTCTTAGCATTAAGTAGCAAATTGTTACTAGTAAACCAATTAAGTACTTTACCTAGCGTCGCGTTTATCCTACTATAATCGACGGATTTTCGGTCTACCTAGAAAATCAATGATGTATCATCAGCAAATAGCACAATATCGCAAAGGTTAACTACCGCGGGTGGCAAGTCATTTATATAAACGAGAAATAAGAAAGGGCCTAATATAGAGCCCTGTGGCACACCTAATTTAACAGCTGCTCCAATGGACTTTGTTTGGTTTACAACAACCGTTTGTGTTCTATCACTAAGATATGAAGACATAAGATTTAGAGAATTATTTGACAGACCATAATGTTCTAATTTTAATAAAAGAGTCGCATGGTCTACGCAATCGAAAGCTTTGGAAAGGTCACAAAAAATTCCTATTGCATCACAAGATGTCTCCCAAATATTATATATATATTTAATGAGTACAGATGCTGCATCAATTGTGGATCGTCCTCTGGTGAAGCCGAACTGATTACTGTTAAGCAGTTTATTTCTATTGAAGTGCCCTAACATATCTTTTAACATTAACTTCTCAAAAACTTTACTTAAAACAGGTAGAATAGAAATGGGTCGGAAATTCGTTAAATCACTCCTCTCGCCCGATTTAAAAAGTGGTAAGACTTTACTATATTTCATAAGATTTGGAAAGACCCCCTCTAAAATGCAATTATTGTAGATTAAAGCTAAGTGAGGTGCAATTATATCTATGACATGATGAATGACTTTTACTGACGTTCCCCATAAATCCTCAGTATTTTTTAAACTGAGCGATTTAAATGCCTTAACAATAGAAACTGAATCTACGTGGGTAAAATCAAAGTTTACATTACAATTAGTAACATTAGCACAAAGTAATTTTTGAGCTCCAATCAAATATTAATAAGTTAACTTTAATTTTACTTATATCAAACGCGTGCATACGGAACTCTAAATGACACGTATGCAAATAAACTATTAGCTTGATGAGCGCATGACCGCCCGACCAATTAAACAATATCATATTTCAAGTTCGAAACAGCGTGCATCGCTTCGATTATGAAATGATATAGTTACAGACGCATTTAAATTTGAAACTTGAACGAACATTAATAAGGAGTAAATTTGAACTTCGCTTCGGTTTATAATTTAATTATTACGCTATGTAGTTGTCACAACTACGTCACACAAATTGCACATATGCAATATATTTTAATAAGGTAATCAATGAAATGAAATTTTATCGCATTGTAGACTTTACTTGGCCTGTTAAAGAAACAAATCACCCTGACTGATTTATTGAGTTGCAGGTAATTTACATTTCAAATAACTTTTTAACTTGCATCGCGTGCTATAGATGGCGTAAATATCAAATAAAAGAATATTTTCGTGTGTTTTTGGATAACTTTATTGTAAGCCATATTTTGGTAGGGGTCAAAATTAAAGTCAATGTTTGAATGTTACAATTCTAATAAAAATGCTAATAATTTTCATGTTGTAGGCAAAATAGACAAAAACAGGTTCAGTTCTGCATCGCGCTATCGAAGTTTTTTAGATTCGATCATATATATAGAACACAAAATAAGTAACCGACGTGCTCCCACCTTCTGCGACCGACCGGCGGAATGGTAGGGATGCACCAGCAACCTGTGGCTCGGCCTGATCACCCTTGCTACTAACCGCTGAATTTGTTATCTTGGAAGTCCCGGTGATTCTGTGCCTATGCGGTGGTGGGCATGGATGATCCACGCCTCGGTGGGAGGCTCTAAAACCACCAACACCTCTTCACGTAAAATGCGGCCATAAGACCACTGGGAACTTAACGCATCCCGGGTGGCCCGTCCTTGTTGTGGTGCTTGATCACCTCCGCAGCAAGTTGTGAAAACACCATAGTCGTCCTAAGTCGTTGCGACTGGGGCGCTATGAGGGTCCTGGACCCACAAACATGCTGAGCCTGATCAACTTAGTGTGTATGTGTGTTAAGCTTTTGTTTTTTAACATTAACTTATCATATAAAGTAAAGTAAGTTCTACGTGTTAATTTGATGAAAAATCAGTTGAATGAATCAAACATACGTGAAAACCCGATTGAGCGTTTCGAATCAAATATATGTGAAAACCCGATTGAGCGTTTCGAATCAAAATATATCCAAAAACCCGATTAGGCGTTTCGAATCAAATATATGTGAAAACCTGAATGAGCGTTTCGAATCAAATATATGTAAAAAACCCGATTGAGCGTTTCGAATCAAATATATGTGAAAACCTGAATGAGCGTTTCGAATCAAATATATGTGAAAACCCGATTGAGCGTTTCGAATCAAATATATGTGAAAACCTGAATGAGCGTTTCGAATCAAATATATGTGAAAACCCGATTGAGCGTTTCGAATCAAACATAGGGTACCCGAAAACCAATTGTGCGTTTCGAATCAAACATAGGGTACCCGAAAACCAATTGGGCGTTTCGAATCAAACTGATTTGAAACTCCCAATTATTACCTACTAAGATCATTTAACAATGGTAACAATGTAGGATATATTGCATGCTAACCGGTATGTAAATTTCAGGATACATCTGAGCATCTATTCAATTTTGTACCCTGCATTGCATCGCGACCTACATATGAACCACGGCTCGGGTTAGATCGTAAACGAAAGCCAGAAAACACAACAATTTATTCGTATATCAAGAAACCTCTTCAGAATAGAGCTGCTAAAGTGATTAAAATTGAAATTTATGACGGAGACAAAATAGAAGATAGTGAGCAAATATGCAAGTGTAATGCAGAATTGTGCCTGCAGTATGCGGTCAAAAGCGTTCCTCTAGACGGAATATATGACTCAACATTTAACGTAATAGATAAAATAACGGAGTCTATATCATCTAATCTCTGTAATCGCTACACAGTGTTGTAAAATATACATTTTACAGAATAAATATTAATCGAGTTCAATGTGTTTATTTATTTATCACACCATTAACCCCGCCATTTTAAATTCGACTTATCAGTTAATAGGCAAACAATAAGTGACAGTGCAGATTCCTTGCGTTGTTTTGGAAAGGTGAGACCACTAATTACTCGTAATTACCGGTGCCGATAACACTGTACGTCTCATAATTATGCTCACGTCGATGAATGAAACACTATCTATTTAATAGCGCTTAATATGAAATGATGCACTCATAATTGATGTTTTGAATACATGAATACTGATTGAGATCGATTATTAATCTTGCCTAGCTCATAACTATTATACTAGATGAAAACTTGTTCTATTCAGTATTCAGAACATGAAAACTTGATAGATTATTTATTAAGTAATAGATTCATTGATGAAAAGTGGAATTTATAGATTAATAGATGAATTGATGAAAACTTGATCTTTCACGGGTAAGGTTGGGGGACCTGGATACCTCGGTCCATATCCAGGTCCCCCAATTTTACCCTACTCACAGTGGTGCAGGATAAAATAAGACTCAGAGGCATTAGTGTCAGAGGACGGGATCTCTGTCATGTGACCACTTTCTAGGTACTCTTGCATAAAATCGTTATACGATATAGGCAGCGAGGAACAGTTAGATAGACGCGTTTTTAATTTATTAAAACGTCGCACAGCGATGGATCGCATGTTACGAAAAGTCGGTTCAGGATTTTTGAACGGGAGTTCAACTATAAATTTACCGCATGTGTCACGCTTGTAGGTAGAAAGAAAGGCCTCCTCACAAGCTGAATCTTCAGGTGACAGTGTTTTTTCCAACACGGGTAGATCCTCGATCTCCCATAGACGTTTCAGATCGTCCTCTAAATCATGTTTAGAAACATAAAGAGTTTGTACAGATGATAGGCTAGAGTACAGCGAAGGAATATTTTGACGGCAACTAGAGCGACCTAAAAATATCCAACCAAATATGGTATTTAGCCCCACGGGCGACTCCTTATTGCGTGGGATCATTCCTTGCACAAATACTTCGTTCCAAAGCTCAGACCCAAGAAGGAGGTCAATCGGACCCGGTGTGTGGAATGTTGGGTCGGCTAACTTTATAAGACCTAACTTTTCGACAAAGTCAGTCTCCACTGTGACGGAAGGCATGTCATCCCAAATTTTATTTATTACAATGGCCTCAAACGATAACACTTCGCTTTCCTGCTGACCTTCCGGCCGAAGAGTGCATTGGACGGTACCCAATACTGGCGTGGAGGCATTACCCAAGCCGAAGACAGACGGGGCGTTACTTGAAATATTCAGACCCAGGCGATTGGCGAGACTCTGGGTAATATAGTTTGCTTGATTGCCCGAGTCAAGCAAAACTCGAACAGTGTGAAAGGCACGCCATTTGTCTAAAATATCCACGCAAGCAGTAGACGGAAGGACAGTTTTGTTTGAGGTACTATTTGTCGAAAGCCCCTGTACTCCGAGCGCGTTCGCTGTGGAGGCGGGCGGCTGAGTTTTATTCTCACTGCGCCCGACAGTGTTCTGAAAATGCAGTAAAGAGTGGTGACGGTGACCACATGCCCTACACCAACTTTTAGACGGACAGTTTGACACCATGTGACCGGTGCGTAGACAGTTGAAACAGAGTTGCTTGTCACTAACAGCTTGCGACCGGTTCGCGACGGTTACATTTTGAAACTCGGGACACTGAGCAATAAAATGCTTTCGAGAACAGAAAACACAAGGCGCATAGTGGGGACGCAGAGGAAGAGGACTGATGACCCACCAACGTCGTCGGGTGGTCGCGTCGCGGCGCCGGCGCAGCGCGCTCCGGGCGCGGCGCGTGTGCGGCGGCGGGCCGCGCGGGCCGCTCGGGGAAGGAACCCGCACCGGGGCCCGCGCGCTCCACCGCCGTGCAATAGTTCTCAACGAATAACTCCAATGACCGATAGCTGGGAATGTCTTCCGACGTGACGGTCATTTCAAACTCTTTCCGTAGAGACGGGTCCAACTTAAATAACAGTATATAAAAGATAACAAAGTCCCACTGATCGATCCGCAGTTGTATTGATTTTAAAATGGCTAAGTTCTCCTGAAATGTATCCAAAAGAGTTCGAAAGGCCGATGCAGAGTTATTCTGCAGCTTTACATTAGGTATAGACTGCCAGGCCAAAAAGGCTAACTGACGTTTATTTTGATACCGCTTTACTGAAGTTTCAAATGCAATGTCGTAATTATCGGATGAGATAGGAAACGCCTTTATGAGGTTTAATGGTTCCCCTTTTAGTTAATGACGAAACTAAATACTGAAACTTTTCAATTTTTGATTTTCTTCGTTTTTATCATACAGATCACCAAAGTACGATACAGATCGTAAAAAGTTATCCACGACTTGTAACCACCTTAGAAAGTGGGAATGTGTATCCGCGGCATGCGAATATGGTACGACGCGGGAGTATTCTGAGAGCCGGTCGTTTGTGAAGGAACCACATAACTCGGTTTTAAATCATCTTTAAATAAGGCGAGTTTAATTTCTAAGATGTCCGTGAATGTATCGTCAAAGCATTGGCGAGTTTCATCGGCCTCTGCAATTTCTTGCCCATCTGTTAACGACGCAACAATTTTAATGTGATTTTCCTCAAATAAAGTTTGAAATGACTAATCTTTCCACATGAACCTTTAGGCGAGGTATTAACTCTGGAGATTCCATGCATCTTTTTGCACAGATATAAGCATTATTTAGCCGCTTAAACGCCAAATTACGCTTGGATTTTTCTATCTCTAACGTAATGACTAATATTATTTATGAACAAAAGCAACAGGCTTCAAATAGACTCTCAAACATTTTATGTAGAACTAGCTTTTGCCCACGACTTCGTCCGCGTAGAACTCGTTTATCGCAGTTAAGTGTTTTAAGTAATTTTATAGTTTAACATCCTCCAAGGGCAGGGATGATCTTTTATGTAATATTGAGCTCCACATTTAAATTGAAATTGAATCGGATAACGTCATCTAGGTTAATACATTTTTGAATACCTACAATATTTTTTGTTTTGCCATCTTTCGCTAGATCATGAAGATTTGGTGGGCTGGATACTCGTGAGCATGCTATATACAGTTGCCCATGGGAAAAACAGTTTGCTTCAAAATGTACGCCGGCTACTTATACTGTTTGTCGTTGCGCCACAGTATATAAATAAACCAGTAAAGAAACTACGAACAAACGCTCGAAACGACGCACTCACACAGACGCACGCCTCTACGAGACCGCTAAGAGGATTTGGCGGTGCTGTCACTGCTGTCAGTCGCGAGTGTCGCGTCGAGACGAATGGGCTCCTTCGCATTTTACGTTCGTTCTTTAGAAAGATGCTACAAAAGTATTCCTTCCAAAATCGAAATCTGGGGATCTGTGTGGTCTCTGACAATGATTTCGTTGGCAGCATGAGAAAAAGTAGCCGCCATCTTGAACTTTTTAGTTATTCAACCGATTGCTTCCAAAATCGATATCTGGGGATGTGTATGGACTCCGACAGCTAATCTGTTGGCAGAATGAGAAAAAGTAGCCGCCATCTTGAACTTCTTATTTATTCATCCGATTGCTTCCAAAATCGATATCTGGGGATGTGTATGGTCTCCGACAACTAACCTGTTGGCAGAATGAGAAAAAGTAGCCGCCATCTTGAAAGTTTTAGTTATTCAACCGATTGGTTACAAAATTGATATCTGGGGATGTGTATGGTCTCCGACAACGAATCTGTTGGTAGAATGAGAAAAAGTAGCCGCCATCTTGAACTTTTTAGTTATGCAACCGATTGCTTCCAAAATCGATATCTGGGGATGTGTATGGTCTCCGACAACTAATCTGTTGGCAGGATGAGAAAAAGTAGCCGCCATCTTGAACTTTTTAGTTATTCTTGAAATGCTAAAGTTATGTTTATTACACAATTTTATTTGCAGGGGCTACTTTTACTGATTATGTTAACGGATTCGTTATCGGACATCACACAGATCTCCAGATATCGATTTTGGAAGGAATAGGTAGAATAACAAAAAGTTTAACATACCTTGTTCAGTTGTTTTTTGTCCCATGAAAAATAAATAAATAAAAAATAAATAAATAAATTCGTTGTCAGCCACGCCATAACCATCCCCAGATATCGATTTTGGAAGCAATCAGTCGAATAATAAAAAAGTTCAAGATAGCGGCTACTTTTTTCACTCTGCCAACAGATTCGTTATCGGAGACCACACACATCCGCAGATATCCATTTTGGAAGCAATCGGTTGAATAACTAAAAAATTAAAGATGGCGGCTACTTTTTCTCAATCTGTCAACAGATTTGTTGTCGCAGATCACACGTATCGATTTTGCACTAACTAGCTGACTGAGATACAAAAAACCGGTCAAGTGCGAGTCGGACTCGCGCACCGAGGGTTCCGTATTGAAGATAATATGCTTGGTAACCGCAAAAGAAAATACTCATTTTGTTATAAGCTTTATTTTTCAGGCAATGAGGTCGATTTTGACTAGCCTAAATTTTAATACAGATTTTCTTAGTTTTTTTGTTATTTCTCAAAAACTGTAAATAATGAACACTTTATTTTATTTTTCCCAGAAAATATAAGTTATTATCTATACGTCAGGATTTTTTATAGAATTTTTGATCAATAAACTTCGGAGATAAGGGGGGGGGGGGGAACGGTCATTTTTTTGTACATTTTTGGCTATAAATCAAAAAGTACATCACAGAAATTTTTCAAAAAAAATAGTTTTGAAATGTGCAGATTAAGACCTTTCATATGACACCCCATTTGCTATAATCGAACCACTTTCATTTTTGATTCTAGACCCCTTTTCAATTATTAATAAAATTAATTTCATGTTTTTTTACTACAAATTGATGCGGGCAAGCAAGTTGTACAACTATGCCAAATTTCAAGTTGATAGCATTTGTAGTTGCTGAGAAAACCTGCTGTGACATACAGACAGACAGACAGACAGACAGACAACGAAGTCTCACCATAAGGGTTCCTTTTGTACCATTTTGGTACGGAACCCTAATAAACGAGAACTTTTTCAATTTTACAAAATGTTAGTGGACAACCCTTACGCTCAATTGGAGCGTAGGTATTTATCTTGAAAAGTAGGCCTAGTTTCTTTACTGGTTTATTTTTATGCTGTGGTTGCGCTTTGCTTATGGTCATGGCAATAGCTGTTTTTAGAGCACTCTTTTAAAGTTAAATGGTAAATCTATCGGAATTACAGGAATGCGGGGAATAAAAACATTTTCTCCTTTAGCAATTCCAGACAAATCATTATTGCACTTAGGCCGACATTACACCTGTAAGTTATTGCTGTGTCTATGACATTGTCTTTCGAGAGATACTCGTACGCCTTCTATGTGATATTTTTAGGGTTCCGTACCAAAATGGTAAAAAAGGAACCCTTATGGTGAGACTTTGTTGTCTGTCTATCTGGCATGTCTGTGAAGTGTTAATTATTCACAGTTTTTGAGACATATCAAAAAAAAATTGAAAATCTATATTAAAATTTAGGCTAGCCAAAAGAAAGGAAAGAAGGAAGGAAGGGTAGGTTCATAGAAAATAAAGTTCATAACCAAATGAGTATTTTCTTTTGCGGTTACCAAGCATATTATCTTAAATACGGAGCCTTCAGTGCGCGAGTCCGACTTGCACTTGACCGTTTTTTTTTTATTTATCTACCCATTAATTTGGTTTTTCGGTGCTAATATTGCCCTTTCACACAATCATTCTGTATTCTTTTTATTGATTTGTAGAACTGGGTACACGTTATTTTTTAGATCATCTGTGTTTTGTACAATATTACAGAATTCGCTTTTTAATGTAATCATATCGTTACTACCTCTTGCCATACGATCTTCGCCAATGTTTAGTAGAACTGCCGCATATTGCCCCGACCGTGTGATAATTTTTTTTTAAATATACCTACCCACATTTTACTTACATTTATTTTATCCGGCAGCGTGCCCCTAGTTATCACCGGTAGGTAGATGAGAATCTGTCTAAATTCGCCATCTAAAAATACTACGATTTTTTGAAGTGATCATAAATCATAACTGCCCTAATATGTAAATAACAGCCGTAGAAATAATATACTTACGCCTTGAATTAGTCTTGGTCTTGAAAATGGCGGAAAAATGTTAAAATCTGGATATGTCAACACTGTCAACATCAATCTGACACCGCTCCTTTTTACATAGACTAACAAAACAGAATGTACAAAGACTGTCCCATGTTGTCACCCACATGACAGATGCCATAGAAGAAATAAATAAATCAATTTTACAATTTAGACGACAAATACTAATATAGAATAAGATTTAATATTACTAACAATCTATGATCCTGAAATAAATGCATTAATTCAAAAAAAGTTTGCTGTTAATTATTTTTTTACTTCATAATCTGATTGATTAATAACTAACTCTCAAAAAATTTGATATTTGTGACCTATGTCATACATGGAAATGACAAAATTGTAAGGTTTCTCTTTTTACTATAATGCTGCGGAACCTAAAGAAGAGAATAAATTATTGATCAAAATTGTAAAACCCAAGCTAAGTTAAAAAAAAAACCGGTCAAGTGCGAGTCGGACTCGCGCACCGAGGGTTCCGTATTGAAGATAATATGCTTGGTAACCGCAAAAGAAAATACTCATTTTGTTATAAGCTTTATTTTTCAGGCAATGAGGTCGATTTTGACTAGCCTAAATTTTAAAACAGATTTTCTTAGTTTTTTTTGTTATTTCTCAAAAACTGTAAATAATGAACACTTTATTTTATTTTTCCCAGAAAATATAAGTAATTATCTATACGTCAGGATTTTTTTCAGAATTTTTGATGAATAAACTTCGGAGATAACGGGGGGGACGGTCATTTTTTGAACATTTTTGGCTATAAATCAAAAAGTACATCGCAGAAAATTTTCAAAAAAATTGTTTTGAAATGTGCAGATTAAGACCTTTCATATGACATCCCATTTGCTATAATAAAACCACTTTCATTTTTGAACCCCCCATTCTAGACCCCTTTTCAATTATTAATAAAAATTTTTTTTTTTTACTACAAATTGATGCGGGCAAGCAAGTTGTACAACTATGCCAAATTTCAAGTTGATAGCATTTGTATTTGCTGAGAAAACCTGCTGTGACATACAGACAGACAGACAGACAGACAACGAAATCTCACCATAAGGGTTCCTTTTGTACCATTTTGGTACGGAACCCTAAAAATAGGAGTTTGGTTTTCGAAATATTGTCTTAAATATGTATTCGAACTTTAACCCCCGATATTACCCATTAAAACAACGTTTTCAAGCAACAACGTGACACCGTTAGTTTCAATCACAGCGTCGCTTCTGTAACGTTAATCAATGATCGCGTGCTTTTTTTGTCTTGATCGCTCCAGTCATTGATATATATGTTACACTAGATTAGCAATTACCGCAACAAAGCGTTGCCACTTCACATAAGGCCACAGCCATATGTCAGCAAACGTCAACTCAGTGCTCATTGGGATGCCGACAGAGTTGCACCGAGCTACAAAATGGGAAAATGCGTAGTGAAAGAATGTAATTCGAGATCACAAAAAGATAACAAATTCAGCGGAATTACTTTCCACACGTTAGTTAATTGTTTATGTATTCAAATCAACATAAAAAACCCAGAAATCGATTTAAAATACCAAATACTGCAATTTAGGCGCAGTGTTGAAATAATCCCTGAGATTGCACACCTCGCGGTTGTGGAGATTCTAAGCATTTAAAATGCCTCGACCTCCACATTTTCTCGGGATGTACAATCTCATGACAGAAGAGCGTGGGTGCAACATGCGATGTGATTTAAGCAATAGAGTCCACCTTAGTATGCCAAAGGAGTATGTGATCAGCGGCATCACCCAACTATTGAAGGCCTTATTACCCTCCGACAAAAGACTGTTAAGAACTTTTGGCAAGCGGCAGAAGAAACGCTCCTTGACTGACTGCTTGAGATCGCCGTCGTTAATACCATGACATGAAAAAAACATGATAACAAGACCAAGAATGTATAGAACAGAAGCAGATACTGCGAACGCACACCCTCCACCCCAGCCCGCTTCGTTCAGCTCCTCGCCATCGTCGTCGGGTGATGAGTTCGCCACTGCACCCGACACCAGCGAGTCGAGCGACCTCCGCCGTCGCGACCACCTGCGTGACGGGCGACCACCGCTGCCGGCACACTTGGGGCTTGCGGGGCATCCTGCTCCGTGCAAGGCTCCCGCCACCGGTGGTGTAGTGCGCCGCATGCGATGGTCAACATCAAATAATGAGAATTGCATGCGACCATACTACGGGGCTACAGAGGGAGGAACTAACCTCACTGCGAACCGTGAACGAATGCTGCTCCTGTATCAGACTCTTTAACCAGCCATCACCGTTACCGCCCAACGACTATCGGAAGTGCGGGCCATTCAGCGGCTTCGGCGACTGGATCAGTCTATACTTGATCGGCTTGAATCGCTACCTATTCGTACAACCTCCGCTTCATCACGGGACCCTCCTGCTGCGTTATCGGCTTCGATGCCAGTCGCCCAACACGCACTGATGTCAGTGCAGGATGATCCCGTTAGCGACGTTGAGGATTGTGCGAATATAAGCGTAACTAGCCAGGTAAATGAGCAATTGAGGAGGGCTTTGGAAGACGCGATCGCGCAGTATCGGTCCACACCCAACTCTAGGCCTCGTTTACCACGCTTGCCTGCCAGTAAACGAAATTTAGCACTTATGGGAGCCCTATACGCCTTGCTGGCGTCATATTTACAAGCCAGCGAGGATATTATCTATACCCGCTCAATTTTGTACTGCGGGGCCATAGCTGCGTGCCGCGCGCTCGCGGGTCTGTCCCCGCTTGGCAAGTGCGAATTGAGCGGCATAATGATAAGTGGACTCTCATAGGAAAGCTAATCTGCTTCAGGGGGGCAATGAACGCCCCCGAGTCATGCGTTTCGTGAACCAGGCTTTTGCTGGGACCGGAATAAGGTCCCAGCATTATATGGCCTGTGTCACGGAACGTATCGACAACCTGAAGCAGAAAGTTTGCGCGTGGGTAAGCCATATTCGTCACTATAGAGAACGTGTGGACGGATACCAGCAATATCGCCTGTTCCAAAGTGATGAAGTGAGGAAGGAGTACCGAAAGTGGGAAGGAACCGATTAAGAAGTTAGCGACGGACACCTAACGGATGCTGCTGCTATGATTAGTTTCTGGCGCAGCATCTGGTCACTGCCTGTCGTGCACTCAGTAGGAGACTGGATTTTAGCTGGGCAGATATTCAAACATAGGTAATTTAAATTATGTACCTATCTGTCAAAAGAATTTACGCGGTAGGCAAACTTCGAGACATTCATTATCTCATTTAATAATGTTGTTACTCTGCCAAAGATGATTATGATGTATCTGATAATTATTTTTCGTGTTTTACATTTATTTTAATTTTTTAAATGTGTTTTTGTATGATATTATGCTTATTATCGTCATTTAAAATAAAATCTCGGGACTTATTGGAAGTGAAATTATTATAAAATTATAGTTATATCATTAACTCCTTTCATTATAATGTATTGTTTTATTATTATTTTGATATTTATTTAACTTTCTGTACATAGGTTTTGTATGATAAATATTCAAATATAAAAGTAAAATAAAATACTAATACAAAAAATATACATTATAAAAAACCTAACCTATGAGTGCCGCCGGCAGCGGGGCAGGGCTCAAGCTACCGGTGGTTAGGGCTGCAGAGAGAGGAACCTCCTCACAATGCGTGCCGAGGAGTACTACCTTCTGTATCTGGCCCTTAATCCAGCGAGAGTCTCTTGAGGTGTTGGTCGAGACTCTTCGCTATAAGACCGTTTGCCGAAACAACTATTGGGACAAAGATCGTCGAAACAACATCCCACATGGCGGTCACCTCGTGAGCCAAGTCAAGGTACTTGCTGAGCTTGTCCTTCTCGGCCTTCACGAGGTTCTCGTCATGCGGGATGGTGACGTCGACGAGCACTGCCGCCGGGCAGATCGATCGATTGAGATCGATCTGTCAATACGATATCAGGCTTATTGGCGACAATAGTCCTGTCCGTGATGACAAATCGATCCCAATAGAGCGTAGCACGACCATTTTCGAGAACTGGCGCCAGTGTTTACTTATAGTACGGCACTTCAGACTCAACAAGACCATTATTGAAGAGCAAGTTGCTGATGGATGATCCTGGATGTATGAGCAAGTACTCGCCGTTGAAATTATGTATCTGAGGGACTTGCCGGGGCAACGGCACGCTCGACAAATGTCGACCGTGCCATCCCTCAGAATATATTTCCGGTAATTGGTCGTCATTATGACCTCGTCAGCAATTGCACAGACAAAACCTTCGGTTCCCCAAAGATTTCGGTTTTCACGGACGCTAGAAAGTCTACGTCGGGCCTTGTTAGGGCCAGGTAGAAGCGTCCGCGTAGCTCGTTGCTTTTCCATACGTTCTTGCGGTCTTCAGTGCTCAACACCGTTGGTCTGCGCCAGTTTTCGTTTGCCAAGGAGAGAGGCGTGAGGCTCCTGTCTACTGCAACCACGATGCACCCCACACTCATTGCCAAGGAAATAATCCCTGAGATTGCACGCACACCTCGCGGTTGTGGAGATTCTTAGCATTTAAAATGCCTCGACCTCCACATTTCCTTGGGATGTACAATCTCATGACAGATGAGCGTGGGTGCAACATGCGATGTGATTTAAGCAGTAGACGGATCCCCCTATCCAGGGCGTCCAGCTCAGTCTGAGTCCACCTTAGTATGCCAAAGGAGTATGTGAGCAGCGGCACCACCCAACCATTGAAGGCGCGCCTTATTACCCCGTGACAATGTTGACATTTAATATCATATCATGTCATGCAAAAACCATGATAACAAGATCTAGAACGAATAGAACAGAAGCGGATACTGCGATAGCACGCCCTCCACCCCAGCCCGCTTCGTTCAGCTCATGTCGCCATCGCTGTTGGGTGATGAGTTCGCCACTGCACCCGACACCAGCGAGTCGAGCGACCTCCGCCATCGCGACCACCTACGTGACGTGCGACCACCGCTGCCGGCACGCTTGGGGCCTGCGGGGCATCCTGCTCTGCGCACGGCTCCCGCTACCGGTGGTTTAGTGCACCGCATGCGATGGTCAACATCGAATAATGAAAATTGCATGCGAGCATAATACGGGGCTACAGAGGGAGGAACTAACCTCACTGCGTACCGTGATCGAATGCTGCTCCTGTTTCAGACTCTTGAACCAGCCATCACTGTTACCGCCCAATGACTATCGGATCAGGTGCGGGCCATTCAGCGGCTTCGGCGACTGGATCAGTCTGTACCTTGATCGGCTACGCCTTGAATCGCTACATATTCGTACAACCTCCGCTTCATCACGGGACCCTCCTGCTGCGTTATCGGCTTCGATGCCAGTCGCCCAACACGCACTGATATCAGTGCAGTATGATCCCGTTAGCGACGTCGAGGATTGTGCGAATATAAGCGTAACTAGCCAGGTAAATGAGCAATTGAGGAGGGCTTTGGAAGACGCGATCGCGCAGTATCGGTCCACACCCAACTCTAGGTCTCGTTTACCACGCTTGCCTGGCAGTAAACGAAATTTAGCACTTATGGGAGCCCTAAACGCCTTGCTGGCGTCATATTTACAAGCCAGCGAGGATATTATCGATACCCACTCAAATTTGTACTGCGGGGCCAGCACTGCATGCCGCGTAGCTCGAGTCAAGTTTTCGGACACTGACCGAGCGACGTGCGCTCACGGGTCTGTCCCCGCTTGGCAAGTGCGAGTTGAGCGGCGTATTGATAAGTTTAGGACTCTCATAGGAAAGCTAGTCTGCTTCAGGGTGGCAATGAACGCCCCCGAGTCATACGTTTCGTGAACCAGGCTTTTGCTTGGACCGGAATAAGGCCCCAACATTATTATGGCCTGTGTCACGGAACGTATCGACTTCCTGAAGCAGAAAGTTTGCGCGTGGGCAAGCCGTATTCGTCGCTATAGAGAGCGTGTGGATAGAGACCAGCAAAATCACCTCTTCCAAAGTGATCCGAGGAAGGTGTACCGAAAGTGGGAAGGAACCGATCAAGGAGTGAGCGACGGACACCTACCGGATGCTCCTGCTATGGTTAATTTCTGGCGCAGCATCTGGTTGGTGCCTGTCGTGCACACAAAAGGAGACTGGATTTTAGCTAGGCAGATATTCAAACATAGGTAATTTAAATTATATACCTATCTGTCAAGAGAATTTACGCGTTAGGCATACTTCGAGACATTGATTATCGCATATAATAATGTTTTACTGTGCCAAAGATGATTAATAAAGGTATCTGATAACAATTTTTCGTGTTTTTCATTTATTTTATTATTTTTAAATGTATTTTTGTATGATAGTATGCTTATTACCGTCATTTAATTCTTTTGCGATTTTGGACACATCTCGAAATTCCGTAAAATACTTTCTGCGATATGGCCACAACACGAAGTGCCTATATTTGAAGGCCAGTACTTTAAAAACTACGCATACTTGAAAAAAAAATGCTCTATATAATGAACAACAAAATAACCTAAATCACAGTGTTATTGACCCAAAACTTAAGGAATTAGACCCTTTTTTCTGCCGCACACTCAACTCGCAAAACTTTGGGGATATGGTTGTCCTTGTCTTTGATGTCACATTATCATGGCGTCACATTTGTTACAACAACAAATTGGAATTATTTATTTTGCTTCTTTATAGCATTTTGTACATTGAATTTTTAAAAATCTTTAATTTAAGTTTCTATGTAATAAACGGAGAATGAAATTTTGATATTTGTAATCACGTAAAGTAATCGACGGCCCTCGAATAGGGTTTTAATGAAATACTTACAATTGGGCTAATTTGATAATTTCTTAGTTGTTTTAACTTTAATCGAGAAATCCTGAAATAGGTGTACCTACTTTTATTTGTTACGAAGTGTAATTATACAGAGTTTCAAGTGACCAGCTCAATCCAGTAACTTTTTTCCACACCAACTTTGACCCCTCTTTTCGCCCCCATTGATTTTCATATCTTAATTTTTTATTATATATAAACCTGGTCACCGGTTATTGAAACGTTTTAGTGAAAACTGCATTAAGATTGGTTCAGTGGTTTTCAATTGATGCGAGGAGAAACAAAATTTAACAGACAAACAGACAAACAGACACCAACTCTAAAAATTGTAGAAACGTGTTCTGCTGCTCATTCTGAGGTCCCCTATAGTATTTTTAAGTTCATATCTCGAATGTACAGATTTTTTCCTTCTACAACTTTATTATATGTATAGATATAGATATAGATACTTATATTTTTATAGCCTATAACCTGGCCGGGGATTTTCTCCATAGATTAGTAAAGTTTGCATCAAAATCCGTTCAGCCGTTTTCACGTGATCCGCGTTCAAATAAACAGACAAACAGATAAACAGACAAACAGACAAACAGACAACCAGACAAACAGACAAAAATTCTAAAAACTGCTGGAACGTGTTCTGTTATCTATTCTAAGTATCCCCAGCCAACTTTTTTTGGAATATCTGGCATGTACAGACTTTCGACCCTCTTCAGCTTTATTTTATATGTATAGATGTATAGATAGATAAAAGCTATACTACAACAGTAAACGAAACGACACCTCAACAAAACCTCAACAAAACTTAGTTAAGTCCTCCAGAATACGGACGCGCTCAAATAATTTTATCTAACGCGCAGAATACGGACGCAGCGCCGGCCGCCGCCGGCTGGCTAAGGAATGGCGAGCGCAGCGAATCTACCCGCAGTACCCACGTTCAAAAAATATTAATTCGAGTAACTTCTTAAATTATGTATGTAATATTGGGTCCTTACCTATAAAATTGGCGTTATTTTTACGTGTTTTATTTCGTACGGAATTTATTAATTTCAATTTTAACTTCCAAATTATTTTTAAATTTCATTAATACAGTATGTTACAAACATTGAGATAAATAGACTAGAGAAGCAAACCTCATTATCAAGCGGTAAAAAAGTATGACCACTTCTTAGCCGCGACGACGTAGCTTTGAAACCACTACACATTTTAAAATAAACACATAGTAAATATATATCGGTCTCACTTACACAAGTTGCAAGAACAATGATGTCACTGACATTAGATAAGGACAGACACAAAAATATGCCATAATAGGTTGGTGTTGCCGAAAATATAAAAATTTGCTCAATATAACAAATAAATAGGGATTTTTTAAAATAATACTTAGGTACTTTGTAATTAATTAATGCATGAAATTATTTTAAATGCGTATTTCTTATTAGATTACTAGAAATAGGCAAAGGTAATAAAATAAGTACGTCATTTTTTGTTTCAATGTTTTTTTATTACGTATATGTATAATATTATAAGATTATTACTATGTACAAAGGATAAAATTTGTTCGCATGTATAGTGAATGGAAGATATAAAGTCGATCCTGACATCTGTCATCGCACTACAATTTATAATCGTCATGGACTTATTAGAGAAACAAGTCCATGGATATCACACGCGAGGACAATTGTTCGGTTAAAGAGATTTACTCTGGTGGACTAAACAGAAGCACATGGGGTTAGCTCCACGCGCTTCTGTCAAGTCCTTTGAGGTTATTGTAATTTGTACTGGAAGGACAGCTGTCAGGATTACCTGCTTATCTGCCTTTTACTATCAGTGGCTTGTTTTATAAAGCTACAAATTACAATTTACAGGTTACAAGTTTCCATTTGACACAACCTCGACCAATGACGACCAGATGCCCGTTTCACGAAGCTACAAGTTACAAATTAGAAGCGAAAGTCTCTTTCTAACTCCTTTTGCTAGAAAGAAAGTTCCGCTTGTAATTTGTAACTTGTAGCTTCGTGAAACGGGCCACAGCCATTTGAGCAGTGTTCCCAGTTTAGACCTGTAAAATTGTAACTTGTAGCTTTATAAAACGTGCCCCAGGATATGCAGGCCTGTGCAGTGCAGTCTTAATTTGTCTTTATCCCTGAAGTGCTTAGAACATAATAATATTACAGTTGATTTAGTAGGCAGCCAGTCGGTCTCTTTTCTCAACAATCGAATGATTTCCACCGACTTCTTTTGACGTAGGAAGGATGGATAAGGATGTAGCCTTAGGCACCCTGAAAATGTATCAATATAAAATAGGTAACTAAATGAAAATACTAGATTCTTCTATTATCATTAATCTGTATTTTTTATTAAATCTACTTCCAATATATTAGAACTCAAACAAAATTTAAAGCCTCTCGTCAATGTGGGAAAACCAAAACGATATTTTAATGGCAACACTGCACCCTAAATTGCAATATTTGGTATTTTAAATCGATTTCTGGGTTTTTTATGTTAATTTGAATACATAAACAATAAACTAACGTGTGGAAAGTAATTCCGCTGGATTTGTTATCTTTTTGTGATCTCGAATTACATTCTTTCACTACGCATTTTCCCATTTCGTAGCTCGGTGCAATTCTGTCGGCATCCCAATGAGCACTGAGTTGACGTTTGCTGACATATGGCTGTGGCCTTATGTGAAGTGGCAACGCTTTGTTGCGGTAATTGCTAATCTAGTGTAACATATATATCAATGGTTACAAAGGTTTTAGATACAAATAATATGGTTCAATTTCTTACTTAGTGTTTAAAATTAAAGTGTGAACTCAACTCTTTTCATGTGCTGTGAGTTCAAGTGTTTCAATTACGCAGGGTTTTATGAAGCTAACTATTTTTAAGTAATTAAGATATGTATAATATAGCTTAGAAATGTCCAATATTTGTGACAGAATTTTGTTTGGTTTGCATTTGACTTTACTAAATAATCCGAAAAATTGAATATATGAAAACCACCGTTTTCATAAAATTCTCCATACAAAACGCCAATTTCATAGGTAAGCACCTAATATATGCAAACAGCACTATGAAAGTAACTACGAAATGAGATAGATAGTAACACTGAGTTGACAATAATATGCTAAAAAGTACGAAATAATGCTATTTACTATTATCGAATTGCAGTATAAAAAATTACCTTAACTGGTGATCAAATTAATTTTATCCGGTTCGTAATGGATCAAGAAGTATGTAGCAGATATATAGCGTAATTTAGACGGTAACGTAAAAGCAGAAGGCTGTAAAAGAAACCCCAAGGCAACGACCAAAGAACTAGACAGCTCGCTCACCTCGTGAAGTCCGATAGCCCGGCCAACCTCCTGGTGGAGGTAGCTCCTTGATCAGCTGTGTTGCCTAGGTCTTTGTATGCACCAGAAATAGTCCACAACACCGATAGAAAGACACCAAAGCACAGTTTTTAACGTCGCAATAGTATAGCGTGCGCGCGCGTTTGCAGCCGATAGCGTATTGACAGCTGCGCGCGGGGGGAGGTGCAGAGCCTCGTCGGTAAAGCCAAAGCACAAGAGACAGCCCTCAGCGAGGAACCAATCTAGATTCCATGTCAGTTGCCTTTACTATCTAATAAATACTAAACACATGTTAGTTTTGGGTATAAACTATCTCGTTTCCAAATTCCATCCAAATCCGTCCAGCCGTTCCAGCGTGAAGGAGTAAGAAACACATAAACGCACACCTGTACATCACAGAATATCACATTCGCAAAACACATACGGATCACATCATACTAGCAAAACATCATATGCGCATAACATAATAGTAGCAAAACACATTTACACATTTACACATTTACATATATTTGGGTTTGATTATGGAGCCGTAGGTAGGTATTGTTTGTGTTAGATTAACAGTAATCCCGGAGTGCCATACCACCCAGAAATAGGAGCCCCGCGGCAGCGAAGCTCCGTCAACATAGTCTAAGGCCCGGTTCCCACTATGCCGGACCGGCAATTTTGCCGGATGCCGGTAAGGCTAGTGGCTTATGACGCTGTTCACACGACATAATGTGAACAGCTTCATATGAATTGTACAGCCACTACCCTTACCGTCCGGTCCGGCATAGTGGGAACCAGGCCTAATTCATGTCTTAATAATAATGTCATGTTTTGAGAATATGATATTTTGAGAATATCATGTTTTGCGAAAATGATATCCAACGACGGAGGGCACGCACACACATCCGCGCGCACTAACTTAAAGTACGGTTATACTTTCGCATTATAGCGTAACAGTGTGATAAGGGTTTAAACTTAGATTACTACAACGACAAGCGAATTAAAGGAATTATTTTGACTACAGAGACTGAAACGTAAATAAATAAATACTGCCTTATACCTTTTTGCCCCTACCGTTTACTCCATCATCATCGTCATTTTAGCCAAAGGACCAGCCTCCCCCAAGATTTGCCAAAAGGATCACTTGCATTCATCGGTTGACTTAAACATAACTGCGGAATTACACCTTTAAGTGACAGTTAGTGGGCGGGGCACATCCATAGACTTAATATATTACTTCGTATGGACTGGCCTCTAGTACAAAAAAACGGGCGATGAAATTGGTGCTAAATCTAAGAATCTAGCACCAAATCGTGACAGTGACGTTTCAACCTCGCACCAAGTCGTACGTACTAGTAAAATCAAAAATGCCATATTGCGTCATAAGTAAGTGCAATAATTATACCTCAAAGGTATCGAAAACCAAGGATGGAGTTTCTTTTTTCCGGTAAGCATATTAAGTAATGTATTACTCGAGTTAAACAATTTTTTCAAGCATTCTGAACATTATTGTAAATACAGGTGTTGTTTGGTTACCCGGCCACGTTACGGTAGTTCTATGTAGTTTGACGTAGTTTATAAGCAATCTGATAGATGTCGCTACTGTTTCTTGGCCAAACGGCCAATAATCGATACAGAGGGCAATTCACACAGCGGGCGGGAGCGGGTCGTTCGCCGGGCGGGTCGATAATTCGGCGGGTGTTTTAACATGCAGTTATATGGAAGCATTCACATACGCGGCGGGACGGATCGGGCGCGGGCTGGGATCGCCGCACCCGCGACGGACACGCGACGGACCCGCACCGGACCCGCCGCGCCCGCCGCCCGCCACTACCAGCCCTCGGGTGCGGCGGGCCCATGGTGGGCGCGCCGCGGTTCGGCGCTATGTGTGAATAAAGGAACCCATCATTTTATCGAATTTAATTTCATCGATTGTATCATTTCATCGAATTTCATTATGTCGAACGGTAGTTTCTGCTGAAATCAAAATGTTTTCAGGATATTTTAAACATTAATTACGTAGGTTAGGTTTGGTTAGAATTGACACAATCAAAAAAAAGGAACGCATGCGGTGAGAAATGCCTTTCGATGAAATGAAAAATCTGTTTGGTTTAGAACATGTTTTCATTCATCCATTGATGCGTCTTTTGAGGGACGAAACGGGTTGAAAAGTCCTGACTGCACCGATGACTTCGAATCACCAAAATTAGTAGGTGATGCGAAGTCATTGGTTCAACCGAAAAAAACGTTCAATGTTGTTTTCACTCCAGAGGAATGGCACAAAATTCAACCGGTGGAGGTAACTTATAAAAGAAAAGATAGGACGGGTGTTGCCGCAAAATTATTAGGCAAGCGTTGTCGTAAGCAAATTGTTGGAGTCCCATAAACTGCCGTGTCCATATTCCTTCACCCTAAGCCAAGTATCGTGTACTGAGGGAACAGGCTACATAAAAATATTTGCAAAATGCAAAGAGTGCGGTGCGTCTGCCACAGGAATAATACTTTGCGAGCTTAGAAGGCGAAAGTGTATCACTTCTGTGGCGCGCACCGGACACTAGATCTGTCCCTCACTACACGTCACGTTGCCTCTCGGCTGACGTAAGGAAAGACGTAGGCTTGAAACTACAGCGCAACTGCGCTAGTGCCTTTCAAAAGGACATGGTTGTTAAGTCAATGGACCAAGGGGACGTAAAGCCGACCGATTTGTGGTCGACAGAAGTTTTACGCAAGGCAAAACAGGAGGAGAGGGCGGTTTCCTTAAATATAAAAGGACCAACGAACCCAGTTTTTAATCTTCTAAATTTAAAACACACGCCGACCTACACCGGGTCGATACACGATATAGAACTAGAAAAAATTGCACTATTACATGTCTGCCCAGATGCTTCTGTATAAGAAGCACTGTGCCAGTGGGTACACTAAATTAAGCGTGGACGCCACTGGTACGCTGGTCAAGAAATTAAATCACTCAAGCTTGCACAAAAGCGGGCACATATTTTTGTACGAGGCTGTTGCGACGACGGTAACTAGAAATAAAACTACTAATTTACCGTCGTGCCAAATGCTTTCTGAGAAGCACGACACTAACAGTATCATGTACTGGTTAAGCGAGGACCAGGGCTCCCAAACCAGACGAAGTGGTAATCGATAACTCAGCGGCGCTAAAAAGCGCCGTTACGAAGGCATTTGCAGGCGTAGATCTAATTACATACAAAAAACAGTGCTTTGAGTATTTGACCGGGGGAAACACTATTTTGCCACAGTGCTTCATTAGGTTAGATGTGGCACATTACGTAAATGCGGCATGCAGGTGGCCCATGTGGGAAGAAAAGTGCAACAAAAAAGTTAAACATTTTTATATTAGATTCCTAGGCATCATGATCAATGCTGAAACATTCCAATCTTTCGAATTATTACTCAGACACGTATTGACGGTGGCGTTGTCCCACTGCAAAAAAGACAGCGCCGGGGAAGTTATTCCTATGGAAGAATCTTTAACTTTTTTGGGAAGACATATGTCGGTGGACAACGCCATCGTCCCAAACGTTGACGAAGCAGAGAATGCAGGACGTCACCTGCCGGACCCGGCAAATAATATGGAAGTGGGGTCTGCGCTAGATACTTGGCCAGAGTCGATAAAAAACTCTATCTTTATTGTTGAGGGCAGACCCAACCCGTATTATTTGCCGGAGGTGCCCAAGGACTTCATTCGCATGGCCTCAGAATTTGCATTCAAGCGTTTTGTCCAAAGGTTTCGGTTCCCCTTTTAAAAGGGGTACTTTGGTACCAATCGAGAGTGAGTTTGCCGATTTGAAGTGTCATATTTTAAAAGGGGAATCGAAGCCCCTTAAAGTCGACACATTTGTGGTGATTCACATTTAAGCAATCGAAGGTGCATGTCGACTAACCGACATAAAGTCAGACTGCTTTAATGTGAATCGCTACAAATGCAGCGTTGAAACAGATGATGTAATCGAACTAGAGAGTTGCCACAAAGGCAATGTTGAACCCATTGTGGAAGATTTAAACCAAAAGGAAAATTGGCGGGGTCTTGGCGAAAACAACGGCAAAAAGCGAACGCGATATTTAACAGCCCTCCCTGGTATAGATATTGAAAAATATCCGAGAAAAAACTTAAATCAGCCACCAACAGACTGCTGAGGAAGAGCTGTTACTTCACATGACGGCACTGTACTTTTAATAAAAAACACCTGCGGGTACGACTCTCTCTGCCATTTGGTTGCAAACTCGTATTTAACCTTTGAGCCATAACGCAATCAAATTGCAAAGAGCAACAACGTACTTATTAAAACCGCAGTGTCTCTTGGGCACGATGGCGCAACTGCCCACACCAAAATTCGAGTCAAGACCCTCGCTGCGGTGCTGGACCCAATGGGTCAACTAAACATGCCACCAACCCGTAGATGTATCTTGGCTCTGGAGTAGGTACGATGCATTTAGCAACATAAGCACGTTACTGAAAAAAAAATTAGACCCACACATATCCTTAGAGGTCACGTGTGAACTTTCTAATCATGCCTGTGGGTACACTACATAATCACGAAATATTTTTTTCCGAATTTGATAAACACGAATTTCAGAATTCCGATTTTGAAATTTCCGAATCATCACTATTCCAAATTTTAGTTTCACGAAGTATCAGAATCACGATTTTTTTAAATTCCGAATGTTCACATTTCCGAATTATTAAAAAAACGAAAAATATTTTTCCGAATATCACAATTCCGATTATTCCTATTCTGAATCCCGGCTATTCATTATTCCGAAATTTTAGCAGCCCGAATTCTCTAAGATTTTTTAGTCCAAATAAGCGCCTGATAAAATATTGTATAATGTTTAACATGCTTAATGCTCAAAAACTGTAAGAAATGTCCCAATGAGCTCCTGTTCCGCATAGCTGAGGCGCTTCGCGCCTTGATGCAACTCTAACCTAACCTAACCTAACCTATCAAGGTAAGATGACCTAATTTAGTTATGTGCTCGTCATCATTCATCATCAAGTGGTTAGTTTCAAATTTTTCATTATCGATCTGATTTGTGAATTTTTGGAATTATAATTTTCGTAAAAAGAAAATTCGGAATTGTCGACATTCGTAAATACAGGGTGTTTTTTTGGTCGACAACTTCCAAAACAGGAGAGATAGTTTAAATAATGCTGAATCCGAATATCACATTAAAAAATTAAAAAGCATTAGGAGGTCAGAGAAATAGCATTTTCAATTTTTCCCATTATTTCACTTAATTGTGGTTACCATGCGACGTGTTTACCGAAGACTAATGACATTATCACCGTGCACAATGTTATGATTCATCTTTCCCTTCATACTTGTTACAGGCTTAGGACCGTCAAAGATTACAAAATGTAGATTATTGTTGTAAAAATCGTTCTGAAATAGCATTTAATTACATAATAACGGTATGGATTACAAAACCGCAAGAGTTGTCTTTGGCGTATTTAAAAAGGGGAATCAACGATTGTTAAAAATTCACAAAATTTAATTTTTTACATTAGGTCACTTTTAATAAATGATCGAAGTGACGGCCGCCTTCCAAGATGCACATTAATGCACAATGTAGCTCGTCGTCGCAAATTAGTATTTAAACTGCTTAAGACCAAGAGAGTACTCGCCCGTGGATGTTCTTCGAAGTAATCGAGAATAGCCTGCTAAACATCCACTGTAAGCCCACTTTGGCTTCTTCCTTGAGCATGGCGTGGCGTTTCAAAAGTGCCCCACACGTAAAGGTTGCTAGCGATAGACCATACAGTGTAACACGTAATGGCATGCCGATTAGGAAATCGTTCAGTCCAAATTCTAACGGTGTCAGCAATGTTTTGACCACTCACAAAGTAAATGTTTACAACATCAAACATGTACCGATTGTCAAGAAGTAAATTTTCTTGCCGAGACAGTTTTTGTATCAATTATGTGATTTAACACTTCACTTAACAAGCACTCGCTACAAAACAAACACGGGACTGACGTCGCTTGTGCATAGTTTTGTGAGGGTAGTATCAAACAATAACAATCGTGACGATAAGCGGCCTACCCCCTTCGTAGCTACAGAAACGAGAGACCATGATTTATAAAGTAGCGAGGATATTCTTTAGACATTTCATGAAAAAAAATTTTTTTTTAAATTTTTTTTTTGAGCTCAGAATCATTAATATAGTAACCCCTATTGTGGAAGTTGCTGACCAAAAAAACACCCTGTATAATATTCGGAAAAACGTTTTCGTGATTTTAATATTCGGTAATATAAAATTCTAGGTTTTGATATTCGGCCTTATATTTTTTCGGTATTTTAAAAATTCGGAATTATGAAATTCGGATTTTTCGAATTCGGAATTAAATAATTCGAGATTTTAGGGTGTTCCCCATGCCTGTAGATCTTTAGTTTTGGATACTAATTCTAAAGTATTAACCGACCAAGGAACCCAGGGCCTCAGCCAAAGCCTTGGTCAAGAGAAAAGGTGCGACCAGTGTACGATAAACTACGGGGACCATATTTTTGTGGACGTAGAATATTTGTCCTCAATTGATTTCCCAAAGGGGTAATAAAAGCACCGCAAGGTTATACCAGCTTTTAGAAATACCAGAGCAATTACTCCTCGGGGATCAGAGGTATAAATTATCCGGCCTTGTACACTACGAGAGCTTTCACTACATCGCGTATTGTATAAGCTCGCAAATCTGGACGACATTTGACGACTTGTGCGCAAAGGAAGCTAGCGTCCGTGATACAACAAAAGTTTGGCCCTCTCTTATCATGTACGTAAAACTGAGAAATTAAACGTCTGTTATTTTTTATTTTTGTTAGCGCACTGATCCTTTATTTATTTATTTTGCTCAGGTTGCTTTATAGGGTAAGTAGTAGAACGTATAACAACAATCTATTACTCATTCATAAGATATAAGGCCACTTTGTATAATTTCATTTGGTATAACACTTACCTGGTATAATGAACGAAACGTATAACAATTTGATATTACAACTTTTAACATAAAGATCAAATGTTACATTATAATATTCATATTCTCTAATAATCAAAACCTATAACTTTCATTGAATGTCACATAAGTATAGGTGAAAAACTTAAGTCAATGACTTCTTGCATGTAGTTGTAACCTATCTGTATAGACCGTTCGAAGTTCTATATTTAAAATTTGACGTTAATTCCATACTAGTTTACACAATTACATGCAAGAAGTCATTTAACTTAAGTTTTTTACCTATAAACATAACGTTCAAAAATAAAAGAGAGTTCAGCAGAGAATAAATAATATCCTGAAAAGGAAAGCTTAATATTCGGAGTGCAAGTTTCTCAGAGAAATGGCTTCAAACTTGAGTTTAAAAACACAATAAAAATTATATTTTTGATTAAATAAATAACCTTTTTTTGCTGTATTTTTATCTATATATTTCGATTCCACAACATGCCAGTAAACAAAAGAGCAACATTTTTTGTGACTACTATAAAAAGACCTAACCTATCCGAGTAGCTTCTGCCGCGGCCCATCTTATTGTAAATCATCGTGTTATAAAAAGCATAGTATAAATAGAAAAGTAGATCGTCTTCAAACAAAGGTACATCGCGCGGCTTGCATGTGTGTGTTACGCCGTCCGTACGGCTGTGGGCGGGGCGAACCTCCCACACGAAACTACATTTAGGGGTGATTAATGGTGACTTAGACGGAGCCGCGGCGTCATTGCGTTCGGTCACGTTTGGTTGTAGTGCGCGTTAAAACATCGAGCGAAAATGTCTTTGCCGAAAAGTCGTAATATTGTTCAGTAGATATAATACGAGTGTCTAAAAAATGGTATACAAAATCCGGAGCTATCGTTTTTCAACATTTTGTTAAATCTATTTTATTGTTAGTATCACATTTTTATTCTAAACCTAGCTTAGGTAGATACAACTATATCCGGATTAAATAAAAGCTGCAAGTGATTAATGTAAATACCTACTTAATTAATTAGGTATTTCGTACCGGCCTGCCTATAGTATACTGTATAGGGAATGCAATTATGTTATTAACCGTTTTTGTATGAAAATAACCGGTTAAAACCGGTTATAACCGGTTCTTTGCATTCCTTAATACTGTAGTGGTGTAATAGATATTAGTGACGTAGACTTTAAGGCCTATCTAATCAATATGCTTAGAACAATAAATCAGTATTTACTCATCCTTCGGCTCTATTACTTGCCTTCCCAAGGTACCTCCTTACATGGCGACCTTGCCAGGATAAGGCCTAGGATAAAGTGAGTGCATTGATCTGCTTACCAACTGTACTGTCTAACATTGTGTTTTACCGAATATTTACAAAACGCGCTCAAAACCACATCAAAATGTGCAATACCAAATATGAACCACCTGTACAACGTAATGAGGAAGTTATTGCCCAGATAGGGGTTCACAACGAAATTAGGAAGTCGACGAATATAGTGGCCGAGAATGTCGGTGCAATGAACTGGTACATGCTGGTCCTTGTTGTATTGGTTATACTGACGTTGTTGCTGGTGATGCTCCGGTACCTGAACAAGTGCTTCAACCAGGCAGTGGAGAGGCGCACCGCTGCTGCCGTCGTGAGGTACTCCAGGGGAGACGCCGCGTCGGGCAAGTGAACGTGGTGTAAAAGTGGTTAGTGCGTGCGTTGTATAAGCAAGTGAGTACAATCAAAAACATTACTTCTACCTTAGACAGCGGTGTATTATTTAAAAACATTTGACCAAAATTATATTTCCGTAAAAAAAAAAAATAAGTTAGATAGAGTAGTTATTATTATCATTTATAACGAAGTGCAAGTGTATTGTAGGCAATATTCTTAATATTTTAGAGATAATGTATGACTAAAATGAAAAAAAAAAAACCCTATGGCGAATGACTTACAAGAAATTTATAATGAATTATTAGAAATACGAACTTATTTAGTAAAAGCTGGACCCGATAGAAAGAAAGGAAGTAGAGCATGTATTAAAAAGCTGGAAGATACGATTTTAATATCCACTCAATTTAATGCATATTTAGTTTTACATGAAAAGGACTTACGTAACGAAACATTAAACGTTAGTTCCGCTACCCGTAATTATATTGATAAAATTAAAGCTTTGTATACAGAAATTCAACAATTGTGTACAGAGCTAACGGTTGGTGACAGTTTTTCTGGTGATTCTTATACTTTATCAACCATGGAGAAATTTGATCTGAAAGTGGCATTGAGCTTGTGATGAATGATGAGGACTCGTGTATCAAACAACTTATCGATGGTATAGCTTACTATGATTCGGTTCTTGACGATGATTCAAAGAAGAAATTGGTTTCTTTTGTGCTTATGAGTCGGTTATCCCCGTCCGCCAAATTAAAATTGGATAGCACGTACAGCACGGTGACAAACTTATTATTAGATATGCGTACAAAGTTACTGCCTAAAAAATCAGCAGTTGCGATTCAAAGGCAATTGTTGTCATTACGCCAAAACGAGTCTTCCATAAACGATTTCGGGAAAAAACTGTCGGAGATATTTGTGGACTTAACGATTACGTAATTTGAAGGAAAGGACGAGTCATTTCGAGTCCTCAGACCTTTAAATGAAAAACAAGCGATAAAACAATTCGCAGACGGATTGCGCAATCGTAGGTTAAGCACGATCATTTCGGCACAACATTTCTCATCTTTACAAGATGCAATTCAAGCGGCTCTAGAGGCGGAAACAGCGTCACCTTCGTCAGCAGAGGTAATGACCATGCGCCCTTATAATAATTATAATACTACGCGTTATTTTAGAGACAACACTGCATATAACAGGGGGCGCGGGAGTTACGGCTACACGCGCACCCACAATAACGTACAACCCAACAGGTTCAGCAACCCGTCAGGCATGGGTAGCAGGATGCAGCACCACCAGACCCAATGGCGTGGGCGTGCCTGGCACCCACAAGGACGATACCGAGGTGAGTCACGCAATTTCAATAATAGTGAACGCACTGGCCAGTTAAATGCACTAGTCGATTTGGATTTGCACCCCCATTCCGAACTGACAGAACAGGAAATAGTACAGCCTGGTACTTCAACACAGGAACACAACGACTCTCAATTGCAGTTTTTTCGAGCCTTAACATTATGTAATGGCCTGTAACAGCAATTGTTCAATTAATTTGCCAACAGCTAACCATGAGTCATACTCATTCTTAGTTGATACGGGGGCAACCATATCGGCACTCAAATATAAACACGCGCTGGAACAAAATCTACGAGTCTATAATGAGAGGTTTAGCATTAAAGGAATAGGTGGCGAAGTGCGAGCCATAGGATATGTATGTTTTCCTACTCCTGTACTTTTATCTGTCATTTATTTAGTCACGAACACTAATATAAGAATATAGATAATATGTCCGCAGAACATTCCGTAGAAAAGTCTATCTAGTCTATTCCCCTTAACAGCACTTGTGCTTTTTTGAGCCAAAACGATATGCCTAGCTGCCAAAGCTTACACCTAGGTTAATTTGACCAATCAAAATACTTCACCAAATTAAACCACCAATCACAATACACATTGACTGTCAATCGGAACGTTAGGTTCTTTTTGGTATGTAAATTCTTTTACTAATTTAACTCTTTAAAAAAAAAACATTTTATTTGGTATCAACCAACCAGAATGCAGCTATATTAAAATCGACCAATCAGGTAAAAGAATTCATTTCTCAAATCATTAGGTGTTTTTTAGTCCCTATTTCACAAGTTAAATCGATTGTGGAACTTTTTTTTAAATATGAAACCTGGTAAGTGCACATCAATTTAAAAACAAAGTTAACCATAGACACATATTTTGTTGTTTTCGAATGTTTCCCGCTCGTTTGTTGTTCTGTGCTTCGTTCGTTCGTATTCTAACCTAGGTATATTAATAAAATTTTGTTAATTTAATTTTGCATTTTATTTGAAACCTGGTCGTAGAAAAAGTATTGTATGCAACGGTGTATAACTAAGTCAAAAAATACTCGTGGCGTCTTGCTTTAACCACACCGCTCGTCTTTTTTGACCTCTCTTATACAACTGTAACATAAACTACTATTACGGTTGCTCATAGGTGATCGAACCTTTACACACAAGTTTTATATATTCGATACTTTACCATGTAAGATGAATGGTATAGTCGGTTAAGATTTTTTAAATACGTATAAATCCGTTTTAGATTTCAATAATAAAACGATGACATTAAGATGGCAAAATAACAAAATAGAATTACCATTAATCTTAGGTGAAAATGTCACACAATTTACGATCCCAGCGAGATCAGAGTCAGAGATATTTATGTGCAGTTTTGAGGTTGCCGTCGTAAGATTGCAGTCCTGAGATTGCCATCGTAAGATTGTAGTCTTGAGATTACCATCGTAAGATTACAGTCTTAAGATTGCCATCGTAAGATTGCACAGTCTTGAGATTGCCATCGTAAAATTGCACAGTCTTGAGATTGCAATCGTAAGATTGCAGTCTTGAGATTGCCATCGTAAGATTGCTCAGTCTTGAGATTGCCATCGTAAGATTGCAGTCTTAAGGATGCCATCGTAAGATTGCAGTCTTGAGTTTGCCATCGTAAGATTGCAGTCTTGAGATTGCCATCCTAAGATTGCAGTCTTAAGATTGCCATCGTAAGATTACACAGTCTTGAGATTGGCATCATAAGATTGCAGTCTTAAGATTGCCATCGTAAGATTGCACAGTCTTGAGATTGCGATCGTAAGATTGCATAGTCTTGAGATTGCCATCGTAAGATTGCAGTCTTGAGATTGCCATCGTAAGATTGCAGTCTTAAGATTGCCATCGTATGATTACAGTCTTGAGATTGGCATCATAAGATTGCAGTCTTAAGATTGCCATCGTAAGATTGCAATCTTGAGATTGCCATCGTAAGATTGCAGTCTTGAGATTGCCATCGTAAGATTGCAGTCTTGAGATTGTCATGTTAAGATTGCAGTCTTGAGATTGCCATCATAATATTGCAGTCGTAAGATTGCAGTCTTGAGATTGCCATCGTAAGATTGCAGTAATGTACTTTTAATATTTCCTCGCATTGCTTGAGAAAAGTACTATACAATCCTCGGCCGGAACAGGGATTGAAGGACTCGTTCTATCCGGCCTCGTCTGCGACTCGGCCGTCTACCCCGAACTCGTCCTTGAATCCCTGACTTCACGGCCTCTTCAGTAATGTACTATTAATAATATCAAAAAGTATTATTTTTGGTCCGGCCTAGACAAAGATATAAGAGAATTCGTAAGAAAATGTGACAAATGCCAAAAACAGAAACATTCGTCACATCATACGAAAGAACCGATGGTTATTACAACCACGGCTAACTCGGCCTTCGAGAAAATATATCTGGACGTTGTTGGACCACTGGACACGGATAGTAATAATTTATCATACATTTTATCTACACTCATATCATAAACCCTCTATGATGCGTTCAGAAACCGCAAATTATGACCAGCATAATAATCAACTCTGTTGTTAGAGCAATTTTTTTATCTGCGGCAGTTATCTTATGAATTCATAAGAACATCAATTTCGATGTTCTTATGACATTCAAATTTCGAACATCTCTGAAAAACAAAGCATTTTTGATTAGACCTCTATTCTAAATCAGTCGAGATGACATTTTATTGAAAATGAAATGTCAATTTCACACAACTTTAACATATCTCGCACGTTACTCGGTATCAAACGATTTGATAGTTGACGCTTAATCTAGTTGTCTCTGAATAAAAAAAAACAACTTGTCAAATTTTGATTTGCCGCCATATTTGACGTTTATTTTGTCGGAAAAATAAGTTTGTTGTGTTGTTTTGTTCGTAAATAATTATTGTATTGTACGACTACTTAAAATGAGTGATCAAGATAGTGATCATGATCACGATATTTCGGAGACGCCACCTGATATCAGGGATAAAGCAATGAGCGTCGAAAATATGTTGTTGCCGTCAAAATCCAAGAACATGATTCTACTGTCAAAACTGGAAAAGTGGAATACAACCACCGCACAATTAAAACTGTAGATAATAATTATTACAATTAATAATTGTCCCTGTTAACACATTTATTTTTTGTATTATTTTACTAATAGCTCTAATCAATGCTGCAATGCCGGTCATTACATGCGATTTCTGAACACATCATAGAGAGCTTTTATGATATGTGTGTAGATAAAGCAGTGTATGTAACTGTACATAATAAGCATTAAAATACTCGTGAGATGCTATTATGAAACACTCACTCAAATTTTAATGCCCCTTATTATGCAACAGTCACATAAACTACTATTAACTATTCAGTGCGAATTAAGTAAATACGTAGAGGCATATCCTTTAGTCACTAAGACATCAGTAGAAATAGCTAGGATATTTGTAAATAATTTTATATTACGATACGGTATTCCCAAGGAAATCGCAACAGAGGGACGGAGTTTATGTCGAAAACTATACATGAGGTATGTAGCCTATTACATATTAACCAATTACATTCAACAGCATACCATCACCATAGTATAAATAGACAAGTAGCTCGACTCCGGCCCTTTAGGAGATTCTGATACCTATTGCCGCTCCTGCGTAAGGGTTGTCCGAACTTGTTTTAAAATTTTAGTCACCTACTTGGCCCTACTTTAATCTATCATCATAGTAATTTTCATACATTACACAAACCTAAAGTAAGTATTAATATTGTTATGGTATTGGTACCTAAGTACGAAATTTAAATTATTTTACTTACATACTTTTATCAGTTGACACTAAATATTAATTATGTTTAAAGGTATGCGATGTGATATGTAAATTCCTTTTCGACCTTTTGATAATGCCGCTTTCGCGCAAGGCGGCTTCCTTTGAATAGGTACTTACCTATTATTGGCAGCACGCGCCGCCGCCGCGTGGCTTTCTTTGAGCATTGGCAGCTCGCGCCGCGCGGTATTACACAACATTGAATAAATATCTGAATAATAATGTCACGGGAAAATCTTACACAAATTGACCTAGGTAGTCCCAAACTAGGTTCTAGGCTTGTACTTTGGGTACTACGTAACGATAAATATACTTACCTATGTAGTGACAAATACATACTTAATATTTCTATATTATAGGTACATATAAAACACCTAAGACTCAGAATCAAATACCTACTCGCACTCATCACACGATTATTTGGTTAAATATTAGGTACCTTTCCGACTCAAAAGGTATGTTGAAAAACGATAGCTCCGGATCTCTTATACCATTATTTAAACACCCGTAAACTGAACAATATTTTCTACTTTTCGGCAAAGACATTGTCGCTCGATGTTTTAACGCGCACTACAACCAAACGTGACCGAACGCAATGATGCCGCGGCCCCGTCTAATCACCATTCCTGCACCTCTATCTGCCCCGCCCACAGCCGTACGGTCGGCGTAACGCACACATGCAAGCCGCGCGATGTACCTTTGTTTGAAGACGACCTACTTTTCTATTTATACTATGCCATCACCAAAGCATCGGCGCGTTGGAGAACTCACATAAAAGTTTAGGTAATTACTTACGAATTCAGACAGATAACCACCCTGAGGAATGGAGCTCGTGGCTGCCCTACTGGTTTTTCTCTTATAATACCTCGGTGCACACAGAGACTCGTTTTACCCCATTCGAAAAACATGTATTTTACCGTCAAATTTATTCCAGGGACTTGTTGAACCATTATACAACTTTGAATCATATCCATTAGTGTTACGCTATAGAATTCAAAGAGCACAAAAATTAGCCCATGAAAACTTAATAAAAAGCAAAATAACACGACAAATAATTTACGATCATAGAGTTAACCCCATAACATACGAGAAAAACGACCTCATATTAGTCAAAAATGAAACCGGAAACAAGCTCCAAGAAATTTACTTGGGTCCATACAAGGTTATTGCAGACATAACACCAAATGTAAAAATTGCCAGAGATGGAAAAATAGATATAGTACATAAGAATCGTGCTAAAATATATTATCCTAATTAATAAGTTTAACTTCTCAAGTATAACCCAACCTAGTAGTGTAAACATGCATGATAGTAATAATTATACTGTATTAGCGATAAGTACAATCAGTACACAATAAGTAAGGAAGGAAGAATAAAATAAAGATAATCACTTTTTTATTTTATTTTCCTCCTCGGAAGAGATGTAGTGGTGTAATAGATATTAGTGACGTAGACTTTAAGGCCTATATAATCAATATGCTTAGAACAATAAATCAGTACCTATTTACTCATCCTTCGGCTCTATTACTTGCCTTCCCAAGGTACCTCCTTACAATACCTAGGTGAAATAAATACGTATTAAGTAGGTAATGTAAGTTATTGAGTGTGACGTTACAGGTAACATGTGACATGCGACGACGTGGATGTCCTAGGTAGTTCGTAGTGACTAAGTACCTAGTGACCTTGCTTACGAAGCTAGCGGTGCTGGGTTCGATTGCCGGTTAGGGTAAATATTCGTGTGAATAGTGCGAATAGGTATTTGTTACTACGTCTTGCGTGTTTTATATGTACCTATATAGTAATATTAAGCACTTATGTATTTTTCACTACATAAGTACGTTTGTCGCTACCTAGTACCCAAAGTACAAGCCTAGAACCTAGTTTGGGACTACGTAGGTCAATTTGTGTAAGATTTACCCGTGATATTATTATTATTCAGATATTTATTCAATCTTGTGTAATGCCGCGCGGCCGGCGCGAGCTCCCAATGCTCAAAAGAAGCCGCGCGGCGGCAGCGCGTTCCGCCAATAATAGGTACCTAAGTACCTAGTCAAAGGAAGCCGCTTTGTGCGAAAGCTACTATGTAAAAAGCTATGATATTTGAAATTATATTTTTCTTACGGAGTTTGTTATATAGAAATAGAAATAGAAATAATTTATTCAACGCATACACACACATAATTTAGCAGTAGGTTAAAATTGGGGGACCTGGATACGGACCGAGGTATCCAAGTCCCCCAATATTACCTGTGAATACTAAATAGATCAAGTTTTAATCAATTCATCTAATAATCTATAAATTCTACTTTTCATCAATTAATCTATTAATATTGGATAACTTCTCTTTAAGATCAGGTATCCAAGTCCCCAATCTTACCCGTGAATACTCAATTGATGCAAGTTTTCATGTTCTGAATACTGAATAGATCAAGTTTTCATCTAGTGTAATAGCTATGAGTTAGGCAAGATTTATAACCGATCTAAATCAGTATTCATGTATTCAATACATCAATTATGAGTGCTCCATTTTATATTAAGCGCTATTAAATAGATAGTGATTCATACATCGACGTGAACATAATTATGAGACGTACAGTGTTATCGACACCGGTAATTAATTAGTGGTCTCACCTTTCCAAAACAACGCGAGGAATCAGCACTGTCAGTTATTGTTTGCCTATTAACTGATAAGTCGAATTTAAAATGGTGGGTTAGTGGTGTGATAAATAAATAAACACATTGAACTCGATTAATATTTTATTCTGTAAAATGTATATTTTACGACACTGTGTAGCGATTACAGAGATTAGATGATATAGACTCCGTTATTTTATCTATTACGTTAAGTGTTGACTCATATATTCCGTCGAGAGGAACGCTTTTGACTGCATACTGCAGGGGTGTGATTCTGTCAAAAGCAGAGGTGGTCGAACGCAGAGGTGAACACGCTTCACATCGCCATCACTTTTGCCTGTCATTTCATGACATTGACATTTGACTTTTGCTGTCATATTAGTAAAATGACGTTTGAAACCTAAGGCTTGTCGCAAATGCCCTAAACGAGCCCTTATTTATATACTTACTAAAGAGTTTTAAAATTACTTATGTAGCATTTTCCGGTACTTTAGTAATAAAATGACCTAATACATAACGATTTTACCGACGGCAGTACCTAATCATGTTTTAATTTCCAACTAATTATTGCGTATTCTACACCGAACACGGTAATAGCGATACTAGCGCTCATAGACGTAAGCGGAACTTTTTGTCCCTACTATCACGCAATTCTTAACTTTCTCAATTCGTTCACTCGTTCGACAACGAGATCACATTAGTGTCAAATTGAAAAGCTCCTATTTTAGAGGTGAGTTGGTTTAGGGTGCGGTTTCCCTAAACAGAAGCAAAGGTGAAGAGAGAAATCAACCAATCAGAACCTGCGTTACGTGTCGTTTTCACTCTTTCACTCAGCATTGTTTGAGTGGAAACGTACCCTGACTTCTCAGACGAAAGATGGCCGCCATCTAAAATAATGGCTGTGTAAATGTGAGTGAAGTGAATTTGTTGACCATAATGTGGAAAGTGGTTGTGGTGGTGAAATATATTTTTTGTGTTTTTACGTTTGTTTACAGTTGCTACTGGAAGAAGGGACATAGTTGAGAAATATTATAGCAGGTATTTTTTTTCTTATTTGTGTAATAAACTCATTCATTATTTGACTGAGCTAACCTTAGTGGAGGTTTAAAACAATATAATTTTGTCACGAGTTGGTTTACCGATTGCTTGTTGCTTTCGTACCTAGCCTTTAACTGTTTTGCGAGGCTAATCTAACAAGTTCACAAATTGATGTTTCTACTTTTTTATTAAACGTAATTTTTACGAAAAAAACATACCTGAAGCACAGTATAATAAAGAGTACTAGCGTACCTGAAGCTTACATTATTTATTTGGTATTTATTTTACCAATAGGACCATCATCAGATGATCTCCCCCACATGTTATTCGTGGGTTGTAATTGAATTTGCATTATGCGTCCTTACTAAATTTTATTGTAACAACTCTTCATTCATTCACTTCATTGTTACAATGAATACCTTATTGATAAATACAAGGGTAAATAGGATGACAAGCTATTACATTCCAAATTATGAATCTCATACATACCACACGTCAGAAGAATTAAAATGTACCTATTGCCTGTGAAATCTCTGGTTATTCTTGGTGGTATGGAAATGTATGTTACTAAGTGGCTGAAATAAAAATATGACAATCTTATACAAATTGATTGAAGTCACAAAATAATCTTTAGGTTTGTTTGTACTATGGCTACTAGACAACATACGTATTTATATTAATATTATATTTATACTAGCTGTCCGCGCCCGGCGCCGCCCGGGAGTATTTTTTTTTCATCCAAAACTTAAGAAATATACTTTTTAGTCCTATTCTCAGACCTACTGAATATACACACAAAATTTCATAAAAATTGGTCAAGCCGTTTCAGAGGAGTTTTGTTACAAACACTGTGACACGATAATTTCATATATTAGAGATAGGTATGTACCAAAATGAAAATTTAATATCCATGACTCAAAATAGGTCATTCATCCAATATGTGTTCTTACCGGGAATGGAACCTGGACTGCTAGTTTCATAGGTAAAACACTATTTACAATATAGTTAGTAGGTATCCGTGTAATTAAGAAATTCCTACACTATATTTAGCCTTAATGTTGAAATAGAAGCCTTCATTCCAAATTACCCATAACTTCACCCGATTTCACTCAAATTTTGGCATACAGTGTGTAAATGGTATACGGGCGTTCCTTTTAACTGTGGTAAGAATAGCCCCTAATGAGCACATTTAGGCAGCTTTTGTTAAAATTAAATAAAAAAAAATTAACCATACAAAATAATTTAACACGCAATGTATAACAAAAAAAGCTATTAATTAAAAACGCAATTAATGATGTTTCAAAGTTATGACAGATGGAATGAGATGTACATTGCGGGTCGATGGTATGTTCAAAAATTAATAACGGTGTAAGTATACGTTAGCGTAATCAAAATAATTCTTTCTGTTTATGATTATTAGAGTCTTAATCTATGTCAATTTTTAATAAATGCCCGTATACCATTTACAAACTGTATAAAGACTCACTTGCTACTTTTAAAAACAATTACTTATGTAAATAAAAATATTACACATGGATGTACCATAGAAGTAGTATGAGGCGTGATCAATAAGTTTTTAGAATCGGTATAAAAAATGGGAGATATGTAAATCATTATATTTTAATTAGAATATGCACACTTTCTATATTTGCAAACATTTATAAAAAAAAATTAAATGCTTTATTTTACCCCTATAAAAATATTTTTTTCTTTTGGAGGTCAAATTTTGTACCCTCACTAGATCATCATAAGCTTGTGATTTTTATGTAGTGGTTTTTGTTTCATCAGTTTTTTTTTCTTTTAAATCCGTAATTATATGGCAGAATAATGTTATATAATACTCCTAGGTTATTTGATAATTGCTAAAAGCTAATATCACAGTATTTGTTTGTAGGCCTCAATCATCCCGGAAAAAGCCGAAAAAGCCACCTTACATTTTGGTGACCGAGCTGGAAATAAAAAAGTCCAGTGCAAACAACTTATTTATCTTTTAAATCATAAGGGCATCAGGACTTTCTCCACACCGCTCCAAATAATTGCAAAACTAACTCTTATTTTACCGTCTTGTAAAATTATTTATACAGATGTTTTTTGTTTAGCTATCACAGAAAAACAAATTAATAATGTAAATTATTGCTTTCTCTTATTTAACGTTTTTTAGTGCCATGGTATAGTCCACAGTAAATTAATATTATTATGGTTCATAACAATTCTAAAAACTTATTGATCACATAGTTTAATCATTATGATTTTGGTAACAATGCATTTCCCTATAGTCACTAATGATAATGCCATGTACAATTATATCATTATAGTGTAGTTAGCAGAATAAGTACACATAAGCAAGCTAATTTTTTTTATAAGATTGTATGTTAACTTCATATATAATTTTACTTTATAAATAGCTATTAAATAAGGCCTCATTTTAAACTGCCATCTTTGCAAAAGTGTAGTATTGTTACGTACGTGGGGGTAGGTAACTGATAGAAATGCACAAATACACCGATAATCAAAAGTAGACTTTAATAACGCACTCACTTAAACCGTTACAAACAATTATCGCACAATAAATTCGAATACTCAGATGATCACGATCGCGCTTGTTCGCACTATTCGCTTTCCAATTAAAGACTGACTAGGTACTTGCAATCGGTCCGCCTTTATAGTTCCCGTCTTCGATCATTCCAGAATGCGTTCTGGAATGATCGATGTACTTTGCCCCGCCAAGGTCGTTCGAGACTATTCGTTGCTGGAATGTTCTACGCCTTTCTACATTATATTGTTTGCGATGTCCTTGACCTTGACTCACGGGTCTGGAATATTCTGCGTATTGCCGTCTCATTTTTAATCGTGTTGTCTCTTTCTCATGCTTCTCGAAGGTTCTCAGTATCGCTGTCTCTTTCTAATCATGCTATCTCTTTCACTCTTAGTGGAAAATTGCCATATACCAAAATTAACGATTGAAAAATGAGACGCTTTATCCCATCGGCGTAACACTACCCCCTCCTAAGACATGCAAGTCCCGAGCATTATTAGTCCCGTAGTATCTCGCCAGTCGGTCAACGTGGACAACCTTGCAGGGACTTCGCTGGCTCCGCTGTATCCGATACGTCACGTCGTTGATTTTGGTGACTACTTTGTACGGCCCTTCCCAATTCGGTGATAGTTACGGCGATTTCCCTTTTCTTCGCGTGGGGTTATGCAGTCACACCAATGAACCTTCCTCGAACCCCACTTGGTTAGATTTTCGGTCATATCGTGTCTTCATCTTCTCGCTGGCTTGAAGTCCATGTTCACGAACGTAACTGTGAACATCGTCTATCCGGTTTCGCAAATCACTGGCATACTCGGTGATCGATTTTGGCGAATTTGGAGGGCGTCCAGTTAAAAGGTCTGCAGGTAAACGAAGTTCTCTTCCGAAGTTTACGTAAGCTGGGGTTACAGCCGTACTTTCGTGAGTTGCCGACCTATATGACATCAGGAAAAGAGGAATATGCCTATCCCAATCCTTTTGGTGACTTTCAACAACCTTTGCCAAATATCTTTCCAACGTCTGGTTGAATCTCTCGACCATTCCGTCCGATTGTGGGTGATATGGCGTAGTTCTGATCTTATGGATTCCCATGATTCGGCAAGTCTCCTGGAATACCTGGGACTCAAAGTTTCTGCCTTGATCACTGTGAATTTCGAGAGGCACCCCAAATCGACAACACACTTCCATCACTAATTTCTCCGCTACAGTGACTGCTTCTTGGTTAGGGATGGCAAATGCTTCAGCCCATTTGGTGAAGTAGTCCATTATAACGAGAATGTACTTGTTTCCCGAGTCGTATGTCGGGAACGGGCCTGCAACGTCTAAAGCAATTCTTTCCCAAGGAGCTCCAACATTGTACAACTTGAGCGCTCCTCTACTGCGTGTTTGCGGCCCTTTGACTGAAGAGCAGTTTGTACACTTCCTGCACCAGTCTTCCACATCCTCACGACAGTGAATCCAGTAGAAGCGTTGCCGAATTTTCATTAAGGTCCTCTTCACTCCAAGGTGCCCACCGGAAATGCCGTCATGGAAGGATCTCAAAACATCAATTACTCTTTTTCTTGGAACAACCACCTGTAGGTGAGCATCCCTTCCATTCGCCGACTCCTATTTCCGGCACAGTACGCCATTATGCATAACCAAACTTTCCCATTGGGCCCAGTAGCTTTTTGTTTCAGTACTCATCGGAGCTACTTCACACCATTTCGGTTTGGAAACGCCTGCTTTGATCCAATCGAAAATGGGTTTAATGTCCTGGTCTTCTTGCTGCGTTTGTTGCATGACTTCATTGCTCCATTCTTCACTTACAGTATCAGTCCTCAACATTCTCACACAATCTTTGCCCTCTTGCCTTAAACAATGTTTACAGTCATCCGGGCAAGGTCTTTGGGAAAGGGCGTCCGCGTTGCCGTGTGATTTCCCACTCCGATGTTCAATGATGAAGTCATATTCCTGTAGTTGTTCAATCCAGCGCGCTACTTGACCCTCAGGATTTTTAAACTCCAATAACCATTTTAAAGCAGCATGGTCAGTTCTGATCTTCTGATACAAAATTTGCGCCCAAGCAAATATTTACTGAAATGCTGCAATGTCTTGACAACTGCCAGCAATTCTCTCCGAGTGACGCAGTAATTTCTCTCTGGCTTCGATAGTGACTTACTGAAGTAGGCGATTTCAACTTCCTAATCTCCTCTCTTTTGTGACAAAACTCCCCCGATAGCAGTATTACTTGCGTCTGTGTCAACAATAAAATCATTCTCAGGGTCTGGGTATCCCAATATTGGAGTTTCACAAAGCCTGTGTTTGAGATCGTCAAAAGCTGCTGCGCACTGATTATTCCAGTCAAATCGTCGTTTTTCTTCCGTAAGCTGGTGCAACGGCTTCGCTATATTTGAGAAGTTTTTCACGAAACGTCGATAGGACGAGCAAAGTCCCAAGAAGGCACGAACTGTGGTCTTGTCCTTCGGTGTCGGCCAATCCTTAACGGCGCTTATCTTCTCAGGATCGGTCTGAATACCGTCTGTTGACACCACGTGTCCCAAATAATTCACCTTACGCTTGAAAAGTGAGCATTTCTTCGGGCTGAGTTTCAGGTTCGCATCTCGCAGCTTAGCCAAAACTTGCTCCAATTTTCTAAGGTGATCGTCGAAGTCTCTCCCAACTATTATAATGTCATCCAGATATACCAGGCAAGTATCTCCCAGAAGACCAGCAAGTATTTGTTCCATCAATCTCTCAAAAGTTGCTGGTGCATTATACAAACCAAACGGCATAACATTGAACTGCCACAGTCCCTTTCCGGTCGAGAATGCCGTTTTCTCCTTATCCTGGTCCTTGATTTCCACTTGCCAGTAGCCACTTTTTAAATCCAATGTGGAAAACCATTTCATTCCATTTAAAGTGTCTTACGTGTCGTCGATTCGTGGCAGTGGATAACAATCCTTTTTGGTTACCTCATTAAGTCAGCGATAGTCAACACAAAATCTCATGGTGCCGTCCTTCTTCTTTACCAAAACTACCGGTGAACACCAAGGACTTGTTGACGGCTCAATAACTCTGTTCTTCTTCATCTCTTCAATCATGTCTTCCACTTCCTTTTCGCGAGCTACTGGAACTCGCCGAGGACGTTGTCGGATAGGCATGGTTCCGCCAGTGTCGATCTCATGTTGTACAACTCCAGTTCTTCCAATATCACCGTCGTGCGCAGAGAAAACATTGCTGTAACGCAGCAGTAAATTACGCGCCTTCAGGAGTTCTTCCTTGGTGAGATTGTTTTTGCAACCATCCAATAATCCTGTAATGTCCACTCCTGTACTTGCAGGTCCGCTTCCATTCGATCCCTGGCAACTTCGTATCCAAGAAATTTCTTCGCAAGTCCCGATAAGGGTTCCTTTACTAAGGGCGTATGTGGTGTCGCTTACATTTAGGATCCGTATAAACGCAGCAGATGACGTTGTCACAACCGTGCGAGCTGTTATCCAAGGACAACCGTCAATTTTTTCTACTAAGACGCAGCGATGAGATCCTCGTCCTGCATAGTGTGGTAAGTTCACAGGAACTAGACCTTGCGATCTTGGTTGAAGAATGGTCCTTCTTGCGCAGTAGACTTTTCCACTTACGCCACCTTCAATAGGGACTTCATCAACTCCGAATTTCAGGACTCCACCTTTCAAGTCGATTTTGCAGCCATGTTTTCTCATAAAATCCAATCCAATAATGCAATCGTCGATGATGTTACCAACGATGACTTTGTGCCAGTAGTTCTTTTCCCCAATTTGCACCTCCACTTCTTGCTCCCCCAGGACGGAAATGTACTGGCCGGTAGCAGTTTGCAGCTGAAGATGCTTGGGTCGGACTAGATGATCTCTGGTTAAATGTTTCTGTAGCCGAGAACTAACCACAGTCCGAGAAGCCCCGGTGTCGATAGTCAGGTGACATGGTATTCCACCAATTTCTCCTTTGACGACCAGACTGTTCCCATCATTCTCCTGTGAGATCATAACTGGGACATTTTGACCACCAGCCGGCACTCGTCCCTTAGTCCTGGCTTCTACTCGTTTCCCTGACGCGGCTCTACTGCATCAGAGCCTGCGGGCCTCTCCGTTGGGCCTGCTGCATCTCGTCGTGTTCTATTTCGTTTTGGGCAACTAGATCGTAAGTGCCCGCGTTCTCCACACCAATAACACCTCGGCCCAAATTCACGGCGAGGAGCAGTCGGGTCCCTGGACGAAACTTCTCGCACCCTAAAAGGCCTCGAGTCCTGGCGTACAGCTTCCACCTCCAAGGCGTGTGCAACTGCATCCTTCAAGCTACCATGATGTCCCAGTCTAAGCTCTGACTTCCAAATCACGGATTCCGTCAATGAAGGCCTGTACTAGCATGCTGTCTACCAACGAGCCTGATACAGTTTGATACGCCTTTCTGACCAGCTTTTCTATTTCCAGAGCCCACTGTTGTAATGACTCGTTACGTCCCTGGGTTCTATCTTTTAGCTGAGCTCTAAAGACGTGCTCGAGATGACTGTCACCATAACGTGCCTCCAAAGCTTCAAGAAGGCGGTCGTATGTCTTATCTTTTCCCAGCGCTTCCAGAATGGTGAGGGCTTCATCTCGTAGCGCCAAGGTTAAGGCCGTCTTCGCCTGGTCTTTGTTCCACCCATTGGCCTGGGAAACGGACTCAAATTGGAGTTTATAGGCCGTCCATGATGAAGTTCCATCAAATGGTGGAACTTTGAATCTTCCAGCTACCGGGGTCGACGATTCAGATCCGGAGGCACCGTTGACAACTTTAATTTCAAGCTTTTTAACCTCGTTCCTTATAGCCTGGAGACGATTTTCGTGGTCCTCGACTTTATCATTAACGCCATGGAGACGGTTCTCGAACTTGATGTCCATGTCAGCAAGTTTTCCTTGAACCTCAGTCATTTCCTTCTTCCATTCGGAAGTGGCCTCTCGAACCTCTAGGAGAATTCTCGATTGTTCCTCTTGTGCTCTGGATTGTTCCTTTTGGAATCTGGATTGTTCCTTCAAGAGGATTAAGATTGCGTTCAGGTCAAATTCCGGCTTAGCTGACGCTGCTGTAGTAGCCGGTGCAGTAGCGGAGGACGTACCGGCGGCAGCTGCAGAGTCATCGACTGCAGTTTGGCTCCGGGTTTTGACCCCCTCCTGCTCTTGATCTTGCGGAGTTGCTGGCATTTTTAACCGACTTCAAAAAAGGAGGAGGTTCTCAATTCAACTGTATGTTTTTTTTTTTTATGTTTGTTACCTCAGAACTTTCGACTGGGTGAACCGATTTTGAAGATTCTTTTTTTGTTTGAAAGCTGGTGCTTCCCATTTGGTCTCATTTTTATCATAATGAAGATTTGATGATGGAGTCTATGAGGAATCGACGGAACTCTTCAAAATTTATAGGCACACCTATAGCGATTTTGGTATTTTTCATTGTAACTCGTGTATTTGCTCTTGGAAAACACTATTTGGTAAAGTGGAACTGATGATGAAAAGCACAGATGGCCACCGGAACTCCTAAACGGTATATATTTCAAGGGTGGCGACAAGATATTTCGATTAAGATAGTTGAGCGACTATGACGAAGCATATGTCGCTGCTTATCGATGATAGTGTCATAACACGAAATACTACGTTTTTGAGATAAGTATAACACGACGCGTGAAATATTGAAAAGTTTATGATGACTAAGACACCCATTGCATTATCTCCAAAAACAGCCACGTGGCAGCACTGTGCCCTTATGCCATTGGTCCAATTGTGACGCCATATTGTGGGCAACAGCGTAGGTAAGCCAGTTGAGCCGCAACTACCAACAAAGAAGCTAAATTTTTATCATGACTACAGGCACACCCCAAAATAATTCAGAAAAAAATGCTGATTATATTTGTAACATTGATACATCACAAAATAGTTTGTGCAATAGTGATTAATTTTTAGTTGCAACTTTATCATCCAGAAAGTAAGTAATTTTTTTTTGTAACATGTCAAAATAAGCTCTTAGTCATGAAAAAATAGTCGTTAAGGTACATAATGTTTTCGGTATATGCCTATATTCAATATTTATATGTAAATAAAATTACGACCTATAACTTAAAAATTCTTTATGCACGATAAATTTCGATACATTTGATGAAAAATAATTTGACCGAAAACCAAATGTTACCTTGTTAGTGAAAAAATCTAAATAAGAAGTAGATTAAAAGTATTTCAAAAAGATTATTTGCGCATGAAACTAATTTATAAAGGCCCTTTATTTAGTTAACTTGTATATTAGTATTGAAGTATATTATTATAAAATGCCTAGCAACATTGCTAGGCATTTATAACCAGTTTCCGTTATTAAAATGGGATGAAATACAAATTACCGTCAATTATGCTGATGAATTATCTATACCTACTAATATTATAAATGCGAAAGTGTGTCTGTTTGATACGCTTTCAAAACCGCTTACGTTACGGCCAAACCGCTAAGCCGATTTCGATGAAATTTGGTATGGAGATTGCTTGAGTCTCGAGAAATGACATAGGATACTGTTTATTGCGGGAGCAGCGATAGACGACTTCTACGCGGGTGGAGTCGCGCAAAAGCTAGTTTATAATATAGGTAGCGAATTAGTCCGGCGGGGCGCTGCTGGCATGTTTTGAGGTCATAAGTTACAAAAACTCTAAAGTCGCTTATTTTTTGCATGTGGATACAGTGTGTACTTGTGAGGCTTATATTGCGTTTTGTGTCACATCTTGCCATTGCATATTCAGCAATTCGATATTTGTGGCAAAAATGTCATTTCAATTTAGAACGTTCAAAAAATAAAATTAAAGTTAAAAAATATATCAGTATCCTATCTAGGTAGAATAACTAGGGGGCATTCGTATTCCTTTCCGTACCGCTGGTGGCGGAGTCTTCAACCTTGCAATACTAAAAGCTGGCACCAAAGTGTCTCACGGAACTATTACGGAGTTGATCTATGCTATTTATGAGGTTTTGTGGCGGAATCCCCAGAGGATCTACAAAGGCTTATGACGAGTCTCGATGAGTGATGTCGCAAATTTGGCCTGAAAATCAGTGTGAAAAAGACCGAAGTATTGGTTCTTGACACGCTAAATGGGGCCCAGGTTGACATCAAACTCGGTGATAACTCGCTTAAGCAGATAGACAAGTTCAAATATCTGGGTAGCACCATAATATCGCGGTGCCTCCTTGAGAACGAAGTCAACGGCAGAATTGGAGCAGCTGCCGCAGCCTTCGGCAAACTTCGTTCCAAGGTGTTTCGCTCACACTACATAAAAGCTCTAAGAAAATAGCCGTTTACATGGCGATAGTTCTACCGCAAGCATATTCGAACATAAGATAGATTCCACCTAGAATGCCTACGCGACATTATGAACATTCGTTGGTCTGACCGTGTTCGTCAGTGCCGGATTAAGCCAGCGCGGGGCCTGTAGTAAATTCTATATATAAAGAGACCCTTGGTTTGTTTTAGGTTATTTCTTAAATCTAGGGTGCTAAATAAAACAGAACTGGTAGAAATCCGTGTCAGGGAGATGTGAGTGCGCGGGGCTTCTCAATGCGCGGGGCCCAGCATTTGCTACTCTTGCTACGTGGCTAATCCGGCACTGGTGCTCGTAACACGGAAGTCCTACGAAGAGTTAATGTCGATGGAATAGAGGCCTATCTAATGCGACGACAGCTGCGGTGGGGCGGCCATGTTTCCCGCATGTCAGATGACAGAGAGGCAAAGCGCATCTTCTACTCAGAACTACAGGATGGCAAGCGGAAACATGGCGGCCAATTCCTGCGGTACAAACATGTGCTTGAGCGATATATGAAGCGGTATGACGTGGACCCGTCACCATGGGAGGCAATGGCAGCAGACCGGCCGTCTTGGAGACATACAGTGAGCACTAAGGTGTCCGAGTTCGAAAGGAAGAGACGTGAGGTGCTCGATGTTAAGCGAGAAGAGCTCAAGGCCCGTACACCTGCGGTTATTCACTACAATAGGGTATTTATTTGCCTGATATTACATTTCATATATTAATTTGGATAATATATCAACATACAACAAATATTTGTATTTTTAAAGATATTAAAAACTATTTAAATTAGGCTATTCGGAAGGTAAAAAAGCTTCAATTTAAATATTAATAAAACATTAAGAAAATACCCATTATACCTATTGGAGGGATGACTTGCATCGAATGTGGTCGAACTTTTGATGCAAGAATCAGCTATGTCATCATAGAGCTCACGAGCGACGCTCTAAATAGTCGGATCCCAGTCGCTGTGGCCGAAATCGGTCAGGATCGATCGATGGGACAATCTCACACAAATTGACCTTGTCCCAAACTATGTCCTACACTGAAAAAAAAATTGGTCGCTTCTGACAAGATTGTGATTGTTGTGCATAGGCGTCTTGAATCCATACGAGCCTAACAAGACGTTAGACGCATCAACTAAGATGTTAGTTGAATCGCTAAAGAACTTGCTGTATTTACTATAAGTTTTGTTTGATATAACTAATATCATGAATAGTATATTCATTTTATGTCAACTAAGAGAAAACCTCTCTTGGTTAGCTCACATTTTTTTGAGTGTAGGCTTGGTACAATGGGTACTGGACTACGATAAACATACTTAAATAGAGAAATAAATGCTTAAATACATAGGAAACTTCAAAGACTAGGAAAAAATACTTGCGCTCAGCTCACAAATATTTTCCCTTACCGGGAATCGAGCCCTGGACCGCTAGCCTCGTAGGCAGGGTCACTACCAACTAGGCTAACCGCATCGTTGAACCTCTGATCGCCAGTTTGTCTTAGATATTATGTTAGCAAAACAATTCAGGGTTTATTATGCTCGACCAATGCGTTTTCTAAGGTCTCACACGTCAAATACGGTAAATCATAACTTTGTAATGTAATAAAAGAGGTGTGCGATCACAAAATATGCCCTTATTTATGACAAAGAATTCATATTTTTATAGACATAATTCGTATTTATTCGGTTTTGTCCATGATTTATTGATATTTTTTTAGGTATAAAACGATATGCATCATTAGCCATCAAAAAAAGAAAAAAATACTAGGGCTTAACACGAAAGCATCGTTGTTGTCCAAAAGATTACACGTATAATTTTGTAGTTTCACTACTTGAGTCCTTATTGCACATAATCACGGCGAAGGTTTTGAGAAGCATGTCGAATAGATCTACAATTTGTAAAGATATTAAATTAGACTTGCGTCTCTTGTATTTGATTTTTGGTTTCATAAATTAACTGGGAGGTGATAATATTACGACAAAAACAAGTATCTTTTTATCTTATGAAGGTCAAAAGTTATTTCAAAATGTTTTTGTTTTTTTTTTTAAATGGCTCTCCTGAAAAAAATGCTTTTTTGAGTTATGCCTCTATCATTGATAGGCAGCGATGTATGTTTAAGTATTTGACTATGACTTTCCCACGGCGTTGCTTGCGGCGAGATTGAATTTCAATGTTCTATAGTTTCTTATTAATTCTTATTAATTAAAGTGGGACTACATAACAAAACAGTATAATTATGATCACTAAAAAGTATAAAATAAAATAAAAGTTTAAAAAAACAAAAAAACCGCCTTCAAAAAGCAAAAAATAACTTCATTTAAAATGGTAGGTCTAAAATGAAGTCGGCGTCCAACAATATTTTAACCAAAAGCAGACTTCAGTTGGACTGACCTATTACCTACCATTTTAAATGAAGTTATTTTTTGCTTTTTGAAGGCGGTTTTTTTGTTTTTTTACACTTTTATTTTATTTATCCCACTTCTGACACCAAATGTTACGTACGTGGGCAGGTAACTGATAGAAATGCACAAATACACCGATACTCAAAAGTATAGTTGGTTCCAGTTTAAATGACGAAAAAACACTTAAAACCATCCATTACCAAAAACTATTGTTCAATTGTTATCTTCAAGTAGGGTTGTAATACAATTACGCAGGTGTGTCGGTACGGCCAAAGTATACTTTGAATAAACAATCTTGATAGTTTTTTATTGCATGTTAGCCATAAGAATATGCGATATGTATTAGTGTTGTGTTGATTTATTATGTATCAATAATGACAATTTAAAATTATATTGAAAGTATATAATATAGGAATATTTATTAAGTATATTTTTGCATTACAATATAGATGGCTTAAAAAATCTTTTTTTTCAATGATCAAGAAGGGTTGAGCTACTCCAAGGCACGTGCCACACTTCGGTCGTCCCTTTGTTATCTTTTCCTTTCATATTTAGAAATAAAAGCAGACGTAAAATCCCGCGTTAAATGCATTTTCGTCATTTAAACTGGAACCAACGACTTTAATAACGCACTCACTTAAACCGTTACAAACAATTATCGCACAATAAATTCTAATACTCAGATGATCACTCGGGTCGCGCTTGTTCGCACTGTTCGCTTTCCAATTAAAGACTGAATAGGTACTTGCAATCGGTCCGCCTTTATAGTTCCCGTCTCCGATCATTCCAGAATGCGTTCTGGAATGATCGATGTACTTTGCCCCGCCAAGGTCGTTCGAGACTATTCGTTACTGGAATGTTCTACGCCTTTCTACATTCTATTGTTCGCGATGTCCTTGACCTTGACTCACGGGTCTGGAATATTCTGCGTATTGCCGTCTCATTTTTAATCGTGTTGTCTGTTTCTTATGCTTCTCGAAGGTTCTCAGTATCGCTGTCTTTTTCTAATCATGCTATCTCTTTCACATGCTTCTCGAAGGTTCTCAGTATCGCTGTCTCTTTCTAATCATGCTATCTCTTTCACTCTTAGTGGAAAATTGCCATATACCAAAATTAACAGTAACAGTATAATTATAGACTTATTAGTTATTAATCATTTCATTAGACAAAATGATCCATAAAATGATCAGATATTGTTAATAAATGCCTCATAAGTATGCCCAGATATCCCATTGATATGAATATATTCTAATAGCTCATAGAACAAGTGCAAGTGATATCGACATCTTCAGTAACTTGTTGCAAGTCTTTAGGACCAAGTAGGGAGCTATCTAATATAATTGAATAATTTGTTACCTAGCTACCTTAATTTAATTGTACAAAGGTTAGTTAGCTTAATAGCGCTAATTAAATTGTATAAATAGTAGGAGTGCTGAATACATTTGCTCCGGTATTGCACACAGAATTAAAATGATTAATTGTTAATTGTGTAATTTTAACAAATAATCAAATATAACTATACTCGAAAATCTAATTTCAGACTCAAACATTGTTGGTGTCGCAAAGCCACTTGATAAAAGAAAATTTGGTTAAAGATACTGCTTTAATATTAGCTGTGCTTACTATGGATTTTACCCCGGCTGCCTTATGTACTTTTTGAAATTCATACTGACTTGCTGAATCACATTGACATGTTCTTCACAGACATACAAGAGTTGTTTTGGACAATTCCAAATAAACAAGGACAAGAATAAGTGGCATTGGGATGGTCTCTTCTAAAAATTTTACACCACGGTACGAAACATCTTACTTCATCCTTGTAATATGCTCTATCATAAGCAGCGTTTGCAGGACTTATATTTGATGTATCCATTAGATAAGGATGAAGATGATGCAAACAACTTGTGTCGTAGTCCAAAAACTAATGCAGAGGTCGTCAGGGATAGTAAAATACGCCGTCAAGAGTAGGTACAATTCAAGTCCAAAAAAGCGTTGCGGTGGTTGTCGAGAAATGCGGTAATATCCAAATCCAAGGGTCTGAGCAGAAGTCGTCGTAAAATTCAAGGAAACAATTGGTAAATAACACGGAGGTAAACAAACGAAAGCGAAATCATTATTTTATTCGTTTGACAATTTTGACAACAGACAGACAAAGTAAATTTATGTGGAATGCAATAAATGTATTTAGTATTGAGTATTGAGTACTGTCATATTACGTCTTTTTTTTTTAATTATCATACGGTAACGCGTATAGTTCCGTAACGCTCAGAGAACTGTCATAACGGACTTAAAAAAAAAATTAGAAGAACTATAATGATTTAAAATAAAATAACTGTAAATTATTGGTTTATAGACCAAAAACTATCAGAAAAAAATATAATATAAGTACACCCCATTCAAAAAACTGAACACCCAATTGAACATTTCAGATATAGCCAACCTTTTTGCATTGATAATCAAATCGTTGAAAATATATGTAGATATGACTAACAATTTCAATATCAAAACTTATATAACAATAGGGAATATGCATTCAATGTTTTTTCTACCCGATATTCAAAAACATTAAAATATCTCAAAACAAATATTTTCTGATATAGTGTGTGTTTAATCATTAAATGGCGGGTGTGTGTGTTAAATGGCGATTTTTTATGAGCTAAAACAAAATGAATAGCCAAATTCGGATTCCTTATACTTAATTTATTCTTGATTCAAACTTTACCAAGTGTTAGTGCGAAGTTCATACATTTGCTACTTGCGACTTAACAGCAAATGTATGAACTTCGCACTTGCACTTGGTAAAAAGAAAAATGTAACTTAGTTTCTTTTCTCGAACCGGTAGTACCTTCTGACACACACACACACTTTTGGCCTAGACAAGGTACTAAAGTGTACAAATATTTATGAACTCGACTGTACATGAATATTTTGTACTGCCCCAAACTCACGGAACTTTAAAAAAATGGCTTAATTCCCTATTTTGTAAAAGTTCCGTTAGCTTGGTGTAGTACTAAATATTTCTGTATCTCTTTTATATTTTATATATTATTATATACGTATGGCACCGCTTCCGTAGTAAGCGGCTCAGCCGCGCACGGCTCGCAGCTTCGTCAGCCGTTAACCACGGAAGCGGTGCCATACGTTTTCATAGTGTTTACTACTGTCGCGAGACGCGCGCTACGATCGTGCACGTCAGCCGCACGCGTCTGTCGCATCAACCGCTACCCATGGAAGTCAACCTTAAGTGATCCACCCTTTTATGTACACTGGTAAATGTTATTGCCATATACTTACATAGGTGGTCACAAATACTGTAATTCCTTAAGGTTTGGAAAAAAATCTTTGGCATTTGGCATTCCCTAGAAAGTTGTAGGTAGGTACTGATTTGTATGAACGGATGTGACAGCACTTAGTTTATCCCTACCTGTAAAATATAAGATTAGCTTTTAATACAGGTGATTTTACCTTTTTAGACTTTAGTCAATTATTACTACATTTACTACCTAGCAATAAAATTGATTAGGTACTTATTTAATGGTATGGAAAATATGTGAACACCTAGGTAGGTATATATATTCACAGTTATTAGCAAGACTTGCCCAGGGTCTGTAATAGTCTGAAGGGGCCCGTTTCTCAAAAGTATTAGGTACTTTAATAATATTTGTGTTTTGTTTCATTTTGTAGTTTTATTCACGAGACAGAACACTATAACATTATAGTTTAGTTTTTATTGTTTTTCTTTTGTTTTTTTTTGTTACTGGTTAACATAAGTAGATACATATTTAATATTATACAATTAATATTTAATTTATTTTATTATATAATATTATTAGACTAATACTTTTTGAGAAATGGACCCTAGTCCGTACAACTTGTCAGGCTATAAATATAATGCTTTTTAGGGTTCCGTACCAAAATGGTACAAAAGGAACCCTTATGGTGAGACTTCGTTGTCTGTCTGTCTGTCTGTCTGTCTGTATGTCACAGCAGGTTTTCTCAGCAACTACAAATGCTATCAACTTGAAATTTGGCATAGTTGTACAACTTGCTTGCCCGCATCTATTTGTAGTAAAAAAAAAATGAAATAAATTTTATTAATAATTGAAAAGGGGTCAAGAATGGGGGGTTCAAAAATGAAAGTGGTTCGATTATAGCAAATGGGATGTCATATGAAAGGTCTTAATCTGCACATTTCAAAACTATTTGCTTGAAAATTTTCTGTGATGTACTTTTTGATTTATAGCCAAAAATTTACAAAAAATGACCGTTCCCCCCCCTTATCTCCGAAGTTTATTAATCAAAAATTCTGAAAAAATCCTGACGTATAGATAATTACTTATATTTTCTGGGAAAAATAAAATAAAGTGTTCATTATTTACAGTTTTTGAGAAATAACAAAAAAACTAAGAAAATCTGTTTAAAAAATTTAGGCTAGTCAAAATCGACCTTATTGCCTGGAAAATAAAGCTCATAACAAAATGAGTATTTTCTTTTGCGGTTACCAAGCATATTATCTTCAATACGGAACCCTTGGTGCGCGAGTCTGACTCGCACTTGACCGGTTTTTTTTTAACGTAATCGCACTTTTAATCCAACAGCGACACTGGGTATGTAAAAAAGACATTCCTAAAAAAGTTAATTCTTCTTTACCTCAATAATGTCACTGTTCAAATGGTTTTTAACATGATTGATAAGATGTAATAGTAGTAGATTATTTATTCCATATTTTTCATACGACAGTCGGCAGGTATGTCATGAGTTGTGTTGTCTTGTCTTGCTTGTCATGTCATGTCAGAGGCTCTACTTTGAAATCCGTAATTCGAACTTCGTCTATTGCTATCCCTTTTGCTCTCGACGCGTCACTAATTCGCAAGAAAGTGACGGGGCGATCCGAAGTTCGAATAACTGATTTCAAAGTAGAGCCCCAGCTTGTGGGACATATGGACACAAGGCAATTTTTCATTTTACGCAATCGCGCAAGCTTTCAACTTTAATTTAAAAGTATATGTAATTAGTATATTTCAATTAAAATATAGTTCTGTAAAATTATCTTTATATTTTTTTTATTCATTTCAATAATTAAGTACACTAAAACACTCAATACGTGAAGCAGACCATAGACCCGTTTCATGAAGCTACAAGTTACAAATTACAAGCGGAAGTCTCTTTCTAACTCCTTTTGCTAGAAAGAGACTTCCGTTTGTAATTTGTAACTTGTAGGCTTGTAGCTTCGTAAAACGGGCTACAGGTTGGTAGAAATTGATTGTCTATGTAAGTTGGTTATAATCTGTGGACTCTGTGGTACTGTGGTTAGTATAGTGAGTGACTTAGCAAGAAAGAAAGACTAGAGTGTAATATTTTTTGCAGGACACGTGCAGTCTTAATTTCAAGAATATGCCTGTACAAGCGCCGGCGCGCGCGCTCCCGGGACCTGCCGCCTATAGAAGACGGCAATCTCAAGTGTTTTTATGTTTTCTGAGGTGATATCATCAAGATAATGTTGCGAGTGTTGCGACCAGCAACTTGCATCACTGGCTTACTCGAGCGAAACTAGCTAAATCTGTCAATGGGGAAGAAGTTTAGTGAGCCTGACGAGAGTTCTGCGGGAGCCTACACTGTAAAGAAAGCAGAGCCGCCGATTTGAGTGCATCGTATCTGTTGTGGGTGCCAGGCCTTAAAATAGATGACAAAACAAAGAAAAAGTAAGTGAACATTACGAGATCCTTTACGAGAATACAGGTTAGTTAGAAAGAGTAGAGTATATTTGATACGTATTTTTATGCCCGATCCTTTAGTTTCTTTAATAATTAATGCGAAGTTTAAAAATCAGTATGGAAACTATTTAACGTATTGTTATAAGGCAGCTTCCGTCGGAGTTAAAAGAAAACTCACTTATTACACACACAACAGTTTATTACCCAAACACACTCTTTTAAATACTATTTAGGTATAACTAGGTTACATATAATTTTTAAGAATACTGGTGTTGAACTATGGAATCGATAAATTAGACTGACTTATTACTAGGTATGACATTGGTTTTTATGTAGTGGCAAAATGACGTCAAGGCGCGTCCCCAATATGGTAGTTTACTGTATAGACAAAATACTAAGCCACATAATGCCGATACCGATGTGTATTAACTGCAGTTGTATATAACAGCCCCCTCGGTAAAACGAAGCTTTATCTTAAATAGATGAAGCTGAGTAGTAAGTTTACAAATTTATCTTAAATGCATAACTTATTTATATATTTTTTTATTAATAAGAATATTTAAGATGAACAACTTATTACACTAAATCCTATTCTAAGCGTAGTACACGTTCAGCAGCTAATAGTTATTAATGTTACGAGAAGAATTGAATTTAACTTTGTTGATACGGGGATTATCTTCAAAAATTGGCAGTAATCTGACAGATTTTTTCTCATCCTCAACGGAAAATTCTGACATTTCAATAGAATTAGGACCAGATACCCGAGTTTTAGTTCTCTCGTCATTGCACTGATTAAATGACCGCATACAACAAGGGTAGTGATTCTTTCAACAGCGACGACGAGCGAACGCAGGAGTGAACGTTCAAGCGTCGAATTTAAGTAGTCCCGTCAAAGCGAACAAAACACATTTAGCGCGTGTATTCTCAATTAGGCAGCCTTATACGTCCGTCTGTTCGTTCACCTCAACTTACATCACGGTATTCTCTACAAACGTCAGATAAGGCGAACGCCGTGCGAATGCAGTGTTGCCAGATAGGAATTTTGTAAATCTGTGTGATAACACAGATAACACAGGTTATACAGAGAAGTTTATTGAATTTCTTAAAGCTGGTTCACAATTGCTTGATGTCGGAATGGTATAAAATAAATTGTTTATATTTTTCCATACCAATTTGTATAATTAACTAAGTAAAAGGATACATATTATATTTAAAAATAATTAAGCTTATGCATTTGTATTATACTTCATTTTGTTTGTTATAGGTAGGTATAGGTATATTGCAAAAATTGCCAGAGGCACTACTTTGAAATTCGAAGTTCGAAGTTACGTTAGCTCCATCCCTGTCACTCGTCATTCGACCCTAAATCGAGAGAAAGAGATGGAGCTAGAGTAACTTCGAACTTCGAATTTCAAAGTAGTGCCTCAGATCACATAGTCTGTTATGTCTTGACAGTAGTGAAGTTTTTTATGTTATGAGTTCGGTTTTACGATTTGTTTGTTTTGTTTACATTACATTTCATGCGAGACGGAGACGCGGCGCGCCAAATTAAAGATCCCATATGCTCTCCATGAAGTACTACGGCACTTAAATCTGGGTCCGACCGTCGGACTCCGACGCAGTCCAGTGACGTTCTGTATACAATAGCTACTTTTACTTGGCAAAATTGAGCCATCGGGCAGAAGCAAGCAGAAGTAGGAGGGTTCTGTACCCTATACTAGAACTCCGAATTCAAGTCTCGAGTGACGTGCAGAATAGCTGGAGTTTGGCGGACAAGTTTATTATCCTTGGAATTGTATTTAGGTATATTGTATCCTTGAAGTTTATTATACGTGAACGGGGGTGGAATGTGGTTTTGATGAGAGATCGGTAGAAGATATTTATCTTCTATGATTGCCTAAGACGAAATCCTCTTGCTAATAATATCCCTGAACATACTTACTGAGTTTAAATCTCTGTTAGGTCTGAGGCCCGTTTCATGAAGCTACAAGTAACAAATTACAAGCGGAACTCTCCTTCTCGCAAAAGGAGTTAGAAAGAGACTTCCGCTTGTAATTTGTAACTTGTAGCTTCGTGAAACGGGCCTCTGGTATAAAAACATTTTTAACATGACAGTCTAACAGGTAACATAGATTTCTGAGGTTTTTTTAAACAACTTAAAAAATAGCTTCTGCTAAATATTTTATGAAATATTTTTGTAAAAGTACCTAAGTTCCTTGAATTGGGTAAGTAAAGCTTTTTGAAGGGGTGTATATTATATTTTTTTCTGATAGTGTTTTGTCTATAAACCAATAATCTACAGTTATTTTATTTTTAATCATTATAGTTCTTCTAAAATACCTTTTTTTTAAGTCCGTTATAACAGTTCTCTGAGCGTTACGGAACTATACGCGTTACCTTAGCCTAAATGATAATTTAAAAAAAAGACGTATTATGACAGTACCTTGTCTGAGTTGTCTGTTGTCAAAATTGACAAACTAATAATGGTTTGGCTTTCGTTTGTTTACCTCCGTGTTATTTACTAATTGTTTCCTTGAATTTTACGACGACTTCTGCTCAGACCCTTGAATTTGGATATTATCGCATTTCTCGACGACCACCGCCACGCTTTTTTGGACTTGGATTGGATCTACTCTTGACGACGATTCCCGCGAGTATTTTGGCTGACGATTCTTACTATCCCTGACGACCCCTGCTCTGCCTTTGGATTACACTTTTTTTGCCCTGACACCAGGCGATATAATGAGTGCGTCAAACGAGTTCGTGCAAGCTGATTCCAGAAATTTACCTAATATGAACATGACGGTGGTTTACACAACGACACCTTATTTTAAAGCAGCGGTGTGGAGGGCATGCGATAAAAACGGTACGGATACGATGCGTCACTGCGATTCCGTACCGTAGCCGTATTTTAAGCAGCGGTGGGGTCGAACCTTTAAGTGGCGTACGGCGCCGTGTCGTGTGTGGTTTGAAAAAGCTATACTACTGCATTCTTTCTTAACTTAGGGCCACTTGTTCCAGCAGGAAATATCTAGTTTTAGTCAAACTAAGTATGGAACTATAATTATGTCAAATCTAGATTGAAATCTAAAACCAGGTTATCCTTTTGCTTCTAGCAAGCGGCCCTTAGTGAACCCATTTTAATCAAAGCCAGAAGTGTTAATGTTATGAAGTGCTTTAATAAAATAAAACAAAGTTTTTAAATATCAACTGTATTTTTATTATATTACCCTGTAAATTTGCTAGAGCACAGGCAATGGTCAAACTCTCATCAATGTATCTTGTATAAATGTGATTAATTACTGAGTGAGGTTTCAGGAAAGTGAACTCCCTCACCCTCCATATCACGCGCTCCACATGTATCCTTAGACTTGCGATGATTTTGCTTTGAATGACTTCTTTTTATGTTGGCGTTTCAGTTGATGATACACTCGGAGGGTGAAGGAGTTTTACATGTTTGTCTTTAAGAAGAATCTCTATCCCGTTGAAGCCTCGATCGGCTAATACCACAGCCCCTGGAGGAACAATATCAACAAAGCCACTACATTCTGTAATGGCTTTGTCTAATATCCTTACTCCATAACCTTTTGAAATAAAACAGATAAAACCGTTTGGGCAGCAAGCTATAAGATATTTTAATGTGTTACAGTACTTGTATTGTCACCATGCTTGAGTTACAGGGTCTGAAGGGGTCTCTATTTGAATTTCAAAACAATCGATAATACATTGGACATTTGCATATCTGGCCTTAAATACTGGAGGTAACGTCTTTTTTATTTCTATAGGTTCTGGCAGTTAAAAAATAATATTTTTCAAGTATTTTTCCAGATGCGGCATACTCTTAATATTTTTTGAACGGTAACTTTGCTCAAGTTAAAATGGGTCTTCTTTGTAGAGTATCATTTTGTTTTATTTTAAACATAGTTGCTTTGCCAAAAAATCTATAACCCAATAATACTGTTTCGGCACTTCAATATACATATTGGGTTTTTCTTTTATAAGGCTCATTATGTGCTGCTGTCCAGAAAAATGTCTGTGCTTTGCAGACACATATTCCTTGTTGCTTGATGATGTTGAGTTTGAAGGGCTCGAGGGCTCAAACATTGTTGGTGTCGCAAAGCCACTTGATGAAAGAAAATTTGGTTAAAGATACTGCTTTAATATTCGCTGTGCTTACTATGGATTTTATCCTGGCTGCCTTATGTACTTTTTGAAATTCATACTGACTTGCTGAATCACATTGACATGCTCTTCACAGACATACATACAAGAGTCGTTTTGGGCAATTCCTTTCCATGGTTAGGCACTTATTAGGCTTTTAGACCTTTTGGTATGGACAAGAATAAGTGGCATTGGAATGGTCTCTTCTAAATTTTTTACACGACGGTACGAAACATCTTCCTTCATCCTTGTAATATACTCTATCATAAGCAGCGTTTGCAGGACTTATATTTGATGTATCCATTATATAAGGATGAAGATAATGCAAACAACTTGTATCGTAGTCCAAAAACTAATGCAGAGGTCGTCAGGGATAGTAAGAATCGTCAGCCAAAATACGCCGTCAAGAGTAGAGTAGTTCCAATTCAAGTCCAAAAAAGCGTTGCGGTGGTTGTCGAGAAATGCGGTAATATCCAAATCCAAGGGTCTGACCAGAAGTCATCGTAAAATTCAAGGAAATAATTGGTAAATAACACGGAGGTAAACAAACGAAAGCGAAACCATTATTTATTTATTTTATTCGTTTGACAATTTTGACAACAGACAGACAAAGTACTGTCATAATACGGTTTTTTTTTTAATTATCATTTAGGCTAAGGTAACGCGTATATAGTGCCCGGCCGTTGGGAAGTCAATCCTGACAGCTGTCATTTCAGTACAATTTATAACCTCAAACCCAAGAATAGGTTATAAATTGTACTGAAATGACAGCTGTCAGGATTGACTTCCCAACGGCCGGGCACTGTAGTTCCGTAACGCTCAGAGAACTGTCATAACGGACTTAAAAAAAAGGTATTTTAGAAGAACTATAATGTTTAAAAATAAAATAACTGTAGATTATTGGTTTATAGACCAAACACTATCAGAAAAAAAATATATACACCCCTTCAAAAAACTTTACTTAGTACCCAATTGTTATAAATATCATTCTCCCTTATCTTGGATTTAATTCACCAATCACAATTACTTAAATGGTAAGGTATTGTGTTTTAAGAATGTTTTATCCTACACAAGTATTCAAAGTTACTGGTTGTGACTGCAGGGACCCAATTCTCGTGAGTTTGAGATGATTTTTCATGCGAGATATGTCAAAAAAATGTACGCAGTTGACAGTGCATATCGCATGAAAAATCATCTCGAAGTCACGAGAATAAGGGTCCAGCAATTATTCTCATTGCTGCAGTCACAACCAGTAGTAACTATGAATACTTGGGTAGGATAAAACATTCTTAAAACACAATACCTTACCATTTAAGTAATTGTGATTGGTGAATTAAATCCAAGATAAGATAATTGAATTATAATTAACATTTTGTTGTATTTTTATTAAATTCAATTACCAATACCAGTACACTAAAGACAGAGATAAATTAAACAACTGTATAACTTTTTAACATTTTACTATATAAAATACAACACTAACATAATACGTTCGGTTATGTATGTAAACACTGATCAGAGGTTCCCATCGATTTTTTCTTGAATTTCCTTTGGATTTTATTTTTTTCTTTATAATGGTTCTTGTACCTGTATTTGGAACCAGACACTTGAGCAAGACGGCAAAGACTGCTCTTGCGTCGTGAATGTTTGTGACGGAGGCCATAAAAAGTCTGTGATGGCTGCTAACTGAAACAAGAAGAAAAACAATTACTTTTACATGTGATTAGTCATAAGGGGGAGGAAGGGGGTGGGCTTGTAACGAGGTGTATTCACCTATGTGTTACACCTTGTTCAACTAAAATCGTTCTGGCATTTTCTATCAGGCTATATCTATTTTTAATTCTAAATTTGAGTTCATTCTTAATTTTACGATCGCCTGCGCATGACGACAAGTTCAGTCGCTCACATGCTTCCAAACTATGAACAAGTTCCAATCATAATACATTTTTATCTACATCCATATCATAATTTCAATATAATATGTTCAGAAGCGATAAGCAAATGCCCTACATTATGTTACCTGTATCTGTGGTTGCACTGTAATGTTAACATTAAAGTATAACATGTCAATAAAGTATCGGTTATCGCTGTAGTTGAATCTTAATGTTCACTTTACAGTATAAGTGACCTGCACTTTAATGTGAACATTAAGATGCAGGTACATTAAGATGCAGGGTAACGACGGATACAGGTTTCTCACATATTGTAGAAAACTTATGATATGTATGTAGATAAAGTTATGTATGCGACTGTACGCATAATTAGGCATTAAAACACTCGTGTATAATGCCTCTCATTATGCACCAGTCACATAAATAACTATTATAATTCAAGTCAATATAATATAATTATTTTTTCATCACACTTGCTCGGAAAGGGTGTTATAACACGCAGATGTCTATACAGTTATAGCCGATTTAGCTCCCGCGGGAGTTATGTATTTTTATAACTCCCTAGTGAGTTATGAGTTATGGTTTTTTATAACTACCTAGGGAGTTATGAGTTTAGTTTTAAAATATAGAATCCACTCGTACATCATTTCAGACTAAGGAGGTGTAAATTCAGCCAAGGTTTATATCCTATATACGAAACTTGGCTACAAACCAATTTTACTGTATAATTAAACAAATTTCATTTTGAAAATCAATACTATCTGGCAGTATAGTATAAGTATAATAATTATAAGTTTATCAGTTCTAAGCATTATCTGTTGAAGACTATAATTGATGAAAATAGTTAACAAACTCTTTTAGCGAGTCGAGTTAATTTGTTTAATTGTTGTTTTTTCTCCCTATTTTTTTTACTTTCTCGCAAATGTGATGAAAAACATTGTGTGTATCACGGGCAGTAAGGGGATTACCAACTCGAGTCATTAAAAGCCCTCCGCCTACGGCGTCGGGCTTCTAATAGTCTCTCGTTAGCAATCCCTTTCTTACCGCCCTTGATGCACAATGTACTATAAAACTGTGAAGTGAATCATATAAAGTATAACCCTTCATCTAAATAACCCTGTTTATAACACTAATTGTAAGTTTATACCTTTTAATATCTAAGACCATCCCTTCATCTATTCCTAATTTTATATATATATATATATATATAAGTTTCCCCTTTTGTATTGTTTCCAGGTGCCTTATTTTATAGTTTAAATTAATTGAAGACTTTTAATGAATAATCCTGCCCTGGACTCTTGCTATTTCTAACCCATACCACTTCCTGTTCCTGATCCTGTTCCAGTCATCCCGTGACTTCACCCGAAGGCTTGCTTCGTCGGCCTTTCTGCTGCTTACACATAAGACCCTCGCTAGTTTTCTGGCCTCAAGACCTCCTACGCAAACCTTCGACCTCAGCAGTCAGGCTTCGGGGCAGAAAGTGGTTAGCAACTGCTCCGGACCTTTGTTAAGACCAGTCCCTCTGCCCTAGCGTAACCCATCAAGCACTTTAGGAGTGCCTGATTGTGTTACAGCAGGCAGGGGCTGCTCTACCTTCGCACCTCCAGGCTTCTATTTACAATCTAGGGGTAGGGCAAACAAGTACCGCAAAGAATCGGGGTAGAAATACATTTGGGTCTGTTACTTTAATATGACTATCATCTCGTTTTCATTAAATGTTCACTAAATAATACTACTACTATACTCGAAAATCTAATTCAAGACCAAAATCTTTACCTTAGGTAATGGGCTCACATTCGCTGTGATTATTGCATTTTGGTTTAAGTATAGGTATTTTTATCAATAAAACTTACCCTAATGTTACTGGTTACACAAGTTCTAATTCATGTTTTTATGAAATAATGTTAAACAACTAAATAATTAAGATTTTCGAGTATAATACTAAAATTATTTGTTATACAAAATTCTTTTAATGACATTGAAATCAACCCATGACATTAAAAAAAACAAATACATACAAACAATAAAATACACAAGGAAAGACAAGCTCTTGTCTGCGACTCCTGTATATTACTTTCATTTGTATAGAAGCCTAACAAATCAACATTTTAAATGTCGTGTTATGGGATTTCAAACAAAGAAATAATCAGAATAGAGTAAAGCACTCCTAGATTAAAACGGGTATCATTTAACCGATCAGCAAGATATTCTTATTTTGGTGAAAAGAAAAATGTATTTGGTCAGCGAAAATAGCTATATAGTTGGTAAGCAACTTATGGTTAGCAAACATTTATAAATCTGTCTGCAATTAATGATAATATACTGAACTGCTCTAAATTATTTTGGTCAGCAAATTAAATATTTGAGCTGCATTGAGCGACCCACAATTAATCAAATTTTGGTAAACAATCAGTAGGTAAGCAAAATATTTCATTTTGTCCAGCAAAAAAAAGGGGGCAAAGGGGGGGGGGGGGCGGCAACGCACATGATATGCCGGTTAGGGTGTAGCAGAGGGTAACCACTGAAAAAAGACTTTGAATGTTTTTGACCAAAAGTGTAAAAGACATGATATGATGATGATAATGATGACGATGACGATGACGATGGCGATGGCAATGGCGATTACGATGGCGATGGCAATGATATCTATGAAAAATTTAAAAAAAAACATCATGGCCGCCGTTTTGAATTTCTACCTATAATTGACATCATTTTCGAAATCTGCGTCCCCAAAATCTAAGAAAATGACACCCATGTACACTTTTTCAAAAAAAGTCATTGCCGCCATCTTGAATTCCAAATTTGATGTTATTTTCAAAATCTGCGTCCCCAAAATCTAAGAAAATGATACCCATGACGACTTTAAAAAAATATCAAGGCCACCATTTTGAATTTCAAATTCGTTATCATTTTTGAAATCTGCGTCACCGTAATCTAAGAAAATGACACCCTTGGTGGTTGCTTACTTCAAAAATAATTAATCTCCCATACAAAGTTCTACCCCCCATTTATTGCCTTGTGGACATTGTTTCCAAAGTCAATGAAAGTTGTATTTTTTTTTATTTGCTTATAAACAGTAGCCACTTTAACTGCCGCCAACCTGCTAGGCCAGTCCATTTTGTATGAAAATCAGAGCTCTTGGCAGTTAAAGTGTTAAAAACCAATTACCACGTTTCCGACTATAAAAATGTACCATAGTTCCATACAAACTTCGCGGCGGCAGGTCCCGGGAGCGCGCGCGCCGGCGCTTGTACAGGCATATTCTTGAAATTAAGACTGCACGTGTCCTGCAAAAAATATTACACTCTAGTTTTTCTTTCTTGCTAACTGCCGCACTCAGAGACGTCAATTTAATTTAATGCTTGATTAAAGTGGATGCTGTCACTTTCTTTACTACAGCAATAGAATAAGACAACACGTCACTAAACAAGCATTAAATTTAATTGACGTCTCTGAGTGCGGCACTTAGTCACTCACTATACTAACCACAGTACAGTCAGCCTTATATGAAGCTGCACACTTTTGTACCTTGTCGCTTTAACGCCTTTGACAGATTAGTGCAGCCGTTCAAACATGACGTTAAAGTGACAAAACACTAAAGTGTACCTACAGCTTCTTATAAGGCCGACCGTGTACCACAGAGTCCACAGATTATAACCAACTTACATAGACAGTCAATTTCTACCAACCTGTAGCCCGTTTCACGAAGCTACAAGCCTACAAGTTACAAATTACAAACGGAAGTCTCTTTCTAGAAAAATGAGTTAGAAAGAGACTTCCGCTTGTAATTTCTAACTTGTAGCTTCATGAAACGGGTCTATGGTCTGCTTCACGTATTGAGTGTTTTAGTGTACTTAATTATTGAAATTAATAAAAATAAAAAAAGATAATTTTACAGAACTATATTTTAATTTAAATATACTAATTACATATACTTTTAAACTAAGGTTGACAGCTTGCACGATTGCGTAAAATGAAAAATTGCCTTGTGTCCATATGTCACACAAGCTGGGGCTCTACTTTGAAATCAGGGGCTCTACTTTGAAATCAGTAATTCGAACTTCGTATCGCCCCATCACTTTCTTGCGAATTAGTGACACGTCGAGAGCAAAAGGGATAGCAATAGACGAAGTTCGAATTACGGATTTTAAAGTAGAGCCTCAGTAATTCGAACTTTGGATCGCCCCGTCACTTTCTTGCGAATTAGTGACGCGTCGAGAGCAAAAGGGATAGCAATAGACGAAGTTCGAATTACGGATTTCAAAGTAGAGCCTCTGACATGACATGACAAGCAAGACAAGACAACACAACTTATGACATAATACCTGCCGACTGTCGTATGAAAAATATGGAATAAATAATCGGTATCGTCTTGGGTCGTCCCATTCGTTTTTTGTCAAGTTCTTAATTCGTCTCATTCTGCTTTCGTCATCCATTCTTCATTCGTCACTTTCGGTGGAAGTCTTTGTCATCTTTGGTCATATTCGTTGTTTGTCTTTTTCTTATTCCGGGTCATTCCGTTATTAGTCTTCATATTTTTTGGTCATGATCGGTGTTAGTCTATCTCTTTTTTAGTCTCATTCGTTATTCGTGCTATCGTCTTTGGTCTTGTTCTAAGTTCGTTTTTTTTTCTTATTTGGCCTCTTTAGAAATTGATCTCATTCTTTATTGGACACATTCACTATTTGTCCCGTTTGATATTCGCAATTTGACTTGTTTTCTTTCAGGCGACTAGAATCACGAAAATCACGAAAAGAGAAAGCGGTGCCATACGTTTTCATAGGGTTCCCTATTGGATGGCATAAAATGAAGAATGTCAGTAGGTACGCCAAATCGCTTGAAACTTTGTAACAGTAATGTTTATAAATAAACAAACATAATACTTTTTATTTCATTCAAATAGACCCTGTAGTTTTGATTCTACAAACGTTTGAAATTTGGGTCAATAATATTAAAGCGCGTGGACGCCATCTTGCTTGAGTGACGTCATCGTTCAACTGCGGTACGCGCCCTTATATGAACGAGTAAGTTTACAGGGCTATATATTTTTAACCGTAATAAGTAGCCAGTTGAATTTTTCACAGAATACGTGTTACTATAAAATCTATCGTTTAAAACTATAAAATGAACAATAAATCAAATCCCAAGAGGGGTCCCCATACAAGAAACATGAAAAAAAATCTTTATTTTTAGCATTTTTATACGGATTGTATTTTTATAATGGCTTCCTATTTTGATGCTATTTTAAACTTAAATTGTAGTCTCATTTTCATTGTTTATGACTAAATAGCAATCTTAAGTAAAACTTCGGCAAATATGTGACAAAACTGATTTTATCAACACGATGGTTTAGGCGGTCACCCATCCTGTTTTAGACTACGCGTGTAGTTGCTTAACTTTGGAAGACGAAATACGGGTTGTATTTGTATGATAGCTTTTTATTTCGGTGTCACATTAAGCTTAAATGATAATCTAAACTCCATACTAACATAATATATAGTTTACGACCAAACAGTAAACTGTAGTAAATCTCTTACAAATATGTTTAAATGTGCCTAGTTTAAATCAACACGATGTTTAGGTAAGCGGTGGTTGCTTAACTTTGGTGGTAGGCCTTTCTTTACAAATTTCGTGTTAAGTAATGTAGAATTAATATCGCTACCGTATAAAAGAACGAACTATAAAACATGATTTTTTGATTGACCTAGTAGTAGTTCTGATACTTCGTGTATTAATTACATTGATTTCAAATTTCGCGCGCGGGCGCTACCAGGTTCCTCACTCAAGGTAGTGTGTGTTGGTTTTTTTTGTGGGACCAACGCCCTTTGTTACACTTTGGTACAATAGAGGACAATCTTGACTTCTACGGCTCCGATATTTTAAACGAGTAAGATCACTTAAAACTACGGGTACGCTGTACGAGACCGCGTATATAGCGAACTGCGTGAATCATAATATTGTTGAATAGTACAGTCGAGTACAAAGATATGTATACACTTTTTCACCTTATTCCATTGAAATAAGGGCCACAAATGTATACATATCTTTGTACTCTACAGTACCTACCGCTGCAGGCTCGGCCGCCTGTGTCCCGCGTCTCGCACTTGGTTTTTAATTTTTGGCATGTTTCACCTTAGCTATCAACATACTTTATTGGTATTTTTATGTAAAAAACGGTGAACCCAAAATTAAAAGTGCCTATTTATTATTCTAATTTTATTTAACCAACTTACTCGACAAACATTACAAACAGAAAAGCCGGTCAGTGACAGAAAGTTTGTTTAGTTAAACTGTATGTAATACAAAACAATAGATACCTAACCATAACTACCATAGTAACATCAAAACGAATTCGTAAAAATAATTACGAGTATTACGACTTACAAAGTTAAGCAACTACAAGCGTAGTCTAAAACAGGATGGGTGACCGCCTAAACCATCGTGTTGATAAAATCAGTTTTGTCACATATTTGTAGAAGTTTTACTCAAGATTGCTACTTAGTCGTAAACAATGAAAATTAGACCACAATTTAAGCTTAAAATAGCATCAAAATAAGAAGTTATTATAAAAATACAATCCGTATAAAGATACTAAAACAAAAGATTTTTTTTCATGCTTCTTGTATGGGGACCCCTCTTGGGATTTGATTTATTGTTCATTTTATAGTTTTAAACGATAGATTTTATAATAACACGTATTCTGTGAAAATTTCAACTGGCTACTTATTACGGTTAAAAATATATAGCCCTGTAAACTTACTCGTTCATATAAGGGCGCGTACCGCAGTTGAACGATGACGTCATCATCCGTGAGCGCTAGCCGCCGAGTTTCGAACGCCGCATACGAAGTTTAAAATTCAATATCTCGAAAAGTATTTGACGTATCGACATGATTTTTTTAAAGCAATTTTTTGTTTTTAATGAAGAATACGATAAGCCAAAAATCTAAACTGGCTGACATTCTCTATTATTTGTAATATTATTGTTACGCATAATTGCTTTTAGCCGAATTAGCGATGGGCATACTCATCTTTACGCATAATTTTTTACGCATAAAATTAAAAAGCATAAATACAGAAATCATAATCGTCATGAAGACTAACATCAAATAGCATAAATACAAAAAGTCATAATAATAAATTGGCATCATTATAAAATGCATAACAATATTGTCCTAAAAAAAGTCATGTACAAAAATGGCACATAGTAATAAAATTGCTATAGCGAAAGTCTTAGAAATACTACGTGAAAAGGTTAGTTTAGTGTTTATATTATATATTTAGGAACTAAGGCGAGGTCGACGGAGGTCCGCTTCGCGGAACTCCTATTCTGGGTTGCTTGGGCGCTTCGCACCTGGATATCATACTAACCTAACCCAACCTAATGTACCTAACGTGACCTAATTTTACATTACCTAATATGTAACAACGAAACTGTTTAGAAAACTAAAATTATGGTTAATGACAGATATAACAAATAATTATTAGCCCAAACAATAATATGCATAATGTGTATTAGTCTAATACAAATTAGGTCAACTGAAATTATTCTAATAGCGTAATATGACAAAAAAGTAGTATGCAAAAGTATGATTATGCGACAGTACTATTATACCAATACAAATTATGCCAAAACTATTATGCGAAACAATAATAGTCTAAAACAAATTATGCGATCCAAGGGGATCCCTTTTCATAGTGCTTACTACTGTCGCGAGACGCGCGCTACAATCGCGCACGTCAGCCGCACGCGTCTGTCGCATCAGCCGCTACCCATGGAAGTCAACCTTTAAGGTATGAAAACGTATTTTTTTGCTTTAATCCTCTTTTGCTAATATGAGAAACTTGTTACACCTACCTTACATCCATAATAATATATAAAATATAAAAGAGATACAGAAATATTTAGTACTACATCAAGCTAACGGAACTTTTACAAAATAGGGAATTAGGCCATTTGTTTAAAGTTCCGTGAGTTTGGGGCAGTACAAAATATTCATGTACAGTCGAGTTCATAAATATTTGTACACTTTAGTACCTTGTCTATTTAATGGCATCTTAAAACTGCCATAATATGAATTGTCACATCAATTAAAGTGACAAGGTACTAATGTGTACACATATTTATGAACTTGACTGTACCTCTTTTATATTTTATATATTGTTATGATTGTAAAGTAGGTTTAAAAACTTTTTCTAAGTAGCTGAATACGGTTGAAGCAAAAAAAAATGTATTCATACATTGAGTGATCCAGTATCCACCCTGGTAACTATACATATAATGTCTGTATGTGACATGTCAACATCAAATATCAAAATATTGTTTAAGCTATAATTTAAAATCCTTGCCTAAAAAGGTTAGCAGTCCCGGGACCACCGCATGTGGATTTTTATGAGTGAGTATCAGAATTTAGTTTTTCTAGTACTAAAGCTAATTTTGGGATTATAATAATTCAATTTGAGTGAAATTGTCTTCCAATATCCATTTACTTACATGTGTCTACATTTAAAAAATTTGCTCTGAAATGATAACACAATTATACTCGAAAATCTAATTAAAGACCAACGTGGGTTGCCACTATAAAATAAAAAAAGTATATTTCCACTTTTCAAAGACCGCACAAGACTGTTTATTTATTGGTAGTTTTAAACCTTCGATTTTAATAAACAAGTTAATTCAAGTTGCTTACACAAATACACGATGCCATGTTAAATATTTAACCATAGAAGATTTTTGGTAGCAAAACTGTTATTGCACTTGTAATACTTCAGGTTTTAATAACATTTGGTACGATAAACTAAATAAACAATAGTTGTAAACAACGTTAGCAATTTAAATAGTACATGTGTTTAGCTATTCGACAAAATAAAAGACCAAAAGTGTGTGTGTGTGTCAGAAGCTACTACCGGTTCGAGAAAAGAAACTTAGTTACATTCTTCTTTTTACCAAGTGCAAGTGCGAAGTTCATACATTTGCTGTTAAGTCGCAAGTAGCAAATGTATGAACTTCGCACTAACACTTGGTAAAGTTTGAATCAAGAATAAATTAAGTATAAGGAATCCGAATTTGGCCAGTCATTTTGTTTTAGCTGATAAAAAATCGCCACTTAACACACACACCCGCCATTTAATGATTAAACACACACTATATCAGAAAATATTTGTTTTGAGATATTTTAATGTTTTTGAATATCGGGTAGAAAAAACATTGAATGCATATTCCCTATTGTTATATAGGTAAGTTTTGATATTGAAATTGTTAGTCTACATAATATTTTCAACAATTTGATTATCAATGCAAAAAGGTTGGCTAGGTATATCTGTAATGTTCAATTGGGCTTTGCGACACCAACAATGTTTGAGTCTTAAATTAGATTTTCTAGTATAGTTATATCTGATTATTTGTTAAAATTACACAATTAACAATTAATCATTTTAATTCTGTGTGCGATACCGGAGCAAATGTATTCAGCACTCCTACTATTTATACAATTTAATTAGCGCTATTAAGCTAACTAACCTTTGTACAATTAAATTAAGGTAGCTAGGTAACAAATTATTCAATTATATTAGATAGCTCCCTACTTGGTCCTAAAGACTTGCAACAAGTTACTGAAGATGTCGATATCACTTGCACTTGTTCTATGAGCTATTAGAATATATTCATATCAATGGGATATCTGGGCATACTTATGAGGCATTTATTAACAATATCTGATTATTTTATGGATCATTTTGTCTAATGAAATGATTAATAACTAATAAGTCTATAATTATACTACACTTTTGCAAAGATGGCAGTTTAAAATGAGGGCCTTATTTAATAGCTATTTATGAAGTAAAATTATATATGAAGTTAACATACAATCTTATAAAAAATTGTAGCTTGCTTATGTGTACTTATTCTGCTAACCACACTATAATGATATAATTGTACATGGTATTATCATTAGTGACTATAGGGAAATGCATTGTTACCAAAATCATAATGATTAAATTATGTGATCAATAAGTTTTTAGAATTGTTATGAACCATAAAAATATTATTTTAATGTGGATTATACCATGGCACTAACAAACGTTAAATAAGAGAAAACAATAATTTACATTATTAATTTGTTTTTCTGTGATAGCTAAACAAAAAACATCTGTATAAATAACTTTATAAGACGGTAAAAATAAGAGTTAGTTTTGTAATAGAGAATGTCAACCAGTTTAGATTTTTGGCTTATCGTATTCTTCATTAAAAACAAAAAAATGCTGTAAAAAAATCATTTCGATACGTCTAATAGTTTCCGAGATATTGAATTTTAAACTTCGTATGCGGCGCTCGAAACCCGGCGGCTAGCGCTCACGGATGATGACGTCATCGTTTGGCTGCGGTACGCGCCCTTATATGAATAAGTGAGTTTACAGGGCTTCTATCTTTTTAACCGTAATAAATAGACAGTTGAAATTTTCACAGAATACGTGTTATTATAGATTCTATCGATTAAATTTTTAAAATGAACAATAAATCAAATCCCAAGAGGGGTCCCCATACAAAAACCATGAAAAATACCATTTTTTTTTGCTTTTTTATATGGATTGTATTTCAATAATGGCTTCTTATTTTGATGCGATTTTAAGCTTAAGTTCTAGTCTAATTTTCATACTTTACGACTAAATAGAAATCTCAAGTAAAACTGCTACAAATAGGTGACAAAGCTGATTTTATCAACACGATGTTTTAAGCGGTCACCCATCCTGTTTTAGACTACGCTCGTAGTTGCTTAACTTTGGAAGTCGTAATTTTTTACGAATTCGTTTTGATGTGACTATGATAGTTATGATGGTTATCTATTGTTTTGTTTTACATACAGTTTAACCTGTTTAACTAAACTAACTGTCCGTTGCTGACCGGCTTTTCTGTTTGTAATGTTTGTCGAATAAGTTGGTTAAATAAAAATAGAATAATAATCAAGCACTTTTAATTTAGGGTTCACCGTATTCTACATAAAAATACCAAAACATTAATGCAAAAAACCGGGCAACAGCCTGTCGAACCATGCTCAGTGTAGGGTTCCGAAGCCGTTACTACAAACAAATTAGACCTCGCGACAAACTTAACTTTGCCGTTGGAAAACTGTTATCCCCATACATCGATATAGGTCGCGGCTCGCGGTCAGTTTACCAACACCGCAAATAAGTTTTCGGCAGGTATAAACATTCAAACCGTTTAACTCAAGAGCCAATGAAGTCTACTTAGTCGTGATAGTTTTCCTTTGAAGATATTTTTCAATTTTTTTATTTGTAGTTTTGGCTGTAGTGGGGAGGGGACGACGACACTTGACTCTAACAAAAATTTGCGCTTTAAAGCTTTTCATAAACGGATACCTTAATTGAAATATTGTTTTCACAAACCCGCAATATTTTGGAAAGACCTATACAACGACACCCCACACTATGGGGTAGACGAGAAAAAAAAACTTCCCCAAGATACGTAAAAAAAATTTTTTTTTTCATGATTTTAATTTTATTTAACTATGTTGGCGTGACTAATATGTATATTCATGCCAAATTACACGTTTCTAGTACTAAGAGTCTCTGAGCTAGGCTGCGGATAGACGGACACACGTCACACACACACACACACACGCACGCACGCACGCACGCACGCACGCACCCACGCACGCACGCACGCACGCACACACACACACACACACACACACACACACACACACACACACGCTATCTAAGCTATCTTGCATACACGAAATAACAGTAATAAATAATGCTCAAAAATAGTTCAAAAACTACCTACTTGCTACAGCGGCCGCTAATACCAACAACTAGCGAGAGAGAGAGAGAGAGAGAGAGGCGGTCTAGGTACCTAACGTATGGCGAGTGAGCCACTTGGCAGCGGCCGCCCGCGAAATTTGAAATCGATGAAATGAATAAGTACCTACACAAAATATCAGAACTACTACCTAGGTCAATCATAAACTCATGTTTTATAGTTCATTATTTTATAGGGTACCTAGCGATATGAATTCTACATTAGACACGACATTTGTAAAGAAAGGGCTATCACCAAAGTTAAGTAAACACCGCTTAAACTTCGTGTAAGATTTTGTTGTTTGTTGTTTCACTACAGATTACTGTTTGGTCGTAAGTATGGAGTTTAGATTATTGTGTGACACCGAAATAAAAAGCTAATACAAATACAACCCGTACTTCGGCTTCCAAAGTTAAGCAACTACCTACTTACAAGCGTATTCTAAAACAGGATGAGTGACCGCTTAAAACATCGTGTTGATAAAATCAGTTTGGTCAAATATTTTTAGCAGTTTTACTTGAGATTGTTATTTAGTCGTAAACTATGAAAGTTCGACTGCAATTTAAGCTTAAAATAGCATCAAAATAATAAGCCATTATAAAAATATAATCCGTATAAAAATGCTAAAAAAACTGGTTATTTGTCATGTTTCTTGTATGGGGACCCCTCTTGGGATTTGATTTATTGTTCATTTTGTAATTTTAAACAATAGAGTTTATAATAACACGTAATCTGTGAAAATTTCAACTGGTTACTTATAACGGTTAAAAAAATATAGCCCTGTAAACTTACTCAATCATATAAGGGGCCTTACCGCAACGAAACCATGACGTCACTCCAGTAAGATGGCGCCCGCACCCTTTAATATTTTTGACCGTAATTTCATACGTTCGTAGAATCAAAACTACTGGGTCTATTTGAATGAAACAAAAAGTAGTATGTTTGTTTATTTATAAGCTTTACTCTTACAAAGTTTCAAGCGATTTGGCGTACCTACTGACATTCTTCATTACCTATTTGGAGCGGTGTGGAGAAAGTCCTGATGCCCTCATGATTTAAAGGATAAACAAGTTGTTTGCACTGGACTTTTTTATTTCCAGCTCGGTCACCAAAATGTAAGGTGGCTTTTTCGGCTTTTTCCGGGATGATTGAGGCCTACAAATAAATACTGTGATATTAGCTTTTAGCAATTATCAAATAACCTAGGAGAATTATGTAACATTATTCTGCCATATAATTATGGATTTAAAAGAAAAAAAACTGATGAAACAAAAACCACTACATAAAAATCACATGCTGATGATGATCTAGTGAAGGTACAAAATTTGACCTCCAAAAGAAAAAAATATTTTTGTAGAGGTAAAATAAAACATTTAAATTATTTTAATAAATGTTTGCAAATATAGAAAGTGTGCATATTCCAATTAAAATATAATGATTTACATATCTCCCATTTTTTATACCGATTCTAAAAACTTATTGATCACCCCTCATACTACTTCTATGGTACCTCCATGTGTAATATTTTTATTTACATAAGTAGTTGTTTTTAAAAGTAGCAAGTGAGTCTTTATACAGTGTGTAAATGGTATACGGGCATTTATTAAAAATGGACATAGATTAAGACTCTAATAATCATAAACAGAAAGAATAATTTTGATTACGCTAACGTATACACCGTTATTAATTTTTGAACATACCATCGACCCGCAATGTACATCTTATTCCATTTGTCATAACTTTGAAACATCATTAATTGCGTTTTTAATTAATTGCTTTTTTTGTTATACATTGCGTGTTAAATTATTTTGTATGGTTAATTTTTTTTATTTACTTTTAACAAAAGCTGCCTAAATTTGCTCATTAGGGGCTATTCTTACCACAGTTAAAAGGAACGCCCGTATACCATTTACACACTGTATGCCAAAATTTGAGTGAAATCGGGTGAAGTTATGGGTAATTTGGAATGAAGGCTTCTATTTCAACATTAAGGCTAAATATAGTGTAGGAATTTCTTAATTACACGGATACCTACTAACTATTTTGTAAATAGTGTTTTACCTATGAAACTAGCAGTCCAGGTTCCATTCCCGGTAAGAACACATATTGTATGAATGACCTATTTTGAGTCTTGGATATTTAATTTTCATTTTGGTACATACCTATCTCTCTAATAAGTATATAAAATTATCGTGTCACAGTGTTTGTAACAAAACTACTCTGAAACGGCTTGACCAATTCTTATGAAATTTTGTCTGTATATTCAGTAGGTCTGAGAATAGGACTAAAAAGTATATTTCTTAAGTATTGGATGAAAAAAAATACTCCCGGGCGGCGCCGGGCGCGGACAGCTAGTATAAATATAATATTAATATAAATACGTATGTTGTCTAGTAGCCAGAGTACAAACAAACCTAAAGATTATTTTGTGACTACAATCAATTTGTATAAGATTGTCATATTTTTATTTCAGCCACTTACTAACATACATTTCCATACCACCAAGAATAACCAGAGATTTCACAGGCAATAGGTACATTTTAATTCTTCTGACGTGTGGTATGTATGAGATTCATAATTTGGAATGTAATAGCTTGTCATCCTATTTACCCTTGTATTTATCAATAAGGTATTCATTGTAACAATGAAGTGAATGAATGAAGAGTTGTTACAATAAAATTTAGTAAGGACGCATAATGCAAATTCAATTACAACCCACGAATAACATGTGGGGGAGATCATCTGATGATGGTCCTACTGGTAAAATAAATACCAAATAAATAATGTAAGCTTCAGGTATGTTTTTTTCGTAACAATTACGTTTAATAAAAAAGTAGAAACATCAATTTGTGAACTTGTTAGATTAGCCTCGCAAAACAGTTAAAGGCTAGGTACGAAAGCAACAAGCAATCGGTAAACCAACTCGTGACAAAATTATATTGTTTTAAACCTCTACTAAGGTTAGCTCAGTCAAATAATGAATGAGTTTATTACCCAAATAAGAAAAAAATTACCTGCTATAATATTTCACAACTATGTCCCTTACACAAAAATATTATTTTATCACCATTACTTGTAACACATCTTTCACACTTTCCTCATAGGCAAAATCAATAAATTCACTTCACTCACATTTACACAGCCATTATTTTAGATGGCGGCCATCTTTCGTCTGAGAAGTCAGGGTACGTTTCCACTCAAACAATGCTGAGTGAAAGAGTGAAAACAAAACGTAACGCAGGTTCTGATTGGTTGATTTCTCTCTTCACCTTTGCTTCTGTTTAGGGAAAACGCATCCTAAATCAACTCACCTCTAAAATAGGAGCCTTTCAATTTGACATTTAATGTGATCTCATTGTCGAACGAGTGAACGAATTGAGAAAGTTAAGAATTGCGTGATAGTAGGGACAAAAAGTTCCGCTTACGTCTGTGAGCGCTAGTATCGCTATTACCGTGTTCGGTGTAGAATACGCAATAATTGGTTGGAAATTAAAACATGATTAGGTACTGCCGTCGGTAAAATCGTTATGTATTAGGTCATTTTATTACTAAAGTACCGGAAAATGCTACATACGTAATTTTAAAACTCTTTAGTAAGTATATAAATAAGGGCTAGTTTAGGGCATTTGCGACAAGCCTTAGGTTTCAAACGTCATTTTACTAATATGACAGCAAAAGTCAATTGTCAATGTCAGAAATGACAGGCAATGTGATGGCGATGTGATGTGCGATCGCCTCTGCGTTCGATCACTCCTGCTTTTGACAGAATTACCCCCAAGGTGCTGAACGTCTACGATTATTACTACAATAATAACACTTGAAAAATTTTAAAACTAAGAATAATATTATAAAACCAACTAGAGATAGCGTTACACTAGAATAGTATGTCCCGTACTTTATAAAGTGAGATTGCTGTTGTAAGTAATTTATATTATCTTCTAAGTTATCTAGTTTACGAGATGCAAGTTTTAAAGAATCTAAGTTAATTTTAGTAAGAGATATAGGTGCAATTAAGGGTAAGGTATTATTAATTTTTTCTTTCTTACAACAGTCATCTCCTATTATATTGAATTCAGAAGATAAGTCATTACGGATCAAAATGTCTTTAGACATACTGGGAAGCAATTTGATGCTTTTGAAATACCTATCCAACACAATCGTCTGTTAGTTTTAGGATACCGGTACCAGACACGGAATAATCTTCAATATTATCATTACATTTTATTGTCAATTGACGCGGTTTTCACTGAACAAAAATCCATTTATTATTGTTTAAAAAAATCAATTTGGAGTCGCATTCTTTAGGTAAAGATTTAGATTTTTCGGTTAGGAGACGAGTTTCGCAACATGGGTTGCTAGTACTAGAGTATATAGTTAACAAAGGACAAATGGAATATTCGTCATGCAGGGTAGAACACATGTTCAGGTCATCTAATAAGGTATAATGTAGTTTATCATCACTTAGAGCGATGTAAGAACTGGTCGGGTGAATGAGAGAGAAAGTATTTGGGTTTTCTACTTCGTGGGGAGTTGGTAGTGGAAGCGATTTATAAACAGTATACTGTTCTGGGTATATTAATGGAATGTTTTTGATCTTTTTATGAGTAGTATTATGTGATAATAAATAGGACAAAGATGACGACTTAGCGTAGTTAGATTCAAGAAGTATTTGAGTAGATGTTGCTATGTCGGTACAATCAAAGAGAGAGGTCAAGTTAATTTTGTTGCATAGAGTGGTAGTTTCATTTAAAAGGTGTTCTATACGTTGTAGGTGAGTATTCAGCGGGATTACGTTTGTATGAGTTACAACGTTCCAGAAATCGTGATAAAAGTGTATGGTGGTTGAGGGATCAAAATATATACCGGGACTTTGGAGAATCGGTGTTATCTTGCCTCCGGCTGAGCATCTTTGCAGAAAGGTCCTGAAAAGATAATGGGTATTCATTTAGGAGTGAGCAGGCTTTATCTCGTTCACGTGATACTTAGTATGTCGGCGGTTAATGGAGAGGGTGACGTTGTGTCTGTTATCTACGTTAACTATTTTGTGAGGACCTTTCCAAATTGGAGATAAGGCCTTTCGAAGCCTATGGTGTTGTTTCAAGGAAACAAGGTCGCCAGCCTTATATGATACTTCGTGACTAGGCGAATCGTAATATTGTTTAGAGGTTTCTTTACTTTTGAGGATATTTTCGAGCAAAAAATAACTTCATTTAAAATGGTAGGTCTAAAATGAAGTCGGCGTCCAACAATATTTTAACCAAAAGCAGACTTCAGTTGGACTGACCTATTACCTACCATTTTAAATGAAGTTATTTTTTGCTTTTTGAAGGCGGTTTTTTTGTTTTTTTACACTTTTATTTTATTTATCCCACTTCTGACACCAAATGTTACGTACGTGGGCAGGTAACTGATAGAAATGCACAAATACACCGATACTCAAAAGTATAGTTGGTTCCAGTTTAAATGACGAAAAAACACTTAAAACCATCCATTACCAAAAACTATTGTTCAATTGTTATCTTCAAGTAGGGTTGTAATACAATTACGCAGGTGTGTCGGTACGGCCAAAGTATACTTTGAATAAACAATCTTGATAGTTTTTTATTGCATGTTAGCCATAAGAATATGCGATATGTATTAGTGTTGTGTTGATTTATTATGTATCAATAATGACAATTTAAAATTATATTGAAAGTATATAATATAGGAATATTTATTAAGTATATTTTTGCATTACAATATAGATGGCTTAAAAAATCTTTTTTTTCAATGATCAAGAAGGGTTGAGCTACTCCAAGGCACGTGCCACACTTCGGTCGTCCCTTTGTTATCTTTTCCTTTCATATTTAGAAATAAAAGCAGACGTAAAATCCCGCGTTAAATGCATTTTCGTCATTTAAACTGGAACCAACGACTTTAATAACGCACTCACTTAAACCGTTACAAACAATTATCGCACAATAAATTCTAATACTCAGATGATCACTCGGGTCGCGCTTGTTCGCACTGTTCGCTTTCCAATTAAAGACTGAATAGGTACTTGCAATCGGTCCGCCTTTATAGTTCCCGTCTCCGATCATTCCAGAATGCGTTCTGGAATGATCGATGTACTTTGCCCCGCCAAGGTCGTTCGAGACTATTCGTTACTGGAATGTTCTACGCCTTTCTACATTCTATTGTTCGCGATGTCCTTGACCTTGACTCACGGGTCTGGAATATTCTGCGTATTGCCGTCTCATTTTTAATCGTGTTGTCTGTTTCTTATGCTTCTCGAAGGTTCTCAGTATCGCTGTCTTTTTCTAATCATGCTATCTCTTTCACATGCTTCTCGAAGGTTCTCAGTATCGCTGTCTCTTTCTAATCATGCTATCTCTTTCACTCTTAGTGGAAAATTGCCATATACCAAAATTAACAGTAACAGTATAATTATAGACTTATTAGTTATTAATCATTTCATTAGACAAAATGATCCATAAAATGATCAGATATTGTTAATAAATGCCTCATAAGTATGCCCAGATATCCCATTGATATGAATATATTCTAATAGCTCATAGAACAAGTGCAAGTGATATCGACATCTTCAGTAACTTGTTGCAAGTCTTTAGGACCAAGTAGGGAGCTATCTAATATAATTGAATAATTTGTTACCTAGCTACCTTAATTTAATTGTACAAAGGTTAGTTAGCTTAATAGCGCTAATTAAATTGTATAAATAGTAGGAGTGCTGAATACATTTGCTCCGGTATTGCACACAGAATTAAAATGATTAATTGTTAATTGTGTAATTTTAACAAATAATCAAATATAACTATACTCGAAAATCTAATTTCAGACTCAAACATTGTTGGTGTCGCAAAGCCACTTGATAAAAGAAAATTTGGTTAAAGATACTGCTTTAATATTAGCTGTGCTTACTATGGATTTTACCCCGGCTGCCTTATGTACTTTTTGAAATTCATACTGACTTGCTGAATCACATTGACATGTTCTTCACAGACATACAAGAGTTGTTTTGGACAATTCCAAATAAACAAGGACAAGAATAAGTGGCATTGGGATGGTCTCTTCTAAAAATTTTACACCACGGTACGAAACATCTTACTTCATCCTTGTAATATGCTCTATCATAAGCAGCGTTTGCAGGACTTATATTTGATGTATCCATTAGATAAGGATGAAGATGATGCAAACAACTTGTGTCGTAGTCCAAAAACTAATGCAGAGGTCGTCAGGGATAGTAAAATACGCCGTCAAGAGTAGGTACAATTCAAGTCCAAAAAAGCGTTGCGGTGGTTGTCGAGAAATGCGGTAATATCCAAATCCAAGGGTCTGAGCAGAAGTCGTCGTAAAATTCAAGGAAACAATTGGTAAATAACACGGAGGTAAACAAACGAAAGCGAAATCATTATTTTATTCGTTTGACAATTTTGACAACAGACAGACAAAGTAAATTTATGTGGAATGCAATAAATGTATTTAGTATTGAGTATTGAGTACTGTCATATTACGTCTTTTTTTTTTAATTATCATACGGTAACGCGTATAGTTCCGTAACGCTCAGAGAACTGTCATAACGGACTTAAAAAAAAAATTAGAAGAACTATAATGATTTAAAATAAAATAACTGTAAATTATTGGTTTATAGACCAAAAACTATCAGAAAAAAATATAATATACACCCCATTCAAAAAACTGAACACCCAATTGAACATTTCAGATATAGCCAACCTTTTTGCATTGATAATCAAATCGTTGAAAATATATGTAGATATGACTAACAATTTCAATATCAAAACTTATATAACAATAGGGAATATGCATTCAATGTTTTTTCTACCCGATATTCAAAAACATTAAAATATCTCAAAACAAATATTTTCTGATATAGTGTGTGTTTAATCATTAAATGGCGGGTGTGTGTGTTAAATGGCGATTTTTTATGAGCTAAAACAAAATGAATAGCCAAATTCGGATTCCTTATACTTAATTTATTCTTGATTCAAACTTTACCAAGTGTTAGTGCGAAGTTCATACATTTGCTACTTGCGACTTAACAGCAAATGTATGAACTTCGCACTTGCACTTGGTAAAAAGAAAAATGTAACTTAGTTTCTTTTCTCGAACCGGTAGTACCTTCTGACACACACACACACTTTTGGCCTAGACAAGGTACTAAAGTGTACAAATATTTATGAACTCGACTGTACATGAATATTTTGTACTGCCCCAAACTCACGGAACTTTAAAAAAATGGCTTAATTCCCTATTTTGTAAAAGTTCCGTTAGCTTGGTGTAGTACTAAATATTTCTGTATCTCTTTTATATTTTATATATTATTATATACGTATGGCACCGCTTCCGTAGTAAGCGGCTCAGCCGCGCACGGCTCGCAGCTTCGTCAGCCGTTAACCACGGAAGCGGTGCCATACGTTTTCATAGTGTTTACTACTGTCGCGAGACGCGCGCTACGATCGTGCACGTCAGCCGCACGCGTCTGTCGCATCAACCGCTACCCATGGAAGTCAACCTTAAGTGATCCACCCTTTTATGTACACTGGTAAATGTTATTGCCATATACTTACATAGGTGGTCACAAATACTGTAATTCCTTAAGGTTTGGAAAAAAATCTTTGGCATTTGGCATTCCCTAGAAAGTTGTAGGTAGGTACTGATTTGTATGAACGGATGTGACAGCACTTAGTTTATCCCTACCTGTAAAATATAAGATTAGCTTTTAATACAGGTGATTTTACCTTTTTAGACTTTAGTCAATTATTACTACATTTACTACCTAGCAATAAAATTGATTAGGTACTTATTTAATGGTATGGAAAATATGTGAACACCTAGGTAGGTATATATATTCACAGTTATTAGCAAGACTTGCCCAGGGTCTGTAATAGTCTGAAGGGGCCCGTTTCTCAAAAGTATTAGGTACTTTAATAATATTTGTGTTTTGTTTCATTTTGTAGTTTTATTCACGAGACAGAACACTATAACATTATAGTTTAGTTTTTATTGTTTTTCTTTTGTTTTTTTTTGTTACTGGTTAACATAAGTAGATACATATTTAATATTATACAATTAATATTTAATTTATTTTATTATATAATATTATTAGACTAATACTTTTTGAGAAATGGACCCTAGTCCGTACAACTTGTCAGGCTATAAATATAATGCTTTTTAGGGTTCCGTACCAAAATGGTACAAAAGGAACCCTTATGGTGAGACTTCGTTGTCTGTCTGTCTGTCTGTCTGTCTGTATGTCACAGCAGGTTTTCTCAGCAACTACAAATGCTATCAACTTGAAATTTGGCATAGTTGTACAACTTGCTTGCCCGCATCTATTTGTAGTAAAAAAAAAATGAAATAAATTTTATTAATAATTGAAAAGGGGTCAAGAATGGGGGGTTCAAAAATGAAAGTGGTTCGATTATAGCAAATGGGATGTCATATGAAAGGTCTTAATCTGCACATTTCAAAACTATTTGCTTGAAAATTTTCTGTGATGTACTTTTTGATTTATAGCCAAAAATTTACAAAAAATGACCGTTCCCCCCCCTTATCTCCGAAGTTTATTAATCAAAAATTCTGAAAAAATCCTGACGTATAGATAATTACTTATATTTTCTGGGAAAAATAAAATAAAGTGTTCATTATTTACAGTTTTTGAGAAATAACAAAAAAACTAAGAAAATCTGTTTAAAAAATTTAGGCTAGTCAAAATCGACCTTATTGCCTGGAAAATAAAGCTCATAACAAAATGAGTATTTTCTTTTGCGGTTACCAAGCATATTATCTTCAATACGGAACCCTTGGTGCGCGAGTCTGACTCGCACTTGACCGGTTTTTTTTTAACGTAATCGCACTTTTAATCCAACAGCGACACTGGGTATGTAAAAAAGACATTCCTAAAAAAGTTAATTCTTCTTTACCTCAATAATGTCACTGTTCAAATGGTTTTTAACATGATTGATAAGATGTAATAGTAGTAGATTATTTATTCCATATTTTTCATACGACAGTCGGCAGGTATGTCATGAGTTGTGTTGTCTTGTCTTGCTTGTCATGTCATGTCAGAGGCTCTACTTTGAAATCCGTAATTCGAACTTCGTCTATTGCTATCCCTTTTGCTCTCGACGCGTCACTAATTCGCAAGAAAGTGACGGGGCGATCCGAAGTTCGAATAACTGATTTCAAAGTAGAGCCCCAGCTTGTGGGACATATGGACACAAGGCAATTTTTCATTTTACGCAATCGCGCAAGCTTTCAACTTTAATTTAAAAGTATATGTAATTAGTATATTTCAATTAAAATATAGTTCTGTAAAATTATCTTTATATTTTTTTTATTCATTTCAATAATTAAGTACACTAAAACACTCAATACGTGAAGCAGACCATAGACCCGTTTCATGAAGCTACAAGTTACAAATTACAAGCGGAAGTCTCTTTCTAACTCCTTTTGCTAGAAAGAGACTTCCGTTTGTAATTTGTAACTTGTAGGCTTGTAGCTTCGTAAAACGGGCTACAGGTTGGTAGAAATTGATTGTCTATGTAAGTTGGTTATAATCTGTGGACTCTGTGGTACTGTGGTTAGTATAGTGAGTGACTTAGCAAGAAAGAAAGACTAGAGTGTAATATTTTTTGCAGGACACGTGCAGTCTTAATTTCAAGAATATGCCTGTACAAGCGCCGGCGCGCGCGCTCCCGGGACCTGCCGCCTATAGAAGACGGCAATCTCAAGTGTTTTTATGTTTTCTGAGGTGATATCATCAAGATAATGTTGCGAGTGTTGCGACCAGCAACTTGCATCACTGGCTTACTCGAGCGAAACTAGCTAAATCTGTCAATGGGGAAGAAGTTTAGTGAGCCTGACGAGAGTTCTGCGGGAGCCTACACTGTAAAGAAAGCAGAGCCGCCGATTTGAGTGCATCGTATCTGTTGTGGGTGCCAGGCCTTAAAATAGATGAGGGCTACAACTATTAAATGAGTTACGTGAACAAAACAAAGAAAAAGTAAGTGAACATTACGAGATCCTTTACGAGAATACAGGTTAGTTAGAAAGAGTAGAGTATATTTGATACGTATTTTTATGCCCGATCCTTTAGTTTCTTTAATAATTAATGCGAAGTTTAAAAATCAGTATGGAAACTATTTAACGTATTGTTATAAGGCAGCTTCCGTCGGAGTTAAAAGAAAACTCACTTATTACACACACAACAGTTTATTACCCAAACACACTCTTTTAAATACTATTTAGGTATAACTAGGTTACATATAATTTTTAAGAATACTGGTGTTGAACTATGGAATCGATAAATTAGACTGACTTATTACTAGGTATGACATTGGTTTTTATGTAGTGGCAAAATGACGTCAAGGCGCGTCCCCAATATGGTAGTTTACTGTATAGACAAAATACTAAGCCACATAATGCCGATACCGATGTGTATTAACTGCAGTTGTATATAACAGCCCCCTCGGTAAAACGAAGCTTTATCTTAAATAGATGAAGCTGAGTAGTAAGTTTACAAATTTATCTTAAATGCATAACTTATTTATATATTTTTTTATTAATAAGAATATTTAAGATGAACAACTTATTACACTAAATCCTATTCTAAGCGTAGTACACGTTCAGCAGCTAATAGTTATTAATGTTACGAGAAGAATTGAATTTAACTTTGTTGATACGGGGATTATCTTCAAAAATTGGCAGTAATCTGACAGATTTTTTCTCATCCTCAACGGAAAATTCTGACATTTCAATAGAATTAGGACCAGATACCCGAGTTTTAGTTCTCTCGTCATTGCAGTGATTAAATGACCGCATACAACAAGGTGCTGAACGTCTACGATTATTACTACAATAATAACACTTGAAAAATTTTAAAACTAAGAATAATATTATAAAACCAACTAGAGATAGCGTTACACTAGAATAGTATGTCCCGTACTTTATAAAGTGAGATTGCTGTTGTAAGTAATTTATATTATCTTCTAAGTTATCTAGTTTACGAGATGCAAGTTTTAAAGAATCTAAGTTAATTTTACTAAGAGATATAGGTGCAATTAAGGGTAAGGTATTATTAATTTTTTCTTTCTTACAACAGTCATCTCCTATTATATTGAATTCAGAAGATAAGTCATTACGGATCAAAATGTCTTTAGACATACTGGGAAGCAATTTGATGCTTTTGAAATACCTATCCAACACAATCGTCTGTTAGTTTTAGGATACCGGTACCAGACACGGAATAATCTTCAATATTATCATTACATTTTATTGTCAATTGACGCGGTTTTCACTGAACAAAAATCCATTTATTATTGTTTAAAAAAATCAATTTGGAGTCGCATTCTTTAGGTAAAGATTTAGATTTTTCGGTTAGGAGACGAGTTTCGCAACATGGGTTGCTAGTACTAGAGTATATAGTTAACAAAGGACAAATGGAATATTCGTCATGCAGGGTAGAACACATGTTCAGGTCATCTAATAAGGTATAATGTAGTTTATCATCACTTAGAGCGATGTAAGAACTGGTCGGGTGAATGAGAGAGAAAGTATTTGGGTTTTCTACTTCGTGGGGAGTTGGTAGTGGAAGCGATTTATAAACAGTATACTGTTCTGGGTATATTAATGGAATGTTTTTGATCTTTTTATGAGTAGTATTATGTGATAATAAATAGGACAAAGATGACGACTTAGCGTAGTTAGATTCAAGAAGTATTTGAGTAGATGTTGCTATGTCGGTACAATCAAAGAGAGAGGTCAAGTTAATTTTGTTGAATAGAGTGGTAGTTTCATTTAAAAGGTGTTCTATACGTTGTAGGTGAGTATTCAGCGGGATTACGTTTGTATGAGTTACAACGTTCCAGAAATCGTGATAAAAGTGTATGGTGGTTGAGGGATCAAAATATATACCGGGACTTTGGAGAATCGGTGTTATCTTGCCTCCGGCTGAGCATCTTTGCAGAAAGGTCCTGAAAAGATAATGGGTATTCATTTAGGAGTGAGCAGGCTTTATCTCGTTCACGTGATACTTAGTATGTCGGCGGTTAATGGAGAGGGTGACGTTGTGTCTGTTATCTACGTTAACTATTTTGTGAGGACCTTTCCAAATTGGAGATAAGGCCTTTCGAAGCCTATGGTGTTGTTTCAAGGAAACAAGGTCGCCAGCCTTATATGATACTTCGTGACTAGGCGAATCGTAATATTGTTTAGAGGTTTCTTTACTTTTGAGGATATTTTCGAGGGCCTTTTCGCGGCTAAAGCGCATGCGGTATTGAAGGGCTCGGACGTATTCGTCATAAGTGAGATTATCGCGAGTTTCGTAGAGAGAATTAGGAATGTGCGGCTTATGGCCGTAGAGAAGTTCATAGGGTGTATATTGGGTAGTGCTATGATGGGTAGTATTATAGCAAAGAATAGCTGTAAAAAGATAAGAATGCCAATCATCCTGATTTTCATTCACAAAGGATTTTAAATATTCCTTTAATGTTGCATGACTGCGTTCGAGAGCGCCATTCGTTTGTGGATGATAAGGAGTAGAGAATAAGGATTTTATCTTAAATATATCGCTAATCTGTTTGAATAGTGCCGAAAGCACGTACCGAGGTCAGTTAGGATCATTTTTGGGATACCAAATAGGGCCATAAAGTGTACGAGATTACGAGCAACTTCTTCACTCGTAGCTGTTACTTGGGGATATGCGCATGAAAACTTCGTGAGATCGTCTTGGAGGTTTAAGATATATCTAATTTTTTCAGCATCTGCTTCTGGAAGAGGCCCGACTAAGTCTAGAGCTAGGCGCTCAAAGGGTTTAGTGCTGGAGGACGTTACTATCATTGGGGCTTTATTACATTTTCTCAGAGGTTTATTAATTTGGCATAACTTACAAGATTTAACATAACTTTCAATATCTGATCGCATTATCTTCCAATAGTAAGAAGCTTTGATTCGGTTAAGCATCCTGTTTATTCCAGGGTGTCCGGCAATTGTCGAATCATGGTTTTCTTTTAGGATTTTAGGGACTTCGGCTGAAGTAGGGTAGATCATTTTGTTTTTATAAATTTGTATGTTTATATTAGTATTGTGGAATATAAATGAAATCATATTATAGATTTTAGTGTAAGAAATGTTTTTTGTAAACGGTTCCGTGAAATCTGATAACGCTAGGTTAGTGATAGTCGGATCATTTTGTAATATGATATCTCTTAAGGACTGGAGTAAGTTATAAATAGATTTGTAATTTGTTTCGTCATAATGATGTATTTTAGTAAATAAGAAATAATAGGTTTTATCATTACTGGGGAATAGAAGCACGGTGTCGGGTTCACGTTCAGTATTTAGCAGCTCGTCATGATTCGGAAGGTGAGATAGGATTTCTTCAAGGTTCGGCATGGACGAGTCAAAGTCGAGAGAGGTAGGGCATGCTATCGAGTTGAATTTTGACTTATATAAGGCTTCAGAATGCTCCTCGATTTTTGTGTTACTCTGTTCAATTATTTTTTAAGTTGTTTTTGGGAGAATTGTTCGTATGTCTGTTGATTTGGTAAATTTATATTCTGACTTCGAGTGGTGACGTGTACTGGAATTCGAGACAGGGCATCGGCGTTAGAGTTGAGTTTCCCTTGCTTGTAGATGACTTCGTAGTCGTATTTTTCTAATTTTAGTCTCCAGCGCATGAGTCTGCTGCCGGGATCTTTTACATTAAAAAGCCATGTAAGGGGACGGTGATCAGTAACGATTTTGAATTTATTGCCGTATAAATAAACATTTAACTGCGAAGATGATGGCTAAGAGTTCTTTTTCAGTGGTGGAGTAGTTACATTCCGCCTTGTTCATAGTGCGGGATACGTATGCGATTGGAAGGTCTTTTCCTATAGGTCCTTGGGAAAGGACAGCTCCCACTGTGCTGTTACTCGCGTCAGTGGTTACTACAAATGGTTGGGAAAAATAAATCGGGGTATTGAAGTAATGGTGCCGTAGTTAGTTTTTCTTTAAGGTGGTTAAATGCTAAATTCTGCTCCGATGACCAATTAAATGCGACGTCTTTCTTCAAGAGAGACGTAAGGGGTTTAGTGATTTAAGAAAAATTGTCTATAAATCGGCGGTAATATCCAACTTAATTTAATTTCTTTGCAATTTCGTGGAACTGGAAATTCAGTAACAGACCTGACCTTGTCGGGGTTAGGTTGCACGCCTTTGTCAGTAATGACGTGACCTAAGTAAGTTACTTCGCGACGTAGAAACTCACATTTATCTGGTTGTAATTTCAAGTTGAACTCGCGGAATCTATCGAAAACGAGATGAAGTTTTTGGATGTGGGTGTCAAGGTCGTGGGAGTATATGATACAATCGTCTAAATATATATAGCAATGAAGACCTTGTAGACCGGAAAGAGCGAGATTCATAAGACGCTGGAATGTAGAAGGGGCGTTTTTAAGTCCGAAGGGCATCCTGGTAAATTCATAATGTCCGGAGATACCATTAGGGTTGAGAACTGTAAATCCGGTTTTTGGTGAGTCAGCAGGGTGCATACGAATTTGATGAAATCCGGAAACTAGATCGAGAGTCGAGAAATACTAGGAGTTGCCTAATTGATCAAGGATGTCCGTTATGAGAGGGATTGGATAGACTTCAGTTACTGTGACGTAATTTAGACGTCTATAATCAATTACTATACGCCATTTTCTTTGGCCTGAAGCGTCGATCTTTTTGGGGACAATCCAGACTGGTGCACTCCAGGGAGATATGGAAGGTCGTATTACGTTTTGATCTAGCATTTTTTTAATTTGTTTATCGACTTCTTGTCGATGACATTCGGGGAACCTGTAAGATTTAGCATTGATTGGTCCTGCATTTCCAGTGTTAATTGAATGTTGTAAAGCATTGGTGTAAGTTAGCGGGTCTCCTTCAAGGTAGAAAATGTCGGCATATTTGCTACAGCACTCTATTAATGACTTCCTTTCTTCGGAATTGAGATGTTCATGTCGTATAAGTTTCAATACGCGCTGGATTCGATTGGGTGAATTTGATGAGGCCTGATCCAAATTCATGACAGATTCAGCAGAATGTTCGATAAAAGCAGAGTAATCAATTGGAGTAATTCTGATTTTGTAGTTATTAATTTCGATAGGAGCGTCAGTAGTATTTAAAATGGATACATTTACACGTTTATTGTATTTTATATTGACGATGCAATTAACTAGGTAAACGCCGTCTGAATATGTATGATCTAATATGAGACCATCCTTTATTCCAGATAACTCTGAATCAGGGTTTGAAATAGCACATTCGATTACACTCTCTGATCGAGCGGGAATTATGTAAGATGGTTGATTAAAGTGAATTTCTAAAGTCTGTCCTTGTAAAGAAATAGAGTTAGTTTTATAATCTATTTTTGAATCAAAGAATCTCAAGAAATCGTTACCTATAATGCCGTCGTATTTGAGATTTATTTCATCCTTGATAACATGAAATTTGTATTTAATGTTTTTGTCTGGAAGATTGAATTGTAATTGTAAGGAACCAAGTGTTTCACAGTATGAGTCGGTATCGTTTATACCTTTGAGTTTGATGATTTCAGACGAAAGGGGAGGTTTATCTGTTAAACTGGAGTATTTGACAACGCTAACGCTTGCTCCGGTATCGATGAGGAAGCAGAGGGTTTGTTTGGAATGCGAGATGGCGAGATTAGTGTAAGGTAAGGATATTTTTTTACTTAATACGTTGGTTTCGTAGCAGGGTAAGTGAGGATTAGAAATTTCATTCTCAGGTCCAATTTCTGAGGGTGAGAAAGGGGTTGCAACGGGACCCAGCATATGATGCATTTTTAAGTTTTTATTGCAGGATTTGGAAACGATTTCAGCGTAAGATCTAGTAACGGTTTTTGTACAAGGTTCAGAGAAAGATTCAGTGAAACATTTAGTAAAAGGTGGTTGGTTAATTAAGGTAGGTTTAGTACAAGATTCAGTGAGCGATTTAGTAATTGTTTTTGAAGAAACAGTGGGCATGCGCTTGTTTATATCGCGATTCAGTGGTTGCTGAGAATAAATATTCCGGGCATTTTCCGGAGATATAGGATTAGTACAAGATTTAGTATTAGTCAGTGGATTTTGCCTACAGGATTTAGGATTTGGAATACCGCAAGAAATAGTGACCGTGTCATTAGGATTCTGTGATTTCGGTAGACACGGAACCGAAATCATATTAAATTTAAAGGTTCGGCGTTATTTGCTTCTTGGAATTGAGGTTCGTATAAATATGTGTTTACTTGATTGTTCGGTGCATGTGTACTGGAAATTGGAGATCCAACGATAGTTTGTTGCGACGAGTTAGCAGAATTATTAAAGCGAATGCTATTATTGTATTGTCTCTTACGACATTCATTTATGGAGTGACCTATGTTTTTACAATAGGCACACATTTTAGCTCTATTTGAATATTGAGGTTGGGGATGATTCTGTGAAGCAGTGGAAGGCTGGTTCAATGGAATAGTAGGTATTTGGGGACGAACATGATAATAATTACGCTCTCTTTTAGCACGGAAACATTCCGACGAAGAGTGCCCTGGTTTGTGACAGACACTGCACGTTTTAATGGACCTCGAAGTTCGAAGGTCGGTTCGATTAAGGTTAAATATTTTTTCTTCCTCAATCGCGTAAGTGATCCCTTCATTGAGATTGGAGGGGTTATGACATCGGACTATATGCGAAAAATTGGGATTTAGCCCGAGTAAGAAGGTGTTAAGGGCAAGATCCTCCATGGCAGCTATACGTCCTAGAAGTTCGTTTTTATCCTTGCAAGAGTATTGGATGTCAGCTAATATTCTAGTTAAACATGATTCTACGCGCAGCGAATATTCCGTTACTGATTCTGGGCTATACTGTTTGCAATTTTGGAGTTCTAAAAGAAGATGCGTGGAATGTTTTTTTTCTCCAAATGTTGTTCTAAGGAATTGTTTTATTTCATCCCATGTTTTGAAAGTTTTCAGACAACAGGCTAATTGAGCTTTGCCTTCTAACTGAGATAGGATGTATTTACACATAACATTCTGTTGTTCTGTACTAGCTAGACTTATAGCATTTTCACAGTTTGTTAAAAATGCCGGAAGAGTTTCGCGGTCCCCGTTGTAGGGTTTAATGAACTTAGTTAAGACGGATAGAGTAATTTTTTCGGCCATTTTGACTTTACGGGTTCTGAATCTTTTTCGACTTCTTGTTCCGAACTAGATGAAGATTGAGCGTTAGAGAACTCGTCAGATTCTTCCTTTTTTGGTTGAGGCATTAATTATGCAGTACAGAGCATCAGACTGATAAATATACACAATTCAGATAAAAAGGATTTAGGTCTAAAGATCTTAAAACTAAGTCCTTGAGTATGAATATATTAAAATTATTACTTTCTAACACTTCACCACTGGGTTTATCAGGAATAAGGTACTTTCACTAATACCAAAAATTGAGAACTTACAAGATGATGACGAAGTGCAGGAACATCCTTTACGGCGAGACGAGTTGGCGGCTGGTGAGACGAGGTGTCGTGTTGCCGCGTCGGCTGCCACGCGTCGGAGTCACGTTGCGATGACACGCGCGAGTGTTGACCTGGATAGGCGCGGACTCGTGGAATGGAAAAATCCACGAGGTTGATCGTTGACCTGGAGAGTTGCGAGTTGGGTTAATAATTTGTTGGTATTCCGAATGCGGGCTCAGCAAGCATGCTGAGACTAATCGTCGATCCGGTGTTGAGATGCGGGCTCAGCTAGGATGCTGAGGCTAACCGTCGATCCGGTGTTGAGATGCGGGCTCAGCGAGGATGCTGAGGCTAACCGTCGATCCGGTGTTGAGATGCGGGCTCAGCGAGGATGCTGAAGCTAACCGTCGATCTGGAAGCCGTCCTTGGGTTCGGAATGACGGGACTAGGAACTAGTCGCCTATGTCATCCCACCACTGCCACCAATTTGTTATAAGGCAGCTTCCGTCGGAGTTAAAAGAAAACTCACTTATTACACACACAACAGTTTATTACCCAAACACACTCTTTTAAATACTATTTAGGTATAACTAGGTTACATATAATTTTTAAGAATACTGGTGTTGAACTATGGAATCGATAAATTAGACTGACTTATTACTAGGTATGACATTGGTTTTTATGTAGTGGCAAAATGACGTCAAGGCGCGTCCCCAATATGGTAGTTTACTGTATAGACAAAATACTAAGCCACATAATGCCGATACCGATGTGTATTAACTGCAGTTGTATATAACAGTATGAAAATGTTTTTTTTTTTTTAAATTAAGAATACGGTAAGCCGAAGATGTAAACCTTATGTTAACTGGCTGATATTGACTGTGAAACACGTGAAACGAAACGCAGCAATGCCAGCAGAGAGCAATCGAAAGCGTCATTTACGTAACGTCATCTGCCTCTGCACTGTTAGTCAGTCAGATTGAGCTTTTTTCGTATTCGTGTTGATAGGTACTCGGTGACTACAATGGTGTTACCGAAGCCCCAGGCCTCGTCTTTCACCGCCTCGCTGTCTAAAGCCGTTGAGTGTAGTGCAAGTCTGTAGTGACCCGCTTGTTACGAAATCCTCTTCGGCGTCTCCGTGTGTGCTAGTGTTGGACTCCGCTTGTGCCAACGTCTTGTGTCTCCGTCTGTGCAAGAGCTGGACGCCCCTTGAACGCGCAACCCCGTCTACGTCGAGTGTCCATAACGCTTTCGGAGCGCCCCAGGAGCCAGCCTTTCCAACTTACACCAGATTCAGTGGCATTTACTTACTATGTCACCATCTCCTGTGCCTGGCTATTCTAGTGCTGCTGAGGATAATGCTGATGTAAGTACTTACTTCAAGGATGTTATTTATGTAGGTTTCTTAAAGTTAGGTTAGGTTTAATAAAGTAAGGTTAGGTTAGGTAGCTTGTGGATTGATTAGGTTAATGTGCTCATTTTTACATACTACACTTCTAGATTAAAATTGTATCAACTCAAAAAAGTTGCTGGTTTTATTTCAAGATCATTGAAGTTGTTTTAAAGTTGATTTTGAAATAAAGTTTTATTTTGAGTTAATACTGTTTTAATCTAGGAGTGCTTTACTCTATTCTGATTATTTCCTTGTTTGAAATCCCATAACACGACATTTAAAATATTGATGTGTTAGGCTTCTATACAAATGAAAGTAATATACAGGAGTCGCAGGCAAGAGCTTGTCTTTCCTTGTGTATTTTGTTGTTTGTATGTATTTGTTTTTTTAATGTCATGGGTTGATTTCAATGTCATTATAAGAATATTGTATTTTTAACTAACGGAGGTGTTAGTTATTTTAAAATAAATAAGTTACGATCGTTTAAATAATTTAATCATAGCAAAAATACATTTATTTTACAAGTAACTCAAATATTATCAAAAAGAGAACTATCAGTAACGAAAGAGAACGTCCGTCTGATCCGAGAGTCGTCGCACAATTGCCCAAGTGGCGTTGGAAGGGTAGGCCTAGTGACGTCGATGGACAGGAAACACAATTACGAAAGTGGAGTTGGGAGGGTAGGCCTAGTGATGTCGATTTTCAGGTAATACGGCCTCTCCTGACACCTGGACGTCCACGTCCGCCTCATCGGTAGAGTCACCATCAGCGTGTTGTAATGGTCTGGGATGAACTTCAACTTCCACCTCTTGTGGCCCCTGTGGTTGGTCGATGGCACTGTCATCACTGTGTTGGTTGTCATCATTCTCAACATCATCATCATCTAAAAACAACATTGTTTACATTAGCCACACAGTCATCTTCTCTAATAGTAATATCAATAGGCAGGGTTAAAACAAAAATAACACTCGAATTAGTTAATTGCACCAAAATTTCAGTTAGTCGCTTAGAGCCCACGGGATAAGCCATAACTTTTACCCAGCGGAACATGACATACAGAGCCCTCAGGATGTTCATACGATGAAACAGAGCCCTCGGGTTACTCATCATCAGACCAAAGCCACCCCTGTTTGGATGAACTTAGGTCAAACGGCAACAGAGCCCTCAGGATGTGCCCAAGTAAAACTCACAGAGCCCTCAGGGTGTGATCAGTTTCAACAGAAAATACAGACGGAGCCCTCAGGACGTCTCCAACAAAAACTCACAGAGCCCTCAGGGTGTGAAACTGCTATAGTACTTAAGGTACTCACGCTCAAAAAATGCCATACAAACATCAGGGGTCCATTCCCCGTGCCATAATGTCATAAATTCAGCAGCTGCCTGTGTGGTTTTCCCATATGAGCCTGACACTAGTTTGAGCTCATAACGGTCGTGAGGCAATACTTCGGTTACCGTGTAAGGGCCCCTCATGCCAGAGTCTAACTTGCCAACAGATTGACTGGTCTTGCGTACAAAGACCAGGTCGCCTTGTTTGTATGGGTTTGGTGCCTTGCGACGAGAATTAACGCGAGCATCTTGTCGGGCTCGGTTCTTGTCCAACAACTCGCTTGCACGCTGTCGGGCCAACTTACGCAGCGACTCTCGATTAGCACTCGTCGCTTCCATTGCAACATCACGTACCAAGGATCTTATGACGGGCGTTACTCCATCGCTGCCAATTAACAAATTCATGGGTGAACATTTAATACATTTCTGCACTGTTATGTTCAGGGTGAGCTGTATTTTCCACATGATATTAGACCAACTTTCCTGCCGAAAGTTTGTTTCCACACGGATCATATTTAAAACTGTTCGACAATACCGCTCAACCTGCCCATTACTTTGGTGCATTTCTGGTGTGATAAGATAAACATCACTGCCTAGGCCTCTAATCCAATTAGTAAACATGGCGCTTGTATACATGCGTCCACGATCAGCTACTACTAATCGAGGAACACCAAATAAAGAGATTGCATTCTCAAACACTCGTTTTAATTCTTTAGCATCCTGTTTATGAATCGGGTAAATAAGACAGTACTTTGAGAATGCGTCAACAATCAGAACGACAAACCTGAAACCATTCGAATTGGGGAGGGGGCCCAAACCGTCACTGTGTACCGTATCAAATGGGGTACTGGGCTTGCTCCACGATTCGATTGGTTGCAATGGTTGCCTCGGTAATTTCTTATGAGATAAGCAGACAATACAGTGTCGGATATATTTTTGCACAAACTGCCTAAGACCGGGAAACCAAAAATGTTTTAGAATCAAGTCAGTGGTTTTCTCTCCACCAATATGTTGGTGTTCGTCGTGGAATACTCGCAGTAAACTTAGGCGGTGACCTTTTGGGACATAACAAAGTAAACGCGATTGCTCGTCAACTACATCGAGTTTGTAATAAAGAACATCCTTATGTTTGACATAACGTCTCGCATCAAGCACTCCATCATTAAGTTTCTGTAATAAAGATTGAACCTCCTCATCAGCGGCCTGTGCTATCTGGGCCCAGTTATGTGGCCTGACTATCTGGCAATTATTAACAGCATTGCGACTTAAATAATCTGCGTGAGATAGCGCAGCCCCCTTACGATATTCTAGCTCAAAGTCGTAATCCTGCATGTACATCCACCACCGGGCTACCCTTGGCAATAGATCCTTTTTACGCTGTGTCAGTTTTAGGGCGTTACAGTCTGTAACAACTTTAAAGCTAATGCCAATCAGATAGTGCCGGAAGTGTTGTAGTGCTTTGACGACAGCCAACGTTTCCAGCTCGTAAGAGTGGTAACGTGGTTCCGCCCCTTGAGTGACCTTACTGTAGTAAGCAACCGGTCGCTTACGACCCTCAGCATCAGTCTGAAGAAGGATGGCACCATAGCCACGTGACGATGCATCAGTGTGCACTTCCGTAGGACGGGTATGGTCAAATATAGCCAATGCCGGTTCACTGGTTAATCGATCTATTATATCTTTACGGACTTGTTCGTGTTCACTAGTCCAATGGAATTGCACACCTTTGCGAGTCAGGTTCGCTATGCATGCTGTTTTTAGTGAGTAACCAGGGATGTATCGTCGAAAGTATCCCGCAAGGCCTAAGAATTGCCTTACTTCTTTGACGTTGCTGGGTGTGCGGGCCTTGACCAGTGATTCAATTTTTTGCTTGCTCGGCTTAACCTGACCATGGCTGATTGTACGCCCTAAATATTCGATTTCATGGGAAAGAAAAGTACATTTCTTTAAATTTATCGAAAATCCTGCACTGGTCAATGTCCGCAGCACCTCCCGCAGTGTCTGCAAACCCTCAGCAACGGACTGACTTGGAATTAGTACGTCATCTATATAAACAAGCACCTTACCGGATTCTATAAAAGGACGTAAGGTGTTAGTGATGATGCGTTGGTATATGACAGGAGCATTGGCAAGACCGTAGGGCATTTTAAGGTATTCGTAGTGACCTTCGGGTGTTACGAACCCCGTGCGGTGAATGGAGTCGATATCCATAGGAATCTGGTGGAAGCCAGTCGCCATATCGAGGCTCGTAAAAAACTTAGCCTTCCCCAAACGATCTATATGGTCGTCGATCAATGGCAGTGGATAGCGATCCTTCACGGTGTTTGCATTTAACGCACGAAAGTCCACACACATACGGTCGCTGCCGTCCTTCTTTTTTACCAGCAGAATGGGACTGGAGAATTCGGATTCGGACTCCCTAATTATCTCTTTATCGAGTAATCCTTAATAATATCTCTAACACGCAGTTTTTCGTGATGAGACATTTTATAAGGCCTATAGACAACAGGAGTCTCATTGTGTAGTCGAATGTGCATCGAACCCGTGGTAATGGTTGAAGTAGCTGTACCGGTTACAAGGTGATCTGAAAATTCATTTATGATGGAAAACAAAGCTTCTTTATCAGTGCCTTCTAACGGCGTATTAATTTGGGATTGCACATTCGACTCAACACTGAGAACAGCTGCCGTCCGCGTAAGACGCTGGACGCCTCGGGATCGTGTGTAAACAACGCCTTCTCTGCTGAGCACGTCGGTTCCAAGTATGACCGCGGTATTCATAAAGTGATCAGGGACTACATGAAAATCTACTTCAAGGGTGATCTCAGGGAACTCAACAGTTAACGTTGTGAAAAAGCTCGACTCAATGTCCTGGTTTCCGATACCACGCAATGTACAGAAAGAAGGATTTTGGGTGCACTGAAGACATTTCATTACAGATTCCGAAACGAGAGAAATTTGTGATCCGCTATCAATAAGAATGTCTACGGGTGTTCCCTGTATCACTGCAGGGGCAATATCATTGTGCCTATACTCGTCAGCAACCTCGCGACAAAAGTTGACATTTGATTTACCGCGTGACTCACTGCGCCGTTTCGCAAAACAGTCCTCAACCTTGTGACCCATCTTCTTGCAAAAAGAACATGGATCTGATTTTCGAGGTAAAGAATTTGACGGTCTTGAGGTTGATGGTTGACTGTTATCGTGAAACTTCGCTCGTTTAGGACAATCAAGCTGTTTATGTCCAAAGTTCCCACAATTAAAACATTTTGACTTTGAATCACCGTGTTGCCGTTTACGGGATTGGTAACGGTTTGTTGCTACACTATCTTTATTGAGTGTAGGTTTAATATGTGAGGGCTTTACATAGATTGACAAAAACCCAACCAGATCATTTGGGAGTAGTTTTGCGTTCGTTGCTGCCGCACGTATTTGCGGGTCAGTTATACCGCGAATAATAATCGCCGATATTAATTCATCACTCAATCTATTGACAATGCGTAGCCGCAACAACGAACGCCTAGCATATTCTGCATATGTAAGGTAGTTTTCCGAGTTAGTTTTCATAACATCGAACAAAATGGTCGCAATATCAATCCTCCGGGGACAAAGAGACTCAAATTGACGCTTAAAATTTGACCAGGTTCGATCATTAGTCGTCCACTCACCTAGCCACACGCGTGCATCACCTTTCAAACAATTTCCTATCCTTGCCAAACACTCACGATCATCCCATCGGTTGATATTGCGAACATGATCCACCTCCTTACACCACACGTTAAAGTCATTAAAAGCTGGATCAAAATTTGAAATATAAATATGGTTGGATCTTACCGGATTCATGGCATTGATGGCAGTGACCAACTTGTCTGTTACCTCACTCATAACAACCTCAGCAGCGCTCAAAGGCGCCGCACTAGGCCTTACAGACACGTCGATACTCGCCGCTCGCGATGAGTCACGAGGTAGCACTGCCGGCAGACCAGTGCGACCTTCATATTGCGCAGGTGTCAGCGGTGGTCCAGCGGACACACCAGCCGTCTTAGGAGGCGGCGGCGGCAGAGGCGGCGTATCCGACCGTGACGGTATTTCGTGCGGTAAATTTCGGGGCACTGTGTTATCATCACTCACTGTACTTCGACTCCTGGAATCGTCTTCTAACGCATTCAAACGAGAAAGTATCGCTTGAAGCGTAAAATATCTTCTATCTATCTATATATATAGACGACGACGCGCTGGCCTAGTCGGTAGTGACCCTGCCTACGAAGCTAGCGGTCCTGGGTTCAAATCCCGGTAAGGGCAGATATTTGTGTGATGAGCGTGAATATTTGTTTCTGAGTCATGGATGTTTTCTATGTATTTAATTATTTATTTCTCTATATAAGTATTTATATCGTTGTCTAGTACCCATAGTACAAGCTTAGAGCTTAGTTTGGGACTAGGTCAATTGGTGTGACATTGTCCCCTGATATTTATTATATTTATTTATTATATATATATATATATATATATATATATATGCCGTGCCGTGTGGTGCCGGGTTTAGAATGTTGCCACTCCATGTCTTCCCGTGGATGTCGTAAGAGACGACTAAGGGACTAAAGGCTGTGTAGTGCTGTTAGGCGATGGGTCTGCAACCTGTCACTAATACACTGGATAACATCTTAGCCTGGTTGTGCAAAATGTGGTCACAGAATTATCAACAAGTTTTTGGAGTTGTTGGTGAGTCTGTGGCTCTGCCTACCCCACTCTGGGAATGAAGGCGTGAGTTTATGTTGTTGTTGTTATATATATCTATATATATAAAAGGCAATGTCCCGGGTGACATATCAACGCCCAGCCCAAACCGATAAAGATAAAAAGTTGGAATTTTGAGGGGAAGTTGGTTTTGTAATGGAGGCGTCGTTTAAGGAGGGATTTTTCGAAATTCAACCCCTAAAGGTATGAAAGGGGGTTGCAAAGTGTGTATAGATCAAATATTTTTATGATCAAATTTACTTGAAACTCGGTGGGAATACTCTTAAATGTAAATAACGAGACCCGTATTTCAGCGATTCTTAAAATTCATCCCCTAGAGGGATGAAAGGGGGTTGCAAAGTTTGTATGGGAAAAAATACGTTTATGGTCAAATTTACTTGAAACTTGATAGAAATGCTCTTCAATGCAAATAATGAGACACGTATTTCAGCGATTACTAAAATTCATCCCCTAGAGGGATGAAAGGGGGTTGCAAAGTTTGTATGGGAAAAAATACTTTTATGGTCAAATTTACTTGAAATTTAGTAGAAATGCTCTTCAATGCAAATAATGAGACACGTATTTCAGCGATTACTAAAATTCAACCCCCAGAGGGATAAAACGGGGCTACAAAGTTTGTTCAGGAAAAAAAATTGGTATGCTTAAATTTACTTTAAACTTGGTAGAAATGCTTGCTCTGCAATGAAAATAATGAGTCACGTGATAACTAAAATTCAACCCCTTGGGGGATGAAAGGAGGTTGCAAAGTTTCTATCGGAACGAATACTTTTATGTTCTGATTTACTTGAAACTTGGTAGAAATGCTCGATTCAGGAAAAACTACCTCTGAGGAGGTAAAACGGGGGGCAGAAAATTGTATGGTATATTTTTGAAGTGAGAAACGTGGAAAATGTTGTAACGGCTACTGTAGTTATAAATTAAAAATATTTCTTTCGGCGATTTTGGAAACACTTAGGGGTAAATTGGCGGTAGAAGTTTGTAAGGGATTATGATAATTTTTGAAGGAAAAAATGTGGAAATGTATATTTACGCTACTGTTTTTATAAACAAAAAAAAGTTACTTTCGGCGATTTAGAAAAAACTATCCCAAAGGTGGTTAAATGGGGGGTAGAAGTTTGGTAGAAATTTGGTCATTTTTGAAGTGAGAAATGTGGAAATTGATATTAAGATAACCTAATGTTTACCTTCCTATAAAAAACCTACCTACCTACAAATTAAAATTATGACTGAAGTTAGATACAAGAAACTCGATATCAACACCGATATAAATTAAATAATAACCATTTTTTAAAACAATCCCTGAACAGTGTGAAAAGCGGGTGAAAGTTTGAATAGGAGATTTTTTTTTGTACATGAATTATAGCATTTAAAACATTGCAATCTTCAGTGTTTTTTAAACATTTGGACCTTAAAGGAATAGTTAGTTAAGAGCAAATCCATTATGAATCAAAAATAACTAAAGGGAAAAACTTGGGATCTAAGACTACTGACTGTAAAGTTTGTATCGAAATTATGTAATATTCAAATTACTATTACATACAGAAAATATTCAGCTTCGGTGTTTTTCGAAAATCTTCTGCTAAGTGGGTTAATTGTTTGTATAGAAATATGGAAAATTTATCTAGAATCGTATTAAAAAAACGTAATGGTGAAAGAGAGGCAGTGAATTTATTTTGTATGTCAATTTTGTTGTTTTAAAGGTTAGAGCCATGAAATTAAAGTTGTTTATGTGGACCGCTTACTTAAAATTCACGTTCTAGACTTTTTTTTTAAAAGACTGAAGGTTATGTAAACTATAACTGTACTTTTAACAGAAGTTCTGACTCTCCGCAGACGAAGTCGCGGGCGGAAAGCTATTATATATATATATATATATAAAAAATTAGGAATAGATGAAGGGATGGTCTTAGATATAAAAGGTATAAACTTACAATTAGTGTTATAAACAGGGTTACCAGGGTTATTTAGATGAAGGGTTATACTTTATATGATTCACTTCACAGTTTTCAAATAATTATAATATTATATTGACTTGAATTATAAAAATGTATTATGGTTGGAACTTGTTCATAGTTTGGAAGCATGTGAGCGACTGAACTTGTCGTCATGCGCAGGTGATCGTAAAATTAAGAATGAACTCAAATTTAGAATTAAAAATAGAAATAGCCAGATAGAAAATGCCAGGACGATTTTAGTTGAACAAGGTGTAACACATAGGTGAATACACCTCGTTACAAGCCCACCCCCTTCCTCCCCCTTATGACTAATCACATGTAAAAGTAATTGTTTTTCTTCTTGTTTCAGTTAGAAGCCATCACAGACTTTTTATGGCCTCCGTCACAAACATTCACGACGCAAGAGCAGTCTTTGCCGTGTTGCTCAAAAGTGTCTAGTTCCAAATACAGGCACAAGAACCATTATAAAGAAAAAAATAAAATTCAAAGGAAATTCAAGAAAAAATCGATGGGAACCGCTGATCAGTGTTTACATACATAACCGAACTTATTATGTTAGTGTTGTATTTTATATAGTAAAATGTTAAAAAGTTATACAGTTGTTTAATTTATCTCTGTCTTTAGTGTACTGGTATTGGTAATTGAATTAAATAAAAATACAATAAAATGTTTATTGTATATTATAAATATTCTGTTTTTTTAACATATACCTATACATTGACAACCTCCCACTCTATTAATATCACAAAAACTAATTTCATTATTCATTCATTCATATTCATATTCAATGTCATTGTTGCTTAAAAAGAAAAGAGACACAAATCAAAATGTGTTTGTTGCATTTAAATTCGGAATGCTATTTATTTTAAGTTTGAAATCAAATTATGTTTATTTTTGATTTGTGGCGCTTCTGTATACAGGGTGGAAAGTTGAGAAGGGGCAGTAAGGGCAGCTACTAGATCCCTTGCTGCTACGCGAAAATGCTTTTAGGAGACATTTACTAACTTTTTAAGTAATGAAAATCAACATTCACAGATTTTTGATAAAATGTATAGTCAGCGAGAAAATCGTCAGATTTGTTTTTTTTTTTTTAATGCCAATCGATTCCATTTCTATCAAGGATTAAAACACTCTTTGGGACCAACTAAGGTTAGAGTACTAGAAAACACCTAACAACACTACTCACTACTCAGCCTAGGTTGGATGTTGCTTTAATAAATAATAAAGTAAGAGACTAAGACTTTATAGGGAAAATATTCTTGTTAATGATGATTTATTATAGAAAGGTATATGTAGAAATTAACGATTCTTTAAAACTTTAGGATGGGAAATGGAAAAGACAATATATTATTTATTATTATTTTAAGAATGATTTATCCTACCCAAGTATTCATAGTTACTGGTTGTGACTGCAGCAATGAGAATAATTGCTGCAGTCACAACCAGTAACTTTGAATACTTGGGTAGGATAAAACTTTTTTGAAAGGGTGTATATTATATTTTTTCTGATAGTGTTTGGTCTATAAACCAATAATCTACAGTTATTTTATTTTTAAACATTATAGTTCTTCTAAAATACCTTTTTTTTAAGTCCGTTATGACAGTTCTCTGAGCGTTACGGAACTATACGCGTTACCTTAGCCTAAATGATAATTAAAAAAAAAACCGTATTATGACAGTACTTTGTCTGTCTGTTGTCAAAATTGTCAAACGAATAAAATAAATAATGGTTTCGCTTTCGTTTGTTTACCTCCGTGTTATTTACCAATTGTTTCCTTGAATTTTACGATGACTTCTGCTCAGACCCTTGGATTTGGATATTACCGCATTTCTCGACAACCACCGCAACGCTTTTTTGGACTTGAATTGGAACTATTCTTGACGGCGTATTTTGGCTGACGATTCTTACTATCCCTGACGACCTCAGCATTAGTTTTTGGACTACGATACAAGTTGTTTGCATCATCTTCATCCTTATATAATGGATACATCAAATATAAGTCCTTCAAACGCTGCTTATGATAGAGTATATTACAAGGATGAAGTAAGATGTTTCGTACCGTCGTGTAAAAAATTTAGAAGAGACCATCCCAATGCCACTTATTCTTGTCCATACCAAAAGGTCTAAAAGCCTAATAAGTGCCTAACCATGGAAAGGAATTGCCCAAAACGACTCTTGTATGTCTGTGAAGAGCATGTCAATGTGATTCAGCAAGTCAGTATGAATTTCAAAAAGTACATAAGGCAGCCAGGATAAAATCCATAGTAAGCACAGCTAATATTAAAGCAGTATCTTTAACCAAATTTTCTTTCATCAAGTGGCTTTGCGACACCAACAATGTTTGAGCCCTCGAGCCCTTCAACCTCAACATCATCAAGCAACAAGGAATATGTGTCTGCAAAGCACAGATATTTTTCTGGACGGCAGCACATCATGAGCCATATAAAAGAAAAACCCAATATGTATGTTGAAGTGCCGAAACAGTATTATTGGGTTATAGACTTTTTGGCAAAGCAACTATGTTTAAAATAAAACAAAATTATACTCTACAAAGAAGACCATTTTAACTTGAGCAAAGTCACCGTTCAAAAAATATTAAGAATATGCCACATCTGGAAAAATACTTGAAAAAAATATATTTTTTAACTGCCAGAACCAATAGAAATAAAAAAGACGTTACCTCCAGTACCTATTTAAGGCTAGATATGCAAATGTCCAATGTATTATCGATTGTTTTGAAATTCAAATAGAGACCCCTTCAGACCCTGTAACTCAAGCCAGGACATGGTGACAATACAAGTACTGTAACACATTAAAATATCTTATACCTAGCGTGCTGCCCAAACGGTTTTATCTGTTTTATTTCAAAAGGCTATGGAGTAAGGATATTAGACAAAGCCATTACAGAATGTAGTGGCTTTGTTGATATTGTTCCTCCAGGGGCTGTGGTATTAGCCGATCGAGGCTTCAAAGGGATAGAGATTCTTCTTAAAGACAAACATGTAAAACTCCTTCACCTTCCGAGTGTATCATCAACTGAAATGCCAACAAAAAAGAAGTCATTCAAAGCAAAATCATCGCAAGTCTAAGGATACATGTGGAGCGCGTGATATGGAGGGTGAGGGAGTTCACTAGAGAATGTCAGCCGGTTTAGATTTTTGGCTTACCGTATTCTTCATTAAAAACAAAAAATAGCTGTAAAAAAAACATTTCGATACGTCAAATAGTTTTCGAGATATTGAATTTTAAACTTCGTATGCGGCGCTCGAAACTCTGCGGCCAGCGCTCACGGATGATGACGTCATCGTTTAACAGCGGTACGCGCTCTTATATGAATGAGTAAGTTTACAGGGCTATATATTTTTAACCGTAATAAGTAGCCACTTGAAATTTTCACAGAATACGTGTTATTATAAAATCTATCGTTTAAAACTATAAAATGAACAATAAATTAAATCCCAAGAGGGGTCCCCATACAAGAAACATGAAATGAAATCTTTTTTTTAGCAATTTTATACGGATTGTATTTTTATAATGGCTTCTTATTTTGATGCTATTTTAAGCTTAAATTGTTGTCTAATTTTCATTGTTTACGATTAAATAGCAATCTTAAGTAAAACTTCTACAAATATGTGACAAAACTTGTTATCAACACGATGGTTTAGGTGGTCACCCATCCTGTTTTAGACTACGCTTGTAGTTGCTTAACTTTGTAAGTCGTAATACTCGTAATTATTTTTACGAATTCGTTTTGATGTTACTATGGTAGTTATGGTTATCTATCGTTTTGTATTACATACAGTTTAACTAAACAAACTGTCTGTCACTGACCGGCTTTTCTGTTTGTAATGTTTGTCGAATAAGTTGGTTAAATAAAATTAGAAAAATAATCAAGCACTTTTAATTTTGGGTTCACCGTTTTTTACATAAAAATACCAAAAAAGTATGTTGATAGCCAAGGTGAAACATGCCAAAAATTAAAAACCTAGTACGAGACGCGGGACGCAGGCGGCAGAGCCCGCAGCGGTAGGTACCTTCCGTCAGGTACAAAGATATGTATACATTTGTGGCCCTTATTTCAATGGAATAAGGTAAAAAAGTGTATAATATATCTTTGTACTCGACTGTACTATTCAATAATTATGATTCACGCAGTTCGCTACGCGGGCGCGGTCGCGTACAGCGTACCCGTAGTTTTAAGGAATTAACTAAAAAATTAATTTAATTCTGTGGTTATTGTAAGAAAAAAATAATTAATTGTAGTTTTCTTATGTAGTTCGCTTAAGTTAAATGACGAGAAAAAATAGTACATCCCAAATGTTGTTCGCGACTTGTTTGTTGTTTGCTCGGATCTCCCTTTCTATCTACGTAATAAGATGTAGACTAGTTTTATCGTAGTTTTGTGCTGTTTTAAACTTCAAAATGTTTTTTAATTCTATTTATTATTTTCTTGGTCATTTTTCTGTAATGTGATAAATGCCTAGTTTTTAGTTTTATTGATCCCGAGTGTCGAGTTTATAATACACTTTAGTACCTTGTCATGTTTAAACTGCCATATATAAATTGTCACAACGATTAAAGTCACAAGGTAAGTAGGTACTAAAGTGTATACATATCTATGAACTCGACTGTACGTAAGACCAACGTACTGAAATAATAAACTACCTATTTTAGGTCATAATTAACATTTTGCAAGATAAAGTCGAGAAAAAAATGATGATGATGATGATGATGAATGAATGTTGAACAACTTATCTACTAGGTATTTTTCGTTTAACATTTTTGGCGTTTACAATACAAACATGCGACACGCGACGACATTAATACCTAATAAACGAGAGGTAAAGAGAAATGCTGCCAATTTTTAATATTTTTAAGTGTTTAACTAAAAACAAGTATATGCTGACCTTGCTTTAATAGGCAGTCACTATTACTGGGAGATCTACTTACACTGAACGCTCTTTAAGGTAGGTAGGTTATTGAAAGCTGCGAAACTACGGACGGGACGTTAACAAAATAAATAATAATTACCTACATATATCTCTCTTTTTGCGTCGAGGATCAAAACTGTAATGATTGGGTCAGTAATGAAGCACAGCTACTCGTAATTACCTACCTAGATCGAAGTTATAAATAACATTAATAATAATCTTACCTTTCGATATCCTTCGGCAGTGTAAAAAATGACAGGTCGACGTTCCTATCCCTATTCAAGCACCCGTATGCTGCGCAGTATCATTTGGCTTTTCGAGTAGCCATATTCTACAAAAACCGGAATTAGGAGCTTTGGCAGCGTACGGCGGCGCGCGTCAAGACGAGCGCGCGCATGACACTCAACTGATTAGCAGCCTCGAGGCGGCCGAAAATTTTGTAGGCAATAAGCGCGAGTGTCACCCGCCTGATTGCGTGTAAAATCAAAGGTGGTCGAGCAGACGAACGTATAAGGCTGCCTAATTGAGAATACACGCGCTAAATGTGTTTTGTTCGCTTTGACGGGACTACTTAAATTCGACGCTTGAACATTCACTCCTGCGTTCGCTCACCGTTGCTCTTGAAAGAATCACTACCCAGGCACAATTCTGCATTACACTTGCATATGTGGTCACTATCTTCTATTTTGTCTCCGTCATAAATTTCTATTTTACTCACTTTAGTAGCTCTATTCTGATGAGGTTTCTTGATATACGAATAAATTGTTGTGTTTTCTGTCTTTCGTTTACGATCTAACCCGAGCCGTGGTTCATATACCTACTTAGCAATAACTTCGAACCCTACTATTGTAGCTCATAGTCACAACTGCCTTCATAGACATAATGATACGATACCAAATATAATATGTAATTGTACACCATTAGAGTTAGTTAAAGAGCACACTTACCTCGGCTTGGTGATTGATGACAGATTTAACTAGAGACCTCACATTAATTACGTTTGTAAGAAATTGAGAACTATTCTTTCGAAAATCACATTATTAAAATATAAACTTCCTTACAACATCCTTAGAATGCTTTATTTGTCTCTGGCAGAATCTGTTATCGATTACGGGTTAAGAAGTTACGGCAGAACTTATAAAACCTATCTTAATAATATTTATACACTCCAGTTAAGTATACTTAAAGTAATGGTTCCAAATTCTATCAGACTAAAATTTATTCATAAAGAAACGGAGCTTTTTAAATTTTGCCAGATCATAAGTGTTTACAACAGAAGGGTAGTACCTACTGAATAACGCGTTAACTAGGTTCCGCCGAGCACTACGAGTACCTATAGTTTAAGCAAAGGTGTGATCGAAGGAGTGAGTGAAGGTGTGAGTGAAGGTGTGAGTGAAGGTGTGAGTGAAGGTGTGAGTGAAAGTGTGAGTAAATGTGTGTGTGTGTGTGTCTGCGTCTTCCTGACCTCTTCGCAACAAGCGCACGCGTTGTGTATGGGCCCTCCTTGCACGACCACATCAAGCTTGAGGGTGTGTGAGGGAGAATGCAGACGTCCTCCTCACATCACCACCATAGGGGCGGTGCAGCTGCCCTAAAACGGGCCTATCGAGCGACCATCCCGGTGAGACCGTTTCAATTATTATAAGTGCCTAAAAGGTACCGCGAGTAGATTTTAGAAATTCTGTTATTCGCATCATACTGGCTTTCATAATACATACGAGGAGTGCTTTTAAGACTCAGTGTCAGTCGATATCATTTGTCATTACTCTCTTAATAGTAGAATATTAAAAGTCTAAGTGCATGCGTATGAGTTAAACAAACCGTCTTCAACCTTTAGTCATACATCCACCTCGTGTTCTTTTAGTCCTCGGGGCTCAAATAGTGTATTTTTAGAGGGTGTAACGCGATAGTATATCGTATTCAAAGTGACCTTAGTCGTTATCCCCGACAAGCTTTATCTGGTAGTGTGCGCGGAAATAACTTTGTTGATTTTACACTTCCTAGGTATCCGCGTACTTTTTAGTTAAGCAGAGGGCAAATATAATATCAGATTTGCCTCATGAACAGCCACAAGCCCAAAAAATTCCCGGCCATACGAAGTTTATAAAAAAAGGGTAAATTCTTCGTTTTCAAGTGTCCGTAGGTAGTACGGCTAGTTGCCACATCTGGCAATCATTAAGTACCCAAGCGACGCGGCGCAACATTCCGGAGAACAATCGACTCAAAGGGAGACATAAAAAAAAATGGACTAACTGCTACCTGACGTCAAGACGGAGCGCAAGCTACGCTAAATAATCATGGAAATTATTCCTATTCCCAGGGACCCATAGCGCATCAAATCCAACTAGTGTTAGATATGGACTTGGACCATCGATCCATTAGAAAGGAGCTCTCGAATCACCTTTTTGTCACATAGGAACGACACCCAAATCGAACTGGCAAAGCATGGCAGTATCCTGGATCTCACGGCTACTAGTACGCTACAATATTCGCAACAAGTAGAGAGTTACATCTAAAATTAGGCATAGCCTAAGGTAGAAGAACCTGAACCAGGTTCAGATTCGGTGAGAAAGGGGGGTGAGGAAGTTATCGTAGCGGCATCTCAATATTTTACAATATACATCTACGTTGACTTGAACCACGAGCGTTACACTATAAAGCCCCAATAGCGGAATATTCGATGATGAAAAATATCTATCTATTTTACAAAGATAGCCATTATGACTCCGTTAAATACACGTCCCCGGAGGCGGAGAATACTTCTGTTAGAAATTCCCGTAGCGAAATTTACGCCACTAAGAGCAAAAGAAAGATAGAATAAATAACATATCACCGCATGGGCGACACCCCGGACGCTCAAGCACCCAGCCAATCCCCGCCTATTGATAGCCTGCCAACCCCGGAAGTTAATAGTTCAATAGAGAGCGTACGCTTCGTCGATACAACCGCGCAACGAGTACGGAGGGCCCCGTGCCTCCCACAGCTCGCGTTGCCGAAACCGTGCGACTTAGTCACGGTAGCCATATGGAACATTAGAGGTTGTGCCTTAGCAAAAGACAGGGTCCGCATAGACCAGGAACTAGCGGCCCAACGCGTGATCATAGCGGTACTACAAGAAACTCACCTTTCAAGAGGAGAGTTTACATCAAATAACTAACACTGGATTTTGAATGGTGAAAAAAAACACACAGGAGAAAAGAAGAGTGGCCATTCTTATTAACAAACACATAGAGCACGAACTGATTAGAACATACCGCAAGAACACTAACATCGTATCGATTCATCTTAAGGTAATGCTAGCCAGCTCCAACATTTCTGTTGAATTTCTAATAATCAATGTGCACATGCCTGCCGGAGCATCTACCTGTCTAGCACACATTGGGACGCTCCTTCGTCATTCCCCAAAAAAGGCATATCCCATTGTCTTAGGCAATTTTACGATGTGTAAAATGAGGCGCCGGCCTCCGGTAAGCTGGGTGCGGGCGCGTCTCGGAGGCCGCTGGCCGCGACGCCCCCCGGTAGTTTAAAGCCCCGCGCTGAGGTTGAGCGGTTGTAGCTACGACTACCTTGGATTGCGGCCGGGTATTATATATCGGCCTCAATTCTGATCCCGACTTCGCTATTGCTTTTGATGACTTCAGGTGCTCAGATAACTCTGAACCAAAGAGATATTCGTCCAATTTAGAATTTTTGATGATATCACGTGTCTGTTTATTCAGCGTATTTATAATCGCGTATCGCCGAGACTGTGATTCTCTGTAATGGTAATCACACATTAAGCGTCCTGCATCGCTTAAGTATTTAATCAGTTCTTGAGAAACTGGTGGATTGCACGGACTCAATGCTATATTTAAGGCTTTGCCTATTGCTGCAATACCGCTGGATAATTGATTCTGTTTGTTCTCACTAAAATTATCTTTCCTTAAATTGTTTTCAGTTAATGCCGCCTGTATTTCTAAATTTAATTTGGGGGCTTTCATACTATTGCAATTCTCGGGGATTAAATAGCTCTTTATTAATTCGATTTTATTTTCTTTAGGCAGGCCATTTAATAATATGTGCTGCCATCTAGGGGCAATATCTTTATGCAAATTTTCCCCATAAGTATTTTCGTTTGCGGGATCAACCCCCAATATCTCTAAGATATTTGGGTCTAGCCCAGGCTCGACATTTGACTCGTGTCCATGTCTCGTAGCGGTGATTGTACGTACTCGCTTTGATGAACATCGACATCGACCTAGACATCACCCGTGTATACACTATGCTCCGAAGATGACGTCGAAGTGCGACGTTGGCATTTCGTTAGTTTTTCTTCAAGTTTTCTAACCTTTTTGAGAATATTCTCGTATTCCTTATCCTTTGATCGAGAACGCTTTCTTTTTCCCATCGCGAAATACTTAATACTTTGTGATTGTTGAAGTTACGTTGAAGCTAAGTTGACGTTATTTAACGGAAATTTTAATAGGCGTGTGACTTCGACTACACAAAACCACGTAATGGCGCCAGGATTTGGAGACTGCTGCACCGACAGGCCGGTACTGAGGGAGGGAGATAGAAGATGTTTTTCTTGTTTCTACAGACAGGGCTACTAAAGGTGTGACTGAGACAGCATCATTCCATGTGCTGCCATGTAAAATATAATCGTCTTCGGTTGAAGCTTGAAGTATAATTACCTGACTCCTGTCACACGACATTCATAATTATACCGACAAGACCCTGGCCTATTGGATATCTACAGCCTCGAATAGGAGAGTCACGAAAAAGAACGCCGAGAAAATATACAAGAGTCCCGAAGCGGATACGGAAAGCGAACCGGGCAAAAACGAGGCATAGCACGCCAGTGAAGACACTTTCAAGACGCAGCCATAACTTCCTACCTTTTATTTATTACTCACCAAGTATAATATCTATCTTATCCTTCATACGGGCAACGATGCTGGTGTTGGGGTTGTTGGGTGAGCCGTTTCCGGATATAAACCAAGTGTCAATTTTACTTGCATTTATTCATTAACGTGTGAACGTCGCGGGTCCCCGGGAAAGACTAGCTAACCTTTCCGGCTAGCCTGCCACGTCATCTCATATCTCGGTGCACATGCACTGCGACATGAGTTGACGCAGCATTCTGTGTCCCTACATCATTCCCCCCCCCAAAACAAAAACTTAAAATTAAATTCTTATTCTATACAATATTTGTTTCACTTTGGGTGTCACTAACGCTAGTAACTAACTAGTAAACTGTTTGTTGAGCTGGTTGGGTTGGTCCGTTCTGCACCCTGACCGCAGTGGGTGGCGGCAATCTTTCCACAGCCTTCTGCAGCCATTCTCTGGTCTGACGCCTGCATCGAGCACGTAACACATACAAGAGTATCACCATTAGCACCGCCGCCATTGCCATCAAGCCCCATACCACGTAGTTCAGTTTGGAGTCAACTTGGCTCGAAATTGTATGCACCTCTGCTATTGCAACGGTATTATGAGAATTTTTCTCGTCTGGTACCTTGCTTTGTCCCCAGCCCATTGTTCAGGAGAGTGATGTCAGAACTGTTTGCCACTTTAAACTTTAGAGTACGACGTACCTTCTCGAAATAGAACTTATTCGGTATAAACTTCCTAATATAAAATACTTATTAACTAGGTCATGTAAGTGTGAATGCCTACGTTTGCACAGTACACAGTTTTGTTCAGCAGCGTTCCTTAGTTTTTTTGAACTGACTTATCATCTAAATATTACCTACTGTATAACGACTGTGTACTGTGCCGTGCATTGCTGACTATGGTTCTGTTCTACTCGTATTACTACAGAGTAATAGCTAATTATTAATTCTAAATTGCTTACTGAGGTTAAACGGTGTATAGTGACCTAAATGAAATAATCACATAGTTGTCATCGCCATTACCGTCTTAAATAACTACTTCGTAAATGCTAGATTCTTATAATTACAACTATATACCTTATCTGTACCTGTCCGGGGGTCTTACCACTCGGCCGCTACGCGTTACTTTAATTGGTACTGGTGTTTCATTTCGGCGCTCATCCTGCTGAGGCTGGTGATTTATGTTCACTTGATATTCGTTATCTGCCTCGAGTAAGTAAGCAGGCTTAAGTCGATCGACCGAAATGTTTGCCTCCCTACCCGACAGTTGTAACTTGAACACTTTATCGCTTCTTTTTAACACCTTGAATGGTCCGTCATAAGGTGGTTTTAATGACCTACGAACCGTGTCGTCCCGAACAAAAACGTACTCACAGCCCCTTAAATGTGGATGGAGAAAAATGTTTCGTGCGCTTCTATTTTCCTTCGAAACTGGTCTGAGGTTTTTAATAGTATCGCGAATTTTTTCTACCACGCTAAACGAATCACCAAGTTCTGTTTCTGTAGATGTATCATAAAACTCCCCTGGCAAACGCAACACCTTACCGAAAGTTAATTCGGCCGCGCTGGTACCCGTGTCGCTGCGGCATGCGGCTCGCAGTCCTAACATAACTGTAGGAAGTTCATTTATCTTGGCCATTAAGGCGGCCTTAAGTGACCTGTGCCACCGCTCAACGGCGCCGTTACTTTGAGGGTGATATGGAGTGGTGCGTATTTTGTCGATTCCTAAAATTTTCATTAATCTAGTGAATATTTGGCTTTCGAATTGCCTCCCTTGATCGCTAGTTAATTTAATTGGACAACCGTACCTCACTATCCATCCCTCATATAGCACCTTAGCTACCGTATCCGCACTGATTTCGTTCACTGGAAACGCCTCCGGCCAGCGTGTGAAACGATCAACTATCGTGACTAGGTATCTGTATCCCTGTGGAGACGTCGGTAAAGGACCGACTAAATCTACATGGATATGCTCGAACCGACCCGCTGCCGGAAACGTTCCCAGTCCCGATATCGTATGTCGATTGACCTTGGCACGCTGACATGCAACGCAAGACCGTGCCCACCTTGAAATATCAATGTTCATCTCTGGCCAAAAAAAATTACTACACACCATTTTGCGTGTTGTTCGAACGCCAGGGTGACTCAAATTATGAATACTATCGAATGCTGTTTTACGAAATTGCTTAGGAATGTAAGGTCTAAGTTTACCTGTGGCTGACTCGCAATAAACCGATTTGTCGTGACAAGGTATTCTATATTGTTTTAATTTAACTGCTGAACTCAAACTCGTGTTATCGGCTGCTGATTGCGTCATTTTATTTACGTACTCGTTTGTTCCTTGCGCGTCAGCTATTAGGTTATAATCTAGAGCGGTGGGGCATGTTATTGTCTCCACGCGCGATAATGCGTCGGCGACTACGTTCTCGTCACCCGATACGTGTTTAATTTCTGTTGTAAATTCGCTGATATATGCTAATTGCCTGGAACGTCTAGGTGTCTCCTTATCACTCGCTAGCTTCGTGAATGCGAATGTTAACGGTTTGTGGTCTGTATAAATCGTTAACTGTCGCCCTTCGAACATGTTGCGAAAGTGAATTATAGAGAGATAAATAGCTAAGAGTTCACGGTCATAGGTGCTGTATTTTTGTTGGGCTGATGAAAACTTCTTAGAAAAGTATCCTAGCGGTTGCCACGCTCCTTTAATCCGTTGTTGCAATACGCCGGCCGCAAACTTCTCAGAAGCGTCCGTCCAAAGCGACATGTTAGTACCTGCTACCGGATACGCTAATAACGCTGCGTCTTCCAAGCTTTGTTTACATTTAACGAACGCCTCGTTTGCCCTATCCGTCCATTGAATTACCGTTTTATCTTTCTTTTTGGCGTTACACAAATAAATATTTAATTCTGCCTGAAATTCTATTGCTTTCGGAATGTGTGCCCTATAAAAATTCAGCATTCCGAGAAATCTCCTAAGATCCTCTATAGTTTTTGGTTTTGGAAAATCCGATATAGCTTGAACTTTGCTTGGAAGTGGTTTTAATCCTTGAATCGATACCTCATATCCCAGGAACTCTATTTTGACTTTTCCAAAACTACATTTAGCAGCGTTTATTGAGATTCCATACTTATTAAATCTTTCAAAAACTATGCGCAAGTGTTCGCGATGCTGTGTTTCATTTTCACTTGCAATGAGGACGTCATCTAAATAACAGAATATGAAATTTAAATCTCTCAACACCGTGTGGTTCATGAATCTTTGGAAACTTTGGGCCGCGTTGCGAAGCCCAAAAGTCATCCTGGGAAACTCGAACAGCCCGAACGGTGTAATGATTGCTGTCTTGCTGATGTCACTTTCGGCGACTGGAATAAAGTGATACGCTCTGTTTATGTCTACCTTACTGAATGTCGTTTTTTTATCTAGCAAATAAGTAAAATCCTGCAACCTTGGTATGGGATATCGATCAGGCCTAGTGATAGCATTCAGTTGTCGGTAATCTCCGCATGGACGCAATCCCCCGTCTTTTTTATTTACCACATGCAGAGGGCTCGCCCAAGCACTATTAGAAGGCCTGCAGATCCCCATTTCTTGCATTAAGCGAAACTCCTCCTTAACCCTGTTATAGCGCTCGGGTGGTAATGGTCTCGCCTTAGCAAATACTGGCGGCCCTGTTGTTTCTATGAAGTGTACCGTATCATGCTGTGGCGTCTCCGTAAAGGACGCTGTTTTAATTATCTCCGGAAATTGCGATAACAACTCGTGATACGGATCTTTTGAGTGAATAGTACTAACTGAGGGCTCCTGAACACGCACTACATTAGCTACTACTCTGTGGTCTGTATTACTATCCACCAGCCTAGAATTACTTAAATCTACTAACAACTTATTCTTACCTAGGAAATCCGCCCCTAAAATGGGTTGCTTAACGTCCGCTATTATAAACTCCCAACGGTACGGTTTTCGCAACCCAAGATTTAATACCAGTGTCTTGGTGCCATAAGTCTTAATTTCTGTACTAGCATAATACTAAGGCTGCATATAATCTAAAATCCGAGCACTCATTAACACTAAATTTGTTTACCACTGGTAGCACCGAAATGTTGGCTCCCGTGTCCACTAAAAAATTATGCCCACTAACACTATCTTTTACACATAGACGGCGACTCGGAGAAATGGTACAGACTTCCGTCCTTGACTGTACCATGCTGCCTAGTTTCCCGACCTCATGTCCCATGCGCATGGTTGCACACATTTCGTGGCTCTTGCCCTGAACCTAAAATGATAGAAACACAACCAACCGGGGTCGTTTGGTGTGCGCTTGACAGGAATCTGCGATTGGCCTTCCGTCTGTGGACGCGAGTATCCGCCACGTGTAGCATTATTACCCATTCTGGGCCTTTCGACGTTTCGTACTCGCGCACTGAGCTTTGCAATTTCGCTTAGAATCTTGTCAGTGTCTGTAACCGTAGCTGTTGCCTCTGCTTGTTGGGACATGTTCTGCTGAGCTACTGCTGCGATTTGCGCTCCTCTTGTGGCCTCCAAAACACTATCTGCCATCTTAGCCAGCACATCCAAGTCTTTAGTTGCTGCTGTAGCCAGTACTGCACGAACGGTGGCGGGTAGCAACCTTAGCCACATCACCCGAATAGTGTCGTCTGGGAACTTGTCGCGGCCCAAGGTTTTCATGCGTCGCAACAATTGGGAGGCTTTCTGGTCCCCTAATTCCATCTCGGCCATGATGATCTCGATCTGTCTCTCCTTGGTGTCCTCAAACATAGTAATTATTTTTTCCTTAAGCGCCGCATATCTGCCCGTAGCTGGGGGTTCAAGTAGAATGTCCGTGATTTGCAATGTAACGTCCTTTGGTAACTTTGACACCACCATGTCAAATTTAGCTTCCTCGCTTATTTTTTGTGGGTTGAGTACCGCTTCTGCTCTAACGAACCACACTCTGGGTTGGTCAATCCAGAACTCTGGAATACGTGCCGACACGGACATCCCCATCACTTCCAAAGCCGCTGCTGGTGGTGGTGGTGTAATGGACATTATGACTCGTTATAAAAACCACGAATTATATACTCTAAATCTTCAACGCGGGGTCACCACTGTTGGGGTTGTTGGGTGAGCCGTTTCCGGATATAAACCAAGTGTCAATTTTACTTGCATTTATTCATTAACGTGTGAACGTCGCGGGTCCCCGGGAACGACTAGCTAACCTTTCCGGCTAGCCTGCCACGTCATCTCATATCTCGGTGCACATGCACTGCGATATGAGTTGACGCAGCATTCTGTGTCCCTACACTGGTATTCGGGTCTGTTCAATCCTTCCCACACCTATCCCTAGCTGCAAACGCCCCTACACTCCCTGCCTGTAACTCCCGGCTCCCCGGTGTCTCGGGCAGGTCTCAGCTGACCGCGCATCTAGCGGCAGACGACGGCGAGGAGCACGAGGGGGTGCGGGTGGTCGCGGTGTCTCGACACGGGCAGCTCCCTGGCCGGATGATGTTAAGGTTCCTAAACACTTCCGTCCGACTACTCGTGTGGTGCCAGTGCGCCCTCCTGTGCCAACTCGCTGATCCTCTTTGTCCCTCCCTCTCAGGTGTCGGACAGGGTTTCCGCGTCCTTGCAGCAGAACTGCTGGCTGGGTGTAGTCATCGGAACGGAACGGAACGGAACGGGAACGGAACGGATCATAAGTGTTTACAACAGAAGTAAAATGTTAACTGTTAGTGAAGAAATTAAAGACAAAGACAAAGACAAAGGCGTTTATTGCAAGAACACAGTAGGTACAGACAGTTCTTAGTATTACAGGGTGTGCTTATGTTCTACCTATTTTAGGCATGCAATAATAAAAACCGGTCAAGTGCGAGTCGGACTCGCGCACCGAGGGTTCCGTATGTAAGATAATATGGTTGGAAAACGCAATAGTACTTTCTTCATTTTGTTATGTACTTTATTATCTATGCAATAAGGTCCATTTTGATTAGCCTAAATTTCAACACAGATTTTTAACTCTCTGCGACTGACGTATAACATCGGTATCAACGTTCAACTTTCATAGCAAAGTACGGTTTGCAGAAAAACAAATACAAACAAATACATCTAGTATTTAGAACCTTTATTTTTTATAAATAAAAATAAAGACGCTAAATATGTATTAAAGGTTTGAATAAATTAATAAAATTTGTTCCATGGATTTTTCTGTCAACATTTGAAGTCTGTTATAATATATCCATTTTTAATGACCAAATGACCTTTTCACACTTACTAATATTTATTTGGTTTGACAATTAAATTGACATTTGTTTCCTATTTGGCATATATTACTTTTCGAATGCAAAATGAGTATTAAAGTTATATGACATTATTTAGATAATAAAGCTCTTTACGTATAAGTACAGTATTTATATAGGTACAGTTAACTGCAGCATAATAAATTTAAAAATGACACAGAATATAAACGTTATTATTCATCAAATATTCGAATGTATTTATTTTTTTGCTATCCTTATCGGGTGCCATGAAATTTGAACGTTGATACCGATGTATACGTATCAGACACCGCCAAAAAAAAACTCCGTATAGCGTGTTAATTGGCTGAATGGTGAAGGCCTTAAATTTACTATACAACTTAAAATAATATAAATTTGAAATTAGAGCAAATGACGCCCTTTTTACGTCATACAAAAACCAGTTTAAGCTGACCTCACATTTTAGAGGAAATCAGCGTACAGGGAGATCAAATTATACTGGATATTAAGTTTTTTCGTTAAAAATAGCTTGTTTTTCAACTTTTTATAAATATTGATATTTCTAGCTTCAATGTGTTGAGTTTTGATCTTATATTTAGCGTCAAATAATATTATCCACCTAGATCGGGCTCTTGTCGCACTGTACGCCGTTCCTTGCATAAAGACCCTGTTTTTTTGTGATTTGGTTAAAAATGTACAGATTTCAGATTTTTTCCTATACTTGCAGTAAAAGACGGTGTTACTTGCAAATTTCATAGTTCTAGGTCAACGGGAAATATCCTATACATTTTGATTCCCTCGAGAGTGTCGAAATACACGTTTTTTGCGACATAAACGGCCGTATCTTTTTTTTACGTAAATGTAGAAGTTTGATTTTTTCCCAGCATCAAGGGACTGTAGATTTGAGTATATGGTTTAAATTTCAACTCGATACCTCCACGCGTTCCCGAGATAAAGGGTCTTGACAGACGGACAGACGGACGGACGGACGGACAACAAAGTGATCTTATAAGGGTTCCGTTTTTCCCTTTTGAAGTATGGAACCCTAATACTATAAATTGACTATTACAATATTAGTCATTCAAGTTATTACTTTGTATTATACAGCAATTATCATATACCTTAATCAGAACACTGTCATATTTATATAGGAAAAAATAAAGTCTTCACATAGCTCTGTGACACATCATATAAAAGTATTATAGGAACCTAAATGTAAATTTATTTATTAAGTTCATATATTTATTATGTCATAGATTCAAAAAACTCATGAACGGAGTAAAAAACATTTATCAAGAAGCCACCTTGTTATTAATTTGTTTTTATTTGGCGGGCATTCCTGTGTATAATTTGGTATCTTATTATAAATTTTTATTGCCATATGAAATGAATTATTCTTTAAGATACTTGATTTTGCAAGAGGTACGTACAATTTGTTCTTATGTCGAGTTGATCGTTTAAAGACTTGAGCATGTGTAACAAAAAAGTGTGGATGTTCTCGGACAAAAGAAGTAATCTGCTTTATGTACATGCACGGTAGAGGCAAGACCCTTGTTGTTTGAAATAGAGGTCTACAAGGAGCCGGAAAATGAGCATTACACACAGCTCTTATGCATTTCTTTTGCGCCAAGAATGCTTTTTTTATATCCACTGAATTGCCCCATATCATCAACCCGTAACTCAATATAGAAGATACATAGCCGTGGTAAGCTGTTAGTGCAACGTCTCTCGAGCAGGTACTGCTTAATCTTCTCAAGGCAAACACAAACTTATGAAGTTTTCCACATATTCACGAAATGTTAAATTTCCAACTACAAAACTGATCGATACCGATGCCTAGAAATTTCGTATTTTGTACTTGTTCAAGTTTCTTGCTTTTATAATTTACGTTCAAAGTACAGATGCGGCCTTTGTAGGTTTTGAAATGCATGAGATAAGTTATATCAAAATTTATTTTTAAATTGTTATTATTTAACCAGTCAATTACCCTTGCTAAAGCTATGTCAATTTCATTATTTAAGTTGTCTATATTATCAGATTTAATAATTAACGTAGTATCATCGGCAAACATTATGCAATTGTGACTTAAGTGGTCAGGTAAATCGTTTATGTTCAATAGGAAGAGTAAGGGGCCTAAAATACTCCCCTGAGGTACCCCACAACGGTTATATTTGCATAGTGATCTTGTAATTTTCAGTTCACCATTCTTAATATTACGTATTTTTGTGCATTGTTGACGGTCGGACAGATAACTACGGATCCAATCATAAGCATTGCCCCTGATACCATATCTCTCTAATTTATGCAATAGAATCGAGTGATCGACAAAATCAAAGGCTTTGCTTAAGTCTAAGAAAATTGCAGCCACGGGTATTTTTTTGTTCATGTAATCTGTTATCGTTTTAATAAGATTGAAACACGCCAACGTGGTCGAGCTACCCTTTCGAAAACTATATTGATGTTTGCTTAGAATGGTATTAAAAGTCAGGAACGACAACAAACGGCTATACATTGCTTTTTCAAAAATCTTTGACATTATTGGTATGAGGGCTATAGGTCGATAGCTATTCATGCATGCCTTATCCCCTTTTTTAAACAGAGGTTTAACAATTGAGCTTTTTAAAATGTCAGGAAAACGCCCCTCTGCAAACGACAAATTTATTTTATGCGTTAGAGGTTTAGCAAAATGTTGTGCGCATAATTTAATGATTTTGGTACTAATACCGTCTATTCCTGTTGCGTTGCTGTTTTTTAGGACTAAGATAATTTTATATATTTCGTCTGTAGTAAATGGATGAAGAAATATTGTGTTTGGATTTGATGATATTATTATGCATTTCCTATAAATAATGTCAAAATTAGTGTGTGCAGAATTCGCGGTATTAATAAAAAAGTCATTTAGAAGTTCAGCTATGTCAGTAGGATCAAAGTATTTAATTTTCTCATTTTCAATATAATCTATATTATTAAGTTCAGAATAGTTTTGACCATTTATAATTTGCCAAGTTGCCTTGGATTTATTTCTTGCCGACGCTATTAATTTTTCATTGTGTAATTGTTGTGCTTTACAAACACATTTTCGTAAAAGTTTTGTGTACTTTTTATACCTTAAGAAGACCTCCAGTAACTTAATATACCTTAAGAAGACCTCCAGGCCAAAACATCTTAGAATTTTGGAACGTTTGCCCAAATATGTTCTGCCAAAAATGAATAATTTTTATGGGAAGCGTATGTGGCAATATTTAGTTCCAAATATTCTCAATGAATTATCGTCCGAAATATATGAACGAATCTGTAGTAACCCACACCGTTGTAAGCGCATCATGAAAACAGCTTTCCTATGCTGATGTAGAAATTATGCTAGGGCATGTGCATTGGCATGGGGAACTGTTTTTTGTTTATACCTAAATATTATGTAAGTTATTTGTAAATCACGAGTGAACACAGCGGCAGATAAACTTGCATTGTTTTGTCCGCTGTCAAGCCATTTTGTTAACTTTCTTCATCTACAAATAAATTTAAAAAAATATATATATATATGTAGGTCGCGATGCATTGCAGGGTACAAAGTTGAATATATGCTCAGACGTATTCTGAAATTTACATACCGGTTAGCATGGAATATATAAACAGAAAACATATGTACGGATATTATAATAAAATTTAACTTACCGACATTTTGAAAGAGAACCACGTACGTTCAAAATATTTATTACAATAGGTATCCCTTGAGAAATTCTTAGCTTTATATATAAATAAAATGGTGCCGATAGAATTCAAAGTAGCTTAATATTGGATATTGATCTAACATTCTAATCCTTTATGGTATAGGTACGCCATAAGAGGAAAGTTTATGCACGGGTCGAATGCAAGATGATTCCTTATCTATTTAAATTCTAGCTTTTTGATGTGAGACGTATTAGGTCTGATTTTTTCTGCTATTTAAATTGAACTATATTTACAGATAAATTGAACTATATTTAAGTTTAATTACAATGTTCGGCCCACGTAGGTATATTTCCGACTGAATTCCAATGGTGTTGAGACTAAAAAAAAAACATGACAGTGATTAATTTCTTAGTTGCACTTATTTATAGTGCTTGTTGCATAGTAGATAAGGTTGTAATTAAATATTTAGATTTTTACTTTTATATCCGGATACAGAACACTGACAACGGCTATTGTGCATGATAAGTATGGAGCAGCAAAAGTGCAAGTCTGCTTGATTTTTATTTGAATTTGTGTTTTTCCGTTCCAAAAATGGTTATCGCTCACATATATTTAAAGCGGGAATTGTGAGACCGAGACACAAAGTCATCAGCAACCGAAGTCTTCTGATCTTCAAGTTACTAAAGTGCACCAATATGTGTCAACATATCTGCTATCACGTAAGTACCATCTGAATATTCATCTATTCATCTATCAGATATTTCATCTATTAAAATACGATTATCTTTTCTGAGCTGCACGCTTAGTACACCGTGTAGTTTGACAAGTGGTAGAGAAATGAATGCATCCATTCAATATTCTCTCGTATGTTTAGACAGTTAAGGTTTAAAATAAATTTGTATTTTGTTTTGCGATCTGAGTTGTTTTACTGATTGCTTGTTCTTGGGTTCAATTACAAATTAATTTAATAAAATTACCTTTTTTCAGGTCCCACCATGTTCAAGAGAGACCGCTTGGGACGGAGGAGGATGAGAAGAATTATACTCATAACAAATGTAAAAAACCCGTGATCCGTGAGGCGGGTCACGGCTCGAAATCAGCACCTTGGGCCAGCACTTCGGAAACGGGGAAAAAGCGAATTAATCCCGCTCGCATCGAATCAGCGTTATCGTATGAATTGTTCGGGACAGATAGCGAGGGGGAGGATCGAAACAGTGACGATAGTGGTAAGGAGCAATACAATCATCTTTATTCCTACATCACTAACAAAATTCCGAAAGGATTTTCAAGTCAGATCGATAAACATAAAAAAGGAACATACTACATCGTTTTGAAATTGTACAAGTATGATGAAATATTATTTCACCTAAAAATTAAAAATAAAACTAACACCAACTCAGAAGTCTGGCAATATCTAAAGCAGTTTGTAAGCATTATAGGAAAAGAGTTTAAAAGATATCCAAAAAGTTATAGCATTAACACTAGTCATCGCATAATAGCGAACTGGAGCAGCCGAAGCGAAAGAAAAGTAAAGTCAGCATTATTACTCCAACTACTGCGAGCCATACTACTCCCGCTGACGTTCACAGAAAGGCGCGCGTGCGACGTGTTCGGGACCGACTCTGAGGATGACGAAGTAGATGAGCAAGCCTTCAGACCTGGTAAAAAAATGACTCCTCTCGTATCTTTTCTAAACCGACGAATAGCAAACGGAGTTGCTCGCCAGTCTAACGACTGTAAACTCGGTTCTCATTACGTAGAATTAAAAGTATATAAATGCGATGAAATAGAGCGCGTAGCTCTCATGAATCGGTGGCGCCACGCAATAATAAGCTTAAAAAACAGAACAGATGATTGTACAGAGGACTGGCGTGCGTTAACCGAGTTTATAAGAGCTACGCGAAAGGAGTTCAAGCCTTGCCCGCCTACTTTTATCGGAAGTTATTATTAAAATAGAGCTAGAGCTCTTAATTGTACCCCCTCTATTGTACCCATTGTTGAGATGTATTCAAAAATGTTTAATTTTTGAACAGTTAATAATAAAGTGTAAAGCTTGTTAAACTACCGCTTGCAACTATTACTAGGATTTATAAAATAAATGAGTAGATTGTAAAGTATTAATTTTTTCTTTTCTTTACAGTTCATCCTGTCTCAGCCTTAATACCTGAATATAAATGAATGAATTGTGAAAACTGTAAAATTGAAATGTCTCGAAAGGAATACTCATCTCACTTAAAAACAAATTTACATAAGTGAAACTGCTTACTGAACACAGAATTCGATAATATTTATATGATTGCTACTGCTTTTAAAAACAGAATTGTTTCATATCGTATAAATCCATCTCAGAAAGTAGATTATTTCACGCCAGAGATATTCTTTAATGAGTGTCAGAAAGATCTTGTAAAACTTATCAATACATCAGTAGAGAGCCTTACTTGTATTAAAGTTAACTTTGAATTCTTTGCGTACTTTATACAACCACACTTAGACAAACAGGAGCTAAAGTCATTCAACACTAAATATGAAACTGTTTACAAGAGCACTGACTTGAATGAATTATTATTGAATACAAGTAACACCCTGAAAAAAAACTAACCGAATTAGAACTTCGTGAATCTGGATGGACGTACCTATCTATAAGTCATATTGAAATTAACATGAACAAGTATTCTCCTTTGCGAGGCGGTTCTTATATTCCATTACCTCCGACAATCAGAAGTTCGAAAAGTTGTATAAGTATACAAAATAGCGATAATCATTGTTTTCTGTGGAGTATTATGGCCGGTTTGTTTCCTTCTACAAGGAATGTATGTAAAGTCAGTTCATATCCGCATTATTCTTCCGTTCTCAACACAGAAAGAATGTCATTCCCACCTTCGCCTAAACAAATTGAACTTTTTGAAAAAATTTACCCAAATATAAGCGTTAATATATATGGGTTAGATAATAAAGCAAAAGTTACCGGACCTCTATACAAGACAAAAAAAAGAGAAATTAATCACATTAATTTACTATATATTGAAAGGGAGGGAAAAGCACATTACTGTTTAATAAAAGATCTTGTAAGGTTAGTTTGACGGTAAGTTTAGCACCACAAAGGTAAGATATATTTATGTGAGACATGTTTACAATTTCATAATGATGAAACAAAATATAGATCTCATGATTGTAATGACGTCCTAGTTACTTTGCCTAAAAGAAATTCTGTTTTAAAATTCGAACATTATGAAAGACAGCAGAAACTCAACTTCGTTATTTACGCCGATTTTGAATTCCTCCTGAGTAACCACACCGAAAAACATATCTGAAAACACTAAAATTTTGAAAAAACACCGCCCGTCATGTTTTGCTTGTTATATATGTTGCTCGTATGATGATCAATTAAATAAATTTGTGACATATCGAGGTGAAGACTGTGTTGAAATTTTTGTTAAGAGAATAATAAAGGATGTAAAACGATTACATAAAATATTATCTAATGTTAAACCTATGACTCCATTAACTGCTGAACAAGAATCATCTTATCAAAATGCAACATATTGTCATATATGTAAACAACATCTGTTCGGTGACAAGGTGCGAGATCATGATCATGTTACATCCATGTACAGAGAACCGGCGCACTCTCATTGTAACTTAATGCATAGAGTATGTCCATTCATAGCTGTTGTTTTTAGGGTTCCGTACCTCAAAAGGAGAAAACGGAACCCTTATAAGATCACTTTGTTGTCCGTCCGTCCGTCCGTCCGTCCGTCCGTCCGTCCGTCCGTCCGTCCGTCCGTCCGTCTGTCCGTCTGTCCGTCTGTCAAGACCCTTTATCTCGGGAACGCGTGGAGGTATCGAGTTGAAATTTAAACCATATACTCAAATCTACAGTCCCTTGATGCTGGGAAAAAATCAAACTTCTACATTTACGTAAAAAAAAGATACGGCCGTTTATGTCGCAAAAAACGTGTATTTCGACACTCTCGAGGGAATCAAAATGTATAGGGTATTTCCCGTTGACCTAGAACTATGAAATTTGCAAGTAACACCGTCTTTTACTGCAAGTATAGGAAAAAATCTGAAATCTGTACATTTTTAACCAAATCACAAAAAAACAGGGTCTTTATGCAAGGAACGGCGTACAGTGCGACAAGAGCCCGATCTAGGTGGATAATATTATTTGACGCTAAATATAAGATCAAAACTCAACACATTGAAGCTAGAAATATCAATATTTATAAAAAGTTGAAAAACAAGCTATTTTTAACGAAAAAACTTAATATCCAGTATAATTTGATCTCCCTGTACGCTGATTTCCTCTAAAATGTGAGGTCAGCTTAAACTGGTTTTTGTATGACGTTGTAAAAAGAGCGTAATTTGCTCTAATTTTCAAATTTATATTATATTAAGTTGTATAGTAAATTTAAGGCCTTCACCATTCAGCCAATTAACACGCTATACGGAGTTTTTTTTTTGGCGGTGTCTGATACGTCAGTCGCAGAGAGTTAAAAATCTGTGTTGAAATTTAGGCTAATCAAAATGGACCTTATTGCATAGATAATAAAGTACATAACAAAATGAAGAAAGTACTATTGCGTTTTCCAACCATATTATCTTACATACGGAACCCTCGGTGCGCGAGTCCGACTTATCAGGCTACGATTCTCACATATTTATTGAGGAGTTAGTAAAACAAGAAGGTTCCGTTAAAATTATTCCTCAAACTAAAGAAAAGTACCTTTCTATAACAAAATACATAAAAACTGATAGCAACTCTCGGTCTATTCAAATTAAATTCATTGATTCGTATCAGTTTATGAGTTCAAGTCTGGATGCGTTAAGCAAAAGTTTCTCGGAAAATGATTTTGTCAATTTATCACGTGAGTTTCCTGATAAAATCAACGTGACTTATTGTGTAAAAAAGGTGTCTACCCGTATAATTATACATGAATAGTTGTTTTAAAATTTCCGACACCGAACTTCCTCTAAAATCTTGTTTCTACAACAGTTTCAACGATAGTTATATCACTGAAGCTGAATACGACCAATATTTCCATATTCAAGTGATTTTATATTAAAGACAGGAATGTGTTCGGTGTTGGTGAATATACCGACTTATATTTTAAAAGTGACGTATTATTACATACATACATACATTAAATCACGCCTGTTTCCCAGAGGGGTAGGCAGAGACCACTTCTTTCCACCTGCTACGATCTTGACAAATCTCTTTCGCTTCTTCCACATTCATACATCGAGTCATGCACGCACGTCGGTTTCGGGTACTTAAAATTCGGCCCTTTTCCAGTATTTCTCCGATTTGATTCGAAAAAGTACGCCTAGGGCGGCCCCTTCCGACCCTTCCACTCACTTTAGCTCTGTATATCTCTTTCGTCAATCTTCTTTCATCCATTCTTTCCAAATGACCGAACCATCGAAGCATGCCCTTTTCAATCTTAGTCACTACAACTTCTTTTAGTCCACATTTCTCTCTGACTTTTTCATTCCTTACTCTATCAGTCAGTTTCACACCACACATACTACGCAAAGAGCGCATTTCAACTGCATTTATACGACTCTCATGCTTGTCCTGCCACACCCAACATTCACTACTATACATCAGTGTAGGGGCTAGCACTCCATTGTGAACAGCCAGTCTGGCTTTTTGTGAAACGCCCTTTCTGCTCACAAAAGAGTACAAGGCCCCATTTATTTGTTTTCCCGCATTCACCCTCCTCTCGACATCCTTTTCACTCTTACCATCTCTTGTAAACATACTTCCCAGGTACACAAATTCACTCACTTGCTCTACTAATTCACCATTTGTATTTATTACGCACTCTGTCATCTCCTCGTCCTTCTCTATCACCATGAACTTGGTCTTGGCAACATTTACTTTCATCCCCTTTTGCTTAAATCCCTCATTCATCATTGTCACCATCTCCTGCAACTCAAGTACCGATGGAGCAAGTATAACTTGATCATCGGCATATAAGAGGCATTTGATTAGCAATTCTTGCATACGCAAACCCTTATCATACTCTTTAAAATCTCGCATACAACTGTCCATGAATAGATTGAACAGCCATGGTGAGGCAACACACCCCTGTCTAACACCTCGAGAGATATTAAACCAGGCAGAGTATGCCCCATTGATCCTGACACAGGCTCTGGAGCCCTCATAAAGGGACCTCAAAGCCTGCACCAGGTTGCTGCTCACTCCATACATAGACAGCACCTTCCAGAACTCCTTTCTATCTACCCTATCATAGGCCTTTTCCAGGTCCACAAAAGCACAGAAAACCTTTTGGTTGACAGCCAAGAACTTTTCTGTGATAGACCGTAGTGAAAAGACCTGATCCGTACATCCCATTCCCTTTCGAAATCCCGCTTGTACATCCCAGATTTTTTCATTCGTAACATTCAATACCCTTTCAATTAAAATCTTCGCATATACTTTGCCGACAACACTAAGGAGGCTGATACCGCGGTAGTTTTTGCAGTCTTGCTGTGACCCCTTTCCTTTATACAGAGGGACGATAACGGCTTTGACCCAATCTTCCGGGACTCGGCCGCTACTTTCCCGCTTTCATACTTTTTAAAGCTTTCACGATTTCACTCATGTTAATCACACTTTCATCTTCGCTACTTGCATCCTTACTCATGTTTTCTGGCTCAAGAGGAACATCTTCGCATTCAAACAAACTTTCAAAATAACTTTTCCATCTATCAAGCATTTTTTCTTCCGCACATATCAAGTCTCTACACTCATCCCTCACCGCGCTTAATTTAGTTTTCTCTGATTTCCCCCGAGCCGATTTTATCAAGCTCCAAAAGAGTTTAATATTCGACCGGAAGTTGTCAGAGAAACTCCTATCATACTTTTCATTCAGTAAATCTTTCTTTCTAGCTACAACTTCTTTCACTCTTTTCTTTGATCTATTATACTCTTCTTTCTTTCTGTTGCTTAGATCTTGTGCTGACTCTACAGCTATAAAATCCAACCAACACTTTTTCTTTTCTTTCACTGCATCATTTACCTCTCTATCCCACCATTCCGGACGTTCATTCTTGCTCTTTCTTCTCTTTACTACATCGCATACTTCAATGGCCGATTTAACCATTCCATTCTTCATAATCCCCCATACATTATTTATATCATTCTCAACTTCACTGTCATTCATCTTATTAACACATTCAAAACAATCTTTCAGCTTCCTTACGTACTCATCTTTTATAACTTGATAATTCAATTTTTCTACTTTTATCCTCTCTAACGCAGTTGTCGGTACGGGAACACGATGGCGCCAACGTGTGAACAGACCCCTTACTCGTGTTACCACTAAGTAGTGATCTGAACCTACGCTAACCCCCCGAAATGCTCTGGTATCTACGACTTTGTTACGCAAACGTTCATCCACAATCATCAAGTCTATCATAGACTTCTCATTCTGACGTCTCCACGTATACTGATGAATCTCTTTGTGATCAAACAAAGTGTTTGTCACGCAGAGATTCTTAGCCAAACATACATTGAGAAGGCATATGCCATTCTCGTTCACTCGCTCATCACCATACTTTCCTAGTACCGATTCATAACCATCCCTTTGCACGCCTGTCCAACCATTAAAATCGCCTAATAAAATAATCCTTTCATTCTCCTTGCATTTTGTTAAAACCTCATGCAGACTTTCCCAAAACTTCTCCCGCTCTTTTTTCGATTTATTCGTATCGGGGGCATAAGCCCCAATTACGAATAAACGGGTGATACCTACCTTGAGTCTCACCCAGAGAAGTCTTGGGCTCACACATTCATGCTCTCGCATACATTCAGCCATTCGCTCTGTGAGTACGATACCAACTCCCTGACGACCGTGCTCGGATACCGGAACCCCGGACCACAATGCCGTCAAGGTTCCGTGTGTGGACGTACTCACCCCTTTTTTCTTCGTTTCAGTCACACATAGAATATCTATTTTTCTCTCTTTCATCATCATACATACCTCATCTAATTTATGTTCCATTCCTCCACAAACATTCATCGTAGCAAGGCGGCTTTCTGCGGCCCGCTTTTTGCCAATCCCCCTTCGAACACGGCGTGACGCGTGGCAAACGGCATCGCCACCGTTCCGATCCCCGGAGGGATCTGAACATCCTTTCACTATTTATTATTATTATGTGACATTTTCGAAAAGTTTAGGATGACTAGTTTGCATTATTATAATCTAGATCCTGCGTATTACATCACTTCCCCAAGTTTAAGTTGGGATGCAATGCTTCTGTATACTCAGGTTGAATTAGAGTTAATAAGTGACTAAGAGATATATCAAATGTTAGAAAAAGGAATACGCGGGGGATTAGCACAGTGCTGCCTTCGATACGCCAAAGCAAATAATAAATATATGTCTGATTTTAATGATGCTGAACCGTCTAGTTATTTGATTTATCTTGACTGTAATAACTTGTATGGTTACGCCATGATGCAACGATTTCCTATATCAGAGTTCAAATTTTTGAGTCAAAATGAAATTGAAACAATTGATGTGTTGAGTATTCCTGCTAACAATGACTATGGCTATATTTTGGAGGTAGACCTGGCATAGGGGAGAGCGGGGCTAGAAGTTACCGGGGTAAGTTGTTACGATTGAAATAACTGCGCGAGGAAAAGAGATAGGAATATTGAGTAAACACGTCGTAAAACGGAACGCCACAGCGCACCGACGGTCGCCATCTTGAGCGCGCCAGTGGCACCCGGAACAACGGAATGACAGCACGTGCGTCACAGGTTCACGTAAGTAAATATTTTCGTATTTAGTATTTTTGGTCTATCTCACGAATTTTAACGATTAGCCTCTAGTGTTTCAGTGTTTTAATTGAAGAATTTATCTACTGTTTCGGTACACTATGCGTAAATTATGTATGTTTCGTATTCTAACCTAAATCTTATCTTTTTTTTCAACACTTGTGTTTGGGGCTAGATGTTCCTTTTTTTGGGGGCACGTTGTGACCTCTGAACAACTTGCCCCAATTCATTTGTACCAACAATGGAATATAAATATTGTTATTTTCTTCTTTTTAGCATGCGGACTTATACCCGAAAATCTACACGAGGTTCTGTGTCACAGGAGTTGATGAAAAAAGCAGCGGATGCAGTTATCAAAGATGGCAGGAAAATAAAAACTGTTGCTAAAGAATTAGATATTTGTCATATGACATTATACAGATTTGTCAAAAAGCTAAGATCTGGAGTAGAAAATATCGCTATTGGCTACAAAAAAGTACGATTGGTCTTTACTGAAGAAGAAGAAGATAAGTTAGCAGAATATTTATTGAAATGTGCTTCAATTTTCTTCGGTCTTTTGCCAGAAGAAGTCAAAAAGTTGGCGTACGAATGTGCATTGAAATTCAACTCTCGCAATATTCCACCGTCTTGGCACGAAAATAGAAAAGCTGGCCCAGACTGGCTGACTGGTTTTTTAAAAAGAAATTCTCACCTGTCAATAAGAGCACCGGAGTCAACAAGTGCCAGTAGGGCAACATCGTTTAACAAACACAATGTTAGCGATTTTTTTACAAAGCTGAGCACAGTGTTGGATAAATATAAATTTCCACCATCAAGAATATATAATTTAGATGAAACGGGCGTTACCACAGTCCTAAAGCCGAGGAAAATCATTGCCAAAAAGGGAACTAAGCAAGTTGGAGCCGTAGTATCTGCAGAACGAGGGACATTGGTTACAGTCGAACCGAGTCGGGTGCTGTCTGTGGGGTCCGGTCTGTTCACGCTTGCAAGGACCTGTTTTCCATTTAGTTATTTAAATGACTGTTCCTGACGTAGAGACCTCGTTATGTTGTTCTCCTAATCAATATTTTTAATTTAATTTAGCTTACATTTGTAATGATTTAATTGTGTTAGTTTTTTTTTTTAATAATTATTTATTACTTTATTACCTTGTAATGTTACTTTTAAGTATTATTGTATTTTATGATTGTAAAAAATGACCTTCTGCTGGAGTTTCTTGCGGCGCTACTTCTCCGCAATGATGGTCTTGTCCGAAGCGCTAGTAGATTCACTATATATTACCGACGTGTAAAAGAGCCCTCATGTGGCCAATTTACTGAATAAATATTTTGAATTTTGAATTTTGAATTTTTTGACTGGCAGTAAATGCATTAGGTCATGCAGTACCTCCCATGTTTACTTTCCCAAGACTTAAATACAAGGATTTGTTTATAAAAAGCGGGCCACCGGAATCAATTGGTGCAGGGAACAGTTCAGGGTGGATGACAGCTACGGAGTTCCTGATATATATGGATCATTTTATCAAACATACTAAACCATCACCCTCAGATCCAGTTTTGTTGTTACTCGATAATCACTAATCTCATATTGATATCAATGTGGTGGAAAAAGCGAAATCTAACTCCATTGTAATGCTATCATTCCCGCCTCATTACACACACCGCCTACAGCCTTTAGATGTTGGAGTGAATGCACCTTTCAAAAACTATTGTGCAAAGGCTCAGGACAATTGGCTACGCAATAATCCTGGCAAGACGATGTCAATATATGTGATCCCAGAAATAGTTAGATACGTGCTACCTCTTGCAGTGACTCCCATAAACGTAATGAGCGCTTTTAGAAAAGCTGGTATTTGGCCTTATGACCCCAACGTGTTTACAAAAGACGACTATGCTCCATCGTATGTTACAGATCGGCCTTTTGCTTCTATAAACGCATCAGATGTGGCTTTAGGCGTTTCAGATGACACCATTACGAATAATTCAGAAGCAGTATTAGAGACTGTTACTGGAATAAACGATAATGCATCTGCAACAGTAAACATTAGTACTGATGAAAGACAAATATTTGATGCGCCGGGGCCATCAGGGGTTGTTAATCTGCCTGCATCTTCTGGTGTCATAGAAATACAACTCGGGGATCAAGGCCCTTACACCATCACGAATGTATCAGAAGCAGTATCAGAGACTGTCACTAGAATAAACGATAATGCATCTGAAACTGTAAACATTAGTCTTACTGATGAAAGACATATATTTGATGCGCCAGGGCCATCAAGGGTTGTTAATCTGCCTGCATCTTCTGGTGTCATAGAAAAACAACTGGGAGATCAAGGCCCTTTCTGTCCAGAAGCAATTCGTCCTTTACCAAAGGCACCGCCAAGGATTAAAACAAACAAGAGACGTCTTAGAAAGTCCACTGTTTTAACAGATACTCCAGAAAAACAAGCCTTAGCAGAAGAGCAAAGCAAGAAAAGGAAAGTGAGCATCAACAATGAAGAAGTGAAAAAAAACAAAGGAAAAGGGAAGGATAAAACAAAGCAAGGAAGTGAAAAAGGAAAGGGAAAAGAAAAGGGAAAAGGAAAGGGGAAGGGAAAAGGAAAGGGGAAGTCTGTTAAACGACAGGTTTTACAAATGAGTAGTGAAAGTTCTGAGAGTGAAGATGACAGTTTGGAGTATTATTGTCTAGTGTGCTGTGACAGTTACTCTAATTCACGTTCTGGAGAAGAATGGATTCAGTGTCAAGAATGTAAGAACTGGGCCCATTCCAGATGTAGACGGAATCAAGACTTATTAACCTACATATGCCCAAACTGTGATTCTGATATATCTTCTGATAATTAATTATAATTTGTATATGATGTTTTCTGCCTATGACGGAAATATGATTGTTTTTTCAGCATATTTAAGGTAGTATGATTGAAGACTGAACTAATTATCAAGACTGATTAGGTACAAAATATTGAATAAGCTGTTAATTATTAATTATAAGCATGTAGGTTTTCTGTGTTTGACGGCAATATGATTGTTTTTTTTTTCAGCCTAAGACAAGGCAGTATGATTGAAGACTGAACTAATTATCAAGGCTGATTAGCTACAAATTATTTAATAAGCTGTTAATTATTACATACATACATACATAAACTCACGCCTTCATTCCCAGAGTGGGGTAGGCAGAGCCACAAACTCACCAACAACTCCAAAAACTTGTTGATAATTCTGTGACCACATTTTGCACAACCAGGCCAAGATGCTATCCAGCGTATTAGTGACAGGCTGCAAACCCATCGCCTAACAGCACTACACAGCCTTAAGTCCCTTAGTCGTCTCTTACGACATCCAATGGAAGACATGGAGTGGCAACATTCTAAACCCGGCACCACACGGGCTTAATTAGTAAATAATTATTAAATAGTAAATAATTATTTACGTACAAATTATAGTTACTTGTTATAACGTACAAATGTTTACCTGATGATTCATACGATACTGTTGATTATTGCTTAAATAAACAGGCTTAGTTCATTCATTTATGGTTTTTTATTTCACAAATGATAGCTTTAACACATATGGTAACAATTTACCCCGGCTTGTTAACAACTTGCCCCAAACCGGGGTAAGTTGTTACTTTCCGACTTTAGGCATAAAAAAAATAATAATAAAAAAATATCACAAAAAATGTCCCAAATAACTGTCGTAATACCAAAGTAAGATAATGTAAGTTGATTTTGATCGCATTGTATGAATACTGAAACCATGTATTCGTCACAATTTTGAAGATAACTAAAAATCGGAACTTCTAGCCCCGCTCTCCCCTACCCTGATCATTTGCATAGTAAGTACAATGACTTACCGTTCGCTGCAGAAAAGTTCATCCCCCCCGGTGGTAAATGTGCAAAGCTAATAGCAAATCTTTATGATAAATTTAACTACATTATTCACTACACCCACTTAAAAGATTGTTTGAAACATGGTCTAGTTTTAAATAAAATTCACCGCATTCTTAGTTTTAGGCAAGAAAATTATTTGAAAAAATACATTGACTTAAATACAACCCTTCGTCAAGCAGCTAAAACTGAATATGAAAAGAACCATGTCAAATTATCCAATAACGCAATTTTCGGAAAGACTGCAAAATAATCGTAACCAAATCGATGTAAAATTGGTAACTAAATGGAAAGACAGTGAAAATGTAACAAATAAACATCTTACAGCTGAAAAATTGATCTCCAAACCTAACTTTAAAAGTGTAACTATATTTTCAGAAAACTTTGTAGGAATACAGTTAAACCATGAAAAAGTTGTTTTAGACAGGCCGATTTATATCGGATTCACAGTTTTAGAGCTTGCCAAACAACACCTACATCAGTTTCATTACGACTATATCAAAAATAAATTCAAAAACGATGCACACCTGTGCTACACAGATAGAGTCTGTCTAATGAATGATGAACCGGGCTTTTATTTGACTGGCAGGTCTGGCAACACTATTAAAATGACGTTTTGACATTGACAAACAAGTCGTTGTTGGTTCGAGTCTGTCAAATTAAAGTTTTCTTATCGAAATTTACGGACTAAACATGCGTAAAACTATCAAAAGTGGTGTGCGACAGATCCTTTGTACCATTATAAACAAATATAAAGAAAAACAAGAGAAGAGGGAAGCATTGTTGAAACAAAAAATAGAGTGTTTACATACGGTGACCGAATTCATAGGTTATAACAAGGTTAGTATGGCATGTTAATTTTGATACTTATTATTTCAATCCAAAGTTTCATAGAATATATACCTTTTCTGTTCCACCTATCTTTTGAAATTGGTATTTCTTTTCCATTAAGAAATTAAACGATGTATTCTTTTCAGATAAGCTGGACGTGGATGGTGAAAAACAAACGGTTTTGAAAAATCTTCAGCAGTTGAAAGAGTTCGAGCAAAACGATTTACTATGCCAGAGTCAAACGAAGTATTTAGAAGAATTATCATCAATGACCGGTAAATACTAAAATTAATAAATCATTGTCTTTCCCTATACATAGGTGTATACCTATACCTCTATATGTCTGTACCTATACCATGTTGAATCTCTTAACAAGCGCAATTTTATTAAATTAATTAAATAGACAGATGATTAAAACTGACACTCATACCTAGTTTCAGTAAAACACTAAGGAGGTGTTTATATACATTTAGTTAAAAGATATCATAAACATATTAATATGTACCTACGTACACTTCATGAGCTCTTGGAAAAGATGTTCGGGTTATACCTGTCTTCCTTGTTCTTAAACCGTTGCGATTTGAACCTCACTGATGCAATTTGATTTCACCTAAACCCAAATGTTCTTAGAGCTGTCGGACTGTAAAATGGGGCTGTACTGCGTGTCACAATATATTTGTAAATGGTGGTCTGTTTAATTCATTCCTTCTTTCTTCTTACAGATATCAGTGTTTCGACATTGAATTCTATAATAAGCTCCCAAGTAGTGTTACTCATTTATCAGTAAATAAATTTAAGAGTTACGTTAAACGTAAACTAATTTCTAAAGCTTATTATAGTATTAAAGATTATATGAATGATGACAATGCTTGGGACTGATATATATATATATTTTTTGTATTACAATTATTAATGACCGTGGAGACTATATACATCTCCCTGTATGATTACCTATTATTTTAATATGACATCTGGAGACTCTTTACCATCTCCAAAATTGACCATGGAGACTTTCTACATCTCCCTTATTTTTTAATTTGACATCTGGAGACTCTTTACATCTCCAAAATTGACCGTGGAGACTTTCTACATCTCCCTTGTTTTGTGTTTTTTACTGGGACCTGTACATTCCTGTGACATTTAAATTATGTAGCTTAAGTTTAGTATTGTAATAAGTGATTTATTTGGAAAAAACGGCTTACTGTTGAGTTTCTTGCGGCGCTTCTTCTCAACAGTGGTCTCTTTGGAAGCGCTGGTAGACTCAGACATGTAAAAGTGCCTGCAGGGCCTACTTACTGAATAAATTATTTGAATTTGAATTTGAATTTGAAGAGAATGAAGGCAAAGTAAACCATAGTGTCTTCAGTACTCCAGGAAAGAAGCGAACTCACAAGGCCACAGTATCCAATTTAGATAGTTTTGACATCCATGCCATCGGAAATAAAGTGAACGAATTTTATATTGTAAAGAAGCAAGTGCCTACACTCAGATGCCAATTAGCAGAGTTGAGAGAAAGCATCGGTTTTACCCTAATAATAAATAAAATATTTTTACTCAATGACTTGTTATTGGTGATTTTATTTACTAAAAGAGCTCACAAATGAGAAAGCATGCTGATGCAAGCATTATTATGGTGGTCTGCATTTTTTTTCATAGATAGTTTCAAAGCATCAAATACTCCGTGATACCCAAAGTTGCTAAATAGTTCGGTACACGTTTGGCGACTTTGGGTGTCACTATCTATTTATTTAATGCTGACTCTACGGGTCAATCAACTTTTCTTTGTAGTTCGGTGCCAGGGTGACGTTTCCTGTGTCACTCATTAAAACTATGATTTCAAAGGATATAAGTCCACTACCATTCTTTTATGGCTTTTCTCCTGAGTGTGATAGAAGTATAAATTATAACATTTTTTCTAAGAAACTATCACTGTTGTCTCCTGGCTTACGGGACACTAACAAAAAAGTTGATCCACCCATACGTATTAAGTAGTAAGACTCACGGGCTTCTACTAATAAACTGTACTTAAATATGATACCGTGTGTGGTCTTAATATGGATAAACGGACACTTGAGTGCGGTATTAGTAGACTTGAGTACCTATAGTTTATTAATACGGGCCTTAGTATTGTGAAAAAGTACGCGTTTCCTCTTCCTTTGTGCCCACCAAAATAAACAAAATAAGAAAAGTATCAAAATCGTTTATTCCTACATTGATCGGTAATACCATATGAAGATTTTTTGAATTTGCCGCTTTTTCTCAGGTTCATCTTTCATTAGACAGACTCTACTGACAGCCTGTTGTACTTGATTTATACAGAAGATTTTTATTAAGAGATTTATTGTGTTATTTCTAAATTTGACACTGGCAACTTTGCAATCAATAATAGAAAATACCAGGCATATTCAAAGACGAGATCGGAGGTGATGTAATAACAGAATTTGTAGGTTTGAGGGCTAAACTATATTGCATCAAAAGTAGTGTCCGACCGAAGTTTCGGTTTCGGTTTCGGTTTCGGCCAATTTCGGCCAAAAAAGTGATTTCGGCCGCAGTTTCGGTTTCGGCCAGAATCTGGCCGAAACCTTCGGCCGGGCCGAAATTGCTTCGCGGCCTCTCGATGCTCTCGCATCGCATCGGGAGCGCTCGGTTTAATTCGGGCGCGCTCGGCCGGGTAGGTATAGGTAATGCATCGGCGGCCGTCCCAGCCGGGACCACCGACAGTATTCATATTCATCCCGTTTGTGACGTTTGTTTGTGAACCACGTGGCGCGCGAGAAAATATGGTTGGTATGGTTGTTTAACTAAAACAGTAGCTGTTCTCATATAAGAAATCCTTGCAATAACCTTTTCCTTACGATTTGTACAGTAATTTTGAATAATTTCATAAGTCTTCAAAAATTTTGGGTTTCGGTTTCGGTTTCGGCCGAAATCAGAAAAAAACCGAATATTCGGTTTCGGTTTCGGTTTCGGCTAAAAATCGTGTTTCGGTCGGACACTAATCAAAAGTGAGAACAGTGCCATTAAAAAAGCAAAAGGCATCTCTAAATACATTTCTAAGCGTTTAACACTAAATGACTATAATATGGCATTGATAGCTGATAAACAACTTCGTTGTAAGATGAACATGATACGGTCTATGAAACATGTTTTACACTCTCAACAAGTAGACAAACAAGTATTGAACAGAAGTGATGATAAGAGACAAGTTTTGAGAGATCAATTACATACATTACCATGGGGTCATTGTGAGACGATATTTTAAATGATTAAGTATTGTTCATAAATAAAGTGTAAAAGTCCTCTTTGGTTAGTATGAATTATGGTTATGTGTAATAAATATTTACCCATGAATAATACTATCGGTAATGACAAATGCAGATTGTTGTTTTAATTTTTATATTTGTTATTAATGAGGTATTAATTACATTAACATCGAATTTAATAGACGATTGAGTAGCGAAAAAAATATTTAAGTTTTAGTATACAGGGTGTTTTTTTGGTCGACAACTTCCAAAACAGGAGAGATAGTTTAAATAATGCTGAATCCGAATATCACATTAAAAAATTAAAAAGCCTTAGGAGGTCAGAGAAATAGCATTTTCAATTTTTCCCATTATTTCACTTAATTGTGGTTACCATGCGACGTGTTTACCGAAGACTAATGACATTATCACCGTGCACAATGTTATGATTCATCTTTCCCTTCATACTTGTTACAGGCTTAGGACCGTCAAAGATTACAAAATGTAGATTATTGTTGTAAAAATCGTTCTGAAATAGCATTTAATTACATAATAACGGTATGGATTACAAAACCGCAAGAGTTGTCTTTGGCGTATTTAAAAAGGGGAATCAACGATTGTTAAAAATTCACAAAATTTAATTTTTTACATTAGGTCACTTTTAATAAATGTTCGAAGTGACGGCCGCCTTCCAAGATGCACATTAATGCACAATGTAGCTCGTCGTCGCAAATTAATATTTAAACTGCTTAAGACTAAGAGAGTACTCGCCCGTGGATGTTCTTCGAAGTAATCGAGAATAGCCTGCTAAACATCCACTGTAAGCCCACTTTGGCTTCTTCCTTGAGCATGGCGTGGCGTTTCAAAAGTGCCCCACACGTAAAGGTTGCTAGCGATAGACCATACAGTGTAACACGTAATGGCATGCCGATTAGGAAATCGTTCAGTCCAAATTCTAACGGTGTCAGCAATGTTTTGACCACTCACAAAGTAAATGTTTACAACATCAAACATGTTCCGATTGTCAAGAAGTAAATTTTCTTGCCGAGACAGTTTTTGTATCAATTATGTGATTTAACACTTCACTTAACAAGCACTCGCTACAAAACAAACACGGGACTGACGTCGCTTGTGCATAGTTTTGTGAGGGTAGTATCAAACAATAACAATCGTGACGATAAGCGGCCTACCCCCTTCGTAGCTACAGAAACGAGAGACCATGATTTATAAAGTAGCGAGGATATTCTTTAGACATTTCATGAAAAAAAATTTTTTTTTTAAATTTTTTTTGAGCTCAGAATCATTAATATAGTAACCCCTATTGTGGAAGTTGCTGACAAAAAAATCACCCTGTATGTAATAATATAGTATTTCTTATTTGTTTTATACAGCAAGAACATGTATAATTAATAATACGAATACTTATAATAAACTGTTGAAGTGAATTGATCTGTTTTTTTTCTTTCTATCTATAGCTAACCCAATTCAATTACCACACCACATTCAGACTGCATTGGTATAGAAAAGGAAGGGTTAAATCTTATTTTATCTTTTAGGTACTGAACATGTATCTAAATAAAGGAATCCGACTATGTTTTTGTACATCATAATGTAATGCCGACATTTACAATCTGTTCCAATTTTATAATGACATTTTACTTCAAATAACCTACATAATTTTATGAGGTATATAAATACTTGGAAAATTTAATTAAACTCACACTACACAATGAAGTTCGCCAAGCAAACTCAAACTTTAGAAGTGAAAACTATTGATATAGAAAATCGGTCACAAAAAGTCAAACATAACACACTGTTACCAAACACAATTCGATGCATAATATGTGCACCTTTTAGCTGTGGTAAAACGAATGTTATGCTGAATTTATTGTTACATGAAAACGGTTTGAAGTTTTAGCACATATATTTGTATATACAGCCTTTCAGGTGAAGTATATTTTCTTAAGACAAATCATGCAGGAAATTCCAGAAGCTGAATTCTTTTTATACAATGAGGATAAAGAAGTTCTTCACCCTAATGATGCTTTGATCAATTCAATCATAATTTTTGATGACGTTGCGTGTGAAAATCAAGTGAACATACGAAATTTCTTCGCCATGGGAAGACACAGACGGATAGAACTCAAAGATACCAAAACAGCTTATTAGAGATAACGCTAATCTTTTAATTATCTACAAACAAGATGATACAAATTTAAAACATATATACAATGAGCATGTCAATACAGATGTAGAGTGGATAAAATTTTAACAGCTTTATGCCGCTGTTTGGCAAGATCAGTTCAACTTCATGCTGATTAATAAAGATTGTGCTATTGACAAAGGAAGGTATAGAAAAGGATTTGACATATTTATCAATTTTTAGGCATCTCATAAATACTTCGCCTAGTGCCTGCTATACGGCCGCATCTCAAAATTTTTCATTTTTGATATTATTGCAGATTCGTGGTCAGAAGGGTTTAATTTACCACCTTAACTCAAAAAAATAAGGAAAACTATCCTCTAAAGCCTCTTAATGCACTTGTGGCCTTATGCAAATTTCCAAAAATCGACTATCCCTTACCTGCAATATGGCCACTCGCCAGTCCGCCGCTTGCGCCCGCTACGATCGCACGCAAAACTACCATGCTGTTCAGACACTTCGGAGTTGCGGCCGTGTAGCACAAACGTTCGGAACAAGTTTTTGAGTTACGTCCACATCGCACAACAGTAAATAAGACCGTGATTACAATGAACGCGTCAAAATATAAACGAAATAAAAATCACTTGATGATAAGACAACTACAGTAAGTAGGTAACTTTATATAATAGTTATAAGTCGTTACCTATGATTAATATACCTAAAGGTTGTAATATAACAATATAAGGGTCAATCAACTTTTTTACACACACAATTCTGTCTGTTGCCCACTGTTCAGATGTTAATAAATAAAATAAAATCTCGGAACTTATTGGAAGTGAAATTATTATAAAATTATAGTTATATCATTAACTCCTTTCATTATAATGTATTGTTTTATTATTATTTTGATATTTATTTAATTTTCTGTACATAGGTTTTGTATGATAAATATTCAAATATAAAAGTAAAATAAAATACTAATACAAAAAATATACATTATAAAAAACCTAACCTATGAGTGCCGCCGGCAGCGGGGCAGGGCTCAAGCTACCGGTGGTTAGGGCTGCAGAGAGAGGAACCTCCTCACAATGCGTGCCGAGGAGTACTACCTTCTGTATCTGGCCCTTAATCCAGCGAGAGTCTCTTGAGGTGTTGGTCGAGACTCTTCGCTATAAGACCGTTTGCCGAAACAACTATTGGGACAAAGATCGTCGAAACAACATCCCACATGGCGGTCACCTCGTGAGCCAAGTCAAGGTACTTGCCGAGCTTGTCCTTCTCGGCCTTCACGAGGTTCTCGTCATGCGGGATGGTGACGTCGACGAGCACTGCCGCCGGGCAGATCGATCGATTGAGATCGATCTGTCAATACGATATCAGGCTTATTGGCGACAATAGTCCTGTCCGTGATGACAAATCGATCCCAATAGAGCGTAGCACGACCATTTTCGAGAACTGGCGCCAGTGTTTACTTATAGTACGGCACTTCAGACTCAACAAGACCATTATTGAAGAGCAAGTTGCTGATGGATGATCCTGGATGTATGAGCAAGTACTCGCCGTTGAAATTATGTATCTGAGGGACTTGCCGGGGCAACGGCACGCTCGACAAATGTCGACCGTGCCATCCCTCAGAATATATTTCCGGTAATTGGTCGTCATTATGACCTCGTCAGCAATTGCACAGACAAAACCTTTGGTTCCCCAAAGATTTCGGTTTTCACGGACGCTAGAAAGTCTACGTCGGGCCTTGTTAGGGCCAGGTAGAAGCGTCCGCGTAGCTCGTTGCTTTTCCATACGTTCTTGCGGTCTTCAGTGCTCAACACCGTTGGTCTGCGCCAGTTTTCGTTTGCCAAGGAGAGAGGCGTGAGGCTCCTGTCTACTGCAACCACGATGCACCCCACACTCATTGCCAAGGAAATAATCCCTGAGATTGCACGCACACCTCGCGGTTGTGGAGATTCTTAGCATTTAAAATGCCTCGACCTCCACATTTCCTTGGGATGTACAATCTCATGACAGATGAGCGTGGGTGCAACATGCGATGTGATTTAAGCAGTAGACGGATCCCCCTATCCAGGGCGTCCAGCTCAGTCTGAGTCCACCTTAGTATGCCAAAGGAGTATGTGAGCAGCGGCACCACCCAACCATTGAAGGCGCGCCTTACTACCCCGTGACAATGTTGACATTTAATATCATATCATGTCATGCAAAAACCATGATAACAAGATCTAGAACGAATAGAACAGAAGCGGATACTGCGATAGCACGCCCTCCACCCCAGCCCGCTTCGTTCAGCTCATGTCGCCATCGCTGTTGGGTGATGAGTTAGCCACTGCACCCGACACCAGCGAGTCGAGCGACCTCCGCCGTCGCGACCACCTACGTGACGTGCGACCACCGCTGCCGGCACGCTTGGGGCCTGCGGGGCATCCTGCTCTGCGCACGGCTCCCGCTACCGGTGGTTTAGTGCACCGCATGCGATGGTCAACATCGAATAATGAAAATTGCATGCGAGCATAATACGGGGCTACAGAGGGAGGAACTTACCTCACTGCGTACCGTGATCGAATGCTGCTCCTGTTTCAGACTCTTGAACCAGCCATCACTGTTACCGCCCAGTGACTATCGGATCAGGTGCGGGCCATTCAGCGGCTTCGGCGACTGGATCAGTCTGTACCTTGATCGGCTACGCCTTGAATCGCTACATATTCGTACAGCCTCCGCTTCATCACGGGACCCTCCTGCTGCGTTATCGGCTTCGATGCCAGTCGCCCAACACGCACTGATATCAGTGCAGTATGATCCCGTTAGCGACGTCGAGGATTGTGTGAATATAAGCGTAACTAACCAGGTGAATGAGCAACTGAGGAGGGCTTTGGAAGACGCGATCGCGCAGTATCGGTCCACACCCAACTCTAGGTCTCGTTTACCACGCTTGCCTGGCAGTAAACGAAATTTAGCACTTATGGGAGCCCTAAACGCCTTGCTGGCGTCATATTTACAAGCCAGCGAGGATATTATCGATACCCACTCAAATTTGTACTGTGGGGCCAGGACTGCATGCCGCGTAGCTCGAGTCAAGTTTTCGGACACTGACCGAGCGACGTGCGCTCGCGGGTCTGTCCCCGCTTGGCAAGTGCGAGTTGAGCGGCGTATTGATAAGTTTAGGACTCTCATAGGAAAGCTAGTCTGCTTCAGGGTGGCAATGAACGCCCCCGAGTCATACGTTTCGTGAACCAGGCTTTTGCTTGGACCGGAATAAGGCCCCAACATTATTATGGCCTGTGTCACGGAACGTATCGACTTCCTGAAGCAGAAAGTTTGCGCGTGGGCAAGCCGTATTCGTCGCTATAGAGAGCGTGTGGATAGATACCAGCAAAATCACCTCTTCCAAAGTGATCCGAGGAAGGTGTACCGAAAGTGGGAAGGAACCGATCAAGGAGTGAGCGACGGACACCTACCGGATGCTCCTGCTATGGTTAATTTCTGGCGCAGCATCTGGTTGGTGCCTGTCGTGCACACAGAAGGAGACTGGATTTTAGCTAGGCAGATATTCAAACATAGGTAATTTAAATTATATACCTATCTGTCAAGAGAATTTACGCGTTAGGCATACTTCGAGACATTGATTATCGCATATAATAATGTTTTACTGTGCCAAAGATGATTAATAAAGGTATCTGATAACTATTTTTCGTGTTTTTCATTTATTTTATTATTTTTAAATGTATTTTTGTATGATAGTATGCTTATTACCGTCATTTAATTCTTTTGCGATTTTGGACACATCTCGAAATTCCGTAAAATACTTTCTGCGATATGGCCACAACACGAAGTGCCTATATTTGAAGGCCAGTACTTTAAAAACTACGCATACTTGAAAAAAAAAATGCACGTTCATTTGAAGCTCTATATAATGAACAACAAAATAACCTAAATCACAGTGTTATTGACCCAAAACTTAAGGAATTAGACCCTTTTTTCTGCCGCACACTCAACTCGCAAAACTTTGAGTGGCGATTTCTCTTAATATTGGTTTTTTGAGATGTGCCCGTATAGCAGGCACTAGGCGACTTGTTCAAAGCTTAAAATATGTCACTAGATGATGAGTATTAGTATTAAACAGTCATTGCAATGGAGAAAAATGTAAAAGAACAACTAATTAAATCTTGTGAAAACATAAAAAATAAAATAAAGATGATTCAAAATGAAGAGGATGCGGCTAATCTTAAATTTAAGAAAGTATTCAAGCCTATTACAGATCCTCTAGAAACTCTGATAAAACTGAATGGCTCGGATCGTCCTGAATTAAACATTTCAAAAAGTTTAAATGTAAAAGACACTTTTAATGACTTTCTTCTATAGAATACGAAAATTTTAGAGACATAATCAAGACTGATTCTAGTAAGTGCTCAGAGTATTATGATTTAGCAGATGGTAGTTTGCGAAAGCAAAATAATGATACACTATTGTCTCTTAAAACAAAAGATACGCTTAATATTTATGATAACATTAACGTTCCATTCGGTATTTGGAGCGAGAATAAGAAGCTCATGATGGGAAACATTGATGTACGTTTGTCATCAACAAATAATGATGCGGGGAAAAAATATATGGTTATCATTAAGAACAAAAACTATGGACTAACAGAGGGTTTAAAGGAACTTTTATTACGCAATAAACCTAATCTTGGTGTCGTAACAGAACAAGACAAAATTGACTATAAAGAAGTGCTAATTAATACTAACGCACACAAACGTGAATTCAATCCTAGCGGACCATTGGAGGGGGACAAAGGTTCGAAATACTGTCACATTATAAAACCTTTATTTTCACAGCTTAATAATGCAAATAAGGATTTCCCAGAACAATTAACGAAATTAAAAAGCGGTGGTTTCTTGCCTTTATTAAAAAAGTACAAGAAAAACACTGATTATGTTTATTGGGTTGACCTGAATGAATTGATTGAAAGACTCAAACTATTAATTGCATCTAAAAGTGCCGGTAACAGTAATCATGATAATGAAATTGTATCTATTATCGAAAAATTAAAAGAAGCTGGTATAATAAAAGAATAAAAAAAACATCGTCTATTGCTATCATTGCACTTAATGCTCTGAAGAGCATTAGACGTGAGTATCGAAAAAACTGAATATCATTCAGTTGATTGTTGTCAAATAGAAGTCATTAAAATAAAATCTAGAAATGAACCTAGAGTGTCAAATTTTGCAAATAAAGAACATGTCGAGGACAATCGTAATACAGTGTTAAGTTTGGAAAAGCTAACTTCGAGTTTGTTGAATCGTATAGACAACATTGAAAAAGATATCGCTTTAAATAAGCTACAGGGAGATAATTTCTTAAAACTAACTGAAAGTTTAAAAGATATTGCCTTAAAAGAGCTTCAAGGAGCATTGGACAAGCATTATGAGCAAAGCCGACGTCGTAAATGAAATTCACAAAAATGCTAGAGTGAACTTTCCTCGGAGAAGTGTTATGTTAAAAGATATAGATGACCTCTGGCAGGCGGATTTAATTGGCATGCAGGTATTATCGGACGTAAATTCTGGCTATAAATATATATTAGTAATTATTGACTGTTTTTCAAAGTACGCTTGGGCATTTCCCCTCAAACAGAAGACTAAAGAAATCGTATATAAGCAATTTGAAACACTTCTAGCGAAAGGACGATTCCCAAGTAATTTACAGACAGATAAGGGTAAAGAGTTTTATAATAAAACATTTCTCAAAGTAATGAGAAAATATGATATTAACCATTATTCAACATACATTTATTCAACATTATTTTGGAAAATGTTCTTAGTTGTGTTTTTAATACTAAAAAGTGTATTGTTGTATGTGGTGATTTTAATGTTAATCTGCTAGACGAATCACCCACGTCTATTAACTTACAGAGTGCTTTTAAATCTTTTAATTTAGTCAATCTGTTCTATGAGCCAACTAGAATTACAGCAACTAGTGCTAAGTGTATTGATAACATATTTAGTAATTTTGACCCTATTCAGAATTCCGTAATCAATATCCTAAGTTCGGATCACTGCGGCCAGCAAGCTTCCTTTACGGGGAAGACTGATAAAGCGCCCCAACAGTTTATACTTAGACAAATTACTGAAAATCGATTAGAATTATTTAATAACAAGGTCACTAACCAACTGAGTTATATGACGTGTACTGGGGAAGATCCGGATAGTTTATGTACTTCTTTATTTAATTGTATTATTAAGGAATTTGATGCCTGCTTTAGTCTGAAAAAGGTAAAAGCCAAGCAAGGTACGAAATTTTGTGATTGGGCTACACCGGAGATTCATAAAAAGAGGTACAAATAGTTTGAGTTATATGGTATAAGAGCTGTCGATTATAGGCCTGAGTTTCTAGAGTACGTCAAAAATTATTCTAAGGAATTCAAGCAGATTTGTGCTACCGCTAAGTCTGAGTATTATTCGAACAAAATTTGTAAATCTGACAACAAGATTAAAACCGTCTGGAATGTAATTAACACTGAAATTGGTAGAACTAGAATTAGAGACCCGCACTACAGCCTGCAAATTGAAGATACTCTAGTAAACTCGGACCTTGATGTGGCAAAAGAATTCGAGCAGTTTTTTACGAACATACCTTTGGAGACTACTACATCTTTACTATCATCTCCTGATAAGGCTGAAATATTATTAAGATCTAATGTTAAGGAATGCCCGAATGTGTTTAAATTTTATCATGTCACCTCTAAAGTTGTGATCAAAACGTTTAGGTCTCTTAATATCAAAAAGACTGAAGATCTTTGGGGCCTCTCTGTTACAGTACTTAATTCCATTTTAGAGGCAACTGCGCCTTACCTAGCTACTATGTTTAACAAGTGTGTCGATATTGGAGTATTTCCTTGTTTAAGTCAGGGGCAAAATCAGACCCCACAAATTTCAGACCGATTTCGATACTACCAGCACTAAGTAAAGTTTTTGAGAAATTAATTCTTAATCAAATATCCTCACACTTTAATCAACATAAGCTACTTCATAGCAGTCAATTTGGATTTACCAAGGGACGATCTACTACCGATGCCGGTTCCACTTTGGTAAAACATATCTTTAATGCCTGGGAAAAATCACTAGATGTAATTGGAGTGTTTTGTGATCTGTCCAAGGCATTTGATTGTGTTGATCATGTTACGTTAGTGCGGAAGTTAAGCTACTATGGCATCAAAAACGGTGCACTTGATCTTATAACATCTTACCTTGCTCACAGAACTCAGCGGGTAGACATTAACAGAACACAATCCTCTGGTTCATCTGTTGCTATGGGAGTGCCTCAAGGCTCTATTCTAGGCCCGTTCTTATTTTTAATCTATATTAACGATCTCCCGTATGTAGTACGCGATAAACATGAAATAGTCTTGTTTGCTGACGATACCTCACTTATATTCAAAGCGGATAGGAAACAGAATAATTTTAATGACATCAATGTTGCGTTGTCTATAATTGTTGACTGGTTTACAGCCAACAACTTACTTTTAAATGCCAAAAAAACCAAGTGCATTAAATTTTCTCTGTCCAACGTGAACAATATGAATGCGGATAGAATACGACTGAAGGATGAGACACTGGACTTCGAACATAGAACAGTATTTTTAGGTGTCACTCTGGACTCGAACTGCAATGGAGTGCGCATATATCCACACTTGCAGGTAAACTAAGTTCGGCGGCTTATGCGGTAAAGCGGATTCGACAACTGACTGACGTCGAGACGGCGAGACTTGTGTACTATAGTTATTTCCATAGTGTTATGAGCTACGGAATTTTGCTATGGGGAAAAGCGGCTGACATCCAAATCATCTTTCTACTACAGAAGCGGGCTGTACGTGCTATTTATCAATTAGGGTCTCGTGTTTCGCTGAGGGATAAATTTAAAGAAATCAATATTCTTACAGTCGCGTCTCAATATATCTTTGAGAATATCATGTATGTACGTAAACACATACACGAGTTTAGGCATAACCGCGACGTTCATAATTTAAATACTAGAAACAGGGATAAGCTCGCTATTCCAGGTCACCGTCTCCGTAAGGTAAGCACTTCGTTTGCGGGGAACTGTAAACGTTTTTACAACAAGATACCATCTGATATCGTCAATATGCCGTTCAATAAATTTAAGTCTCACATCAAGCGCTGCTTGTTGGGTAGGGCATATTACACTGTAAATGACTTCATTAGTGACCAAGATGTCTTTAAGTAGTATCATTCTACGATAGTTACAATATTTGTAGGTACCTTGATTAACATAGCCTTTAAGCAAACTGCGTATTCAAGCACTAAATTGTATGTTCACTGTCTGTGTTTTTTTTTTTTATTATCTTTACTAGTTCTTGTGTGTACAAGACGCTTTTAAATGAGAACACACTGTGATGTTTCTCGCCGGACAGCTGTTTCACACAATATTACTTTTATGTTGGTTGTCCGGCAGCATGAGCATGACATGCTCGCTCAAAGGGCTTTGCTTACGGCAGCGTCGTTGATCGGGTCGCCACTTTCCCGAACACATGGTTGAGAGAGGCGATGGCTGAGATACGCGTCATACTCGTGAACGGGTGCTGTTTGTGGGGTCCGGTCTGTTCACGTTTGCAAGGACTTTTTGTTAAATTAATCATTCTACCTAGTTATGGCTTTTGACGTAGAGACCTCGTCGTGTTGTTCTCATAGTCTTTATTATTAGTTTAAGGTTTATTGACCTTACATTTGTAATAATTTTATTTTTGCTAGTTTTAAGAATTTATTGTTTATTACTTTATTACCTTATTATTACTTAATGTAACTTACTTTTAAGTATTATTTTGTTATTATGATTGAAAAAATGACCTTCTGCTGGAGTTTCTTGCGGCGCTTCTTCTCCGCAATGATGGTCTTGTCCGAAGCGCTGGTAGATTCACTCATGTTACCGACGTGTAAAAGAGCCCTCATGTGGCCTATTTACTGAAAAAATATTTTGAAATTTGAAATTTGAAATACTCCAACAAAAAGGCATCAATTGTGGAAAGAATTATAAGAATGCTTAAAAATAAGCTTTATAAGGGATTCAGTTTAAAAGGCAATTATAAATGGATTGATGGGATGCTAGATCGTAAAATTTATGAATATAATCATGATTTTCATAGAACTGTAGGTAGACCTCCTGCTTCAATCAGCCATGAAAATAAAGCGGATGTATTAGAAAAATATGTTAAATTGCAGTCTGAGAAAAAGTTGAAAATCAAGAGATTTCTAGTCGGTGACTTTGTTAGAATCAGCAAGTATAAAGATTGTTTTGAAAAAGGTTTCACTCCTAATTGGTCTACAGAAATATTTAAGATAACAAAGATTCAACACACTAATCCTGTAACTTATTTATTAGAAGATGCGAAGTCGAGACCAATATTAGGAGCATTTTATGGACAAGAAATTCAAAAAACTTTACATCCTGACGTGTATCTGGTTGAAAAAGTAATAAAAAGCAGGGGAAATAAAGTATATGTGAAGTGGCTAGGACTACCTTCAAGCGAAAACAGCTGGATAGAAAAGACAAATCGTTTTTAGATATTTTTACTGACACGAAAGTATTTAAAAGATATATTTCTTACGTTGTGCTCATTTGAAAGTTAATATTAAAACAGTACAGACTTTTACAACCGATATTGATTTCTCAATGAGATTTAAACAGCTTTGTACCGGTGTTTGGCAAGATTTATTCAACTTTGTGCTGATTGATAATGATCGTACTATTTATTGATACGAGCATAGGAAAAGTCAGTGTCGCCGCAAACACCATAGTAACTTAATGAAAGGAGAAAACGATCGTGCGGTATATGTATCCTTCCACCACCATGAGTCTACTGGGTCCTGCACACCCTAAATATGCAACGGAAGCGGCACGGTTGAAAACATTTAAAGATTGGCCTTGTAGTATGACACAAAGACCAGAAGAGTTAGCAGAAGCCGGTTTCTATTATACTGGGTGCGGAGATCAAACAAAATAATATTATTGTGATGGCGGTCTAAAGGATTGGGAGAAGGGTGATGATCCGTGGGAACAGCACGCACGCTGGTTTGAGCGCTGTGCGTACGTCAAACTGGTGAAGGGTAGAGACTACGTCAAGGAGAAAGTGAACACTGTTTCTTTCTTAGAGCAACCTGTCTCCCGGCCGAAGGAGGTGGTGAATAGTGACGCAGTACAAGTGTGTAAAACATGTTACGCTATGGATAAAGAAGTTAAGTTGACGAACAATCCGATTTTGTTTTTTTTTTCAAAATATCAGATATGAATTAAATGGTAAAAGATAAAAGATAAAAGATGTTTATTCAGTAAGTAGGCCGCACGGGCACTTTTACACGTCAAAAATCTACCAGCGCTTCGCAAGAGACCACTGCTGAGAAGAAACGCCGCAAGAAACTCAACAGTCAGTCGTTTTTTAAACATTGCTTATGATATGAGATTATACAACGAAAAAAAAACTTAACCTAGCATTATATAAAACAATGAATGTAACAAAAATATGTCTATATATATCATGCGTAGTTGAGCAGGAAAATATGTCAAAACTCAAAATTACTACAAGAACTCGTAAAATAGTAAATATAAAAAATAAATAAAAATTATAGTAACCTGTGACGGTGCAAAACAACACATAATTAGTTTCGATACATTCTCCTACAGAAACCGTGTCCCCTAGACAATACACAATGTTTACATATTTGTATGATTAACTTATTATTAAGATATTTAGGTGTTTAAATTGGTTTTAGTTTAGGCCAAGCATTTTTATCTGTTAGATAGTCTTCGACCCTATAGTAAGCTTTAGACATCAACGACTTTTTCAAGTAATTTTTAAGTACTGGAAATGGTAACTTTAAAACTTCGTCAGGTAATTTATTATAGAAATGAATGCATTGACCTACAAATGATTTATATACCTTACGGACACGAAATTTTTTAATAGCAATTTTATTTTTATTTCTTGTATTTAAATTATGTATGTCACAATTCTTAATAAAAGAGTCTTGATTTTTAATGACATAAATAATATTCTCATAAATAAATTGTGATGCTACTGTTAAAATATTAATTTCTTTAAATAGTAATCTTAAGGAATCACGGGAGTTTAGGTTATATATAGAACGAATGGCTCTTTTTTGTAACACGAAAATAGTCTGTATGTCAGCAGCTTTTCCCCAAACAAGAATACCGTACGACATAACACTATGAAAATAACTATAATAAACTAAGCGAGCTGTCTCATTATTGGTAAGTTGTCTGATTTTTCTAACAGCATAAGCTGCCGAACTTAATTTACCTGCTAGTACTGCTATATGGGGACTCCATTGCAAGTTTTTGTCTATAGTTATTCCTAAGAAAAGCGCCTTATCCACCATTTCCAAACACTCATCATTTAGAAAAATACTAGATTCTACCGGTCTAACATTAAGCAAAGCGAACCTAACACATTTAGTTATCTTAGCATTAAGTAGCAAATTGTTACTAGTAAACCAATTAAGTACTTTACCTAGCGTCGCGTTTATCTTACTATAATCAACGGATTTTCGGTCTACCTTGAAGATCAATGATGTATCATCAGCAAATAGCACAATATCACAAAGGTTAACTATCGCGGGTGGTGAGTCATTTATATAAACGAGAAATAAGAAAGGACCTAATATAGAGCCCTGTGGCACACCTAATTTAACAGCTGCTCCAATGGACTTTGTTTGGTTTACAACAACCGTTTGTGTTCTATCACTAAGATATGAAGACATAAGATTTAGAGAATTATTTGACAGACCATAATGTTCTAATTTTAATATAAGAGTCGCATGATCTACGCAATCGAAAGCTTTGGAAAGGTCACAAAAAATTCCTATTGCATCACAAGATGTCTCCCAAATATTGTATATATATTTAATGAGTACAGATGCTGCATCAATTGTGGATCGTCCTCTGGTGAAGCCGAACTGATTACTGTTAAGCAGTTTATTTCTATTGAAGTGACCTAGCATATCTTTTAACATTAACTTCTCAAAAACTTTACTTAAAACAGGTAGAATAGAAATGGGTCGGAAATTCGTTAAACCACTCCTCTCGCCCGATTTAAAAAGTGGTAAGACTTTACTATATTTCATAAGATTTGGAAAGACCCCCTCTGAAATGCAATTATTGTAGATTAAAGCTAAGTGAGGTGCCATATATAGGTGAGATATCTATGACATGATGTATGACTTTAACTGACGTTCCCCATAAAACCTCAGTTTTTTTTAAACTGAGCGATTTAAATACCTTAATAATAGAAACTGAATCTATGTGGGTGAAATCAAAGCTTATTATTATTATTATTTTTATTTAGTCATATTAGCACAAAGTAATTTTTGAGCTCCAATCGCAGATGATTGAAGACATTTCGTGGTATTAATGGCTATGGTGGAGAAAAAATCTTCGAACGCTAAGGCCACGTCTTTATTTGATGTGATTTGTTTGTCACCCTTGTTTAGGGTGATTTGACTATCGCGAGTTTTTGTATTACCTGTTTCTCTACATATTTATAATTTTCCACACAGTTTTTACCTTATTGTCAGAAGCTTTGAGTTTAAGACTTATGAAATTTGAGTAAGCAGTTAAGCAAACTTGCTTAAAGGTCCTTGAATAATTCTTAACGTAAGAAGTCATCGTTCTTGTTCTCCTCTCTCTCTCTATATAGTTCATAAAGCCTATTTCTACTTCTATGAATGCCTACAGTAGCCCATTCACTAAACTTGGTTTTTGACCCAGAAACAGTTTTCATCTTGAAATTATTATTAAACTGGTGAAGAATTACACCGAACAAATCATTATAAATACTATTAGAATCCTTATGTGAAAAGGATAACCCACAGATACTACTCTAAACTTTATTTTTAAATAATTCCAAACGATTGCTGGTTATGGGTCTGTGGTTCTTGATGACAATCATTTAAAAAAGAAGCTTTTTGGCCACTATGATCAGAATAAAAACAATTAAATATTTCCTTATCCAAACATTCGCAATTACAAAAAATATTGTCTAAACAGGTTGCACCTGAAACACCTATCCGTGTACGTTCAAAGAACAAATTATTTAAGTTAAAAGATTTAAATAAACTTAAGATCTTAATAGTATTATTTGACGATTCAAGTAAGTTAACATTAAAGTCTCCACAAACAATAACATGCTTTTGGGTTTTACATGCTAATTTTAACACATTTTCCATACTGGATTCAAATGTGCTGAAATCAGCCGATGGTGGTCTGTAAACACAAATAATTATGTAATTTTCTAGTTCTACGCTAGAAATTTCTACAAGCCTTTCTATGGATAGCCTAACAATATCTTTCTTTTCTTTTGATTTTACTGTACTTTTAACAATTATTAAAGAACCACCATGAATAGCGGATTTTCTGGCAAAAAAACTAACTAATTCAAAATTAACAAAATCAAAAATTAATTGATCAGGTCTAAGCCAATGTTCAGTAATACACATAATTTGTACATTTTCAGTATCTAAAAATAATCCTACTTCTAATTCTTGGCTGGAAAACCCTTGAATATTTTGATGAATTATATTTATATTCAAAGGTGTTTCTGCTGTCCTATAATTTAGTTTAAATGATTAGGAATGGCATTTGTACCACAATTATATTTATTTGGTTCTATATTAAAAGTCAAAAGTTCTACCAAAGTCAAAATATATTTCTTTGGTAAATGAATTTTTTCAGATGTTAGCGTGAGGCGCTTGATGAATTTATTTAGGTCGAAGAAATGATATTTGCTATTATAACATATAGCATTATAAATTAAAGAATTTAAGTGTGCTACTTTTTTATTATAATTATATGGCATATTTTGTGAATATGGTAATGCACAAAGTATAATTTTACCTATTCCGGCCTCTTCGATAAGGTTTAATGTTGATATTAATCTATCTACACTAGACTTATCTATACCAAGACTGTTTCCTACTAAAATCACTAGAGTAGTAGAACTGTCATAACTTCCCTTTGAAATTAAATGACATAATTGCATAAGATTTGCATTATGATAACAATAATTTGTAACATTTATTGGTGTTGAAATAGATCATATAAAAAATGCTGGAATAACTACAACTATGAAGTCTTATATCTCGATGAATGGAGGAGAAAGCAAAAATGCGGTCGCTACATCACTTCTAACTTGTTAAAGGTTAAGCTACTATTCTGGTGGCGGAGATTTGTTCATAAAAAAAAACATTATTATTGTGCATGGTAACATTGTTCCCCTCCCTCTCTCTTCTCCCAGCATTTGTCAATGTGTTTCGTGTCCGTAATAAATAATTCAAAACTATAAATATTTATTTGATTTTATAATCACTTACAGCTTCAAAGAAAACGATGAAATCAGAATCCCTATTCATCAGCAAGACGTATATTTACTACCGTCTGCTAGCTCCATTTACATTGAGGGGTATGCCGCTGCGTCCTCTCTCGATGCAACAGGAAAACCTATAGATAAAGAAGTTAAGTTGACGAACAATCCGATTTTGTTTTTATTTCAAAATATCAGATACGAATTAAATGGCGTTGAAATAGATCATATAAAAAATGCTGGAATAACTACAACTATGAAGTCTTATATCTCGATGAATGGAGGAGAAAGCAAAAATGCGGCCTTGTGGGGGTGGAACCTGAGCGGAACCCACAACAAAAAAAATCATTTCTCTTTTATTCTCCCATTGAATATAGTCCTAGGATTCGCAGAAGACTATAATAAAATACTTATAAATTGTAGACACGAACTGATACTGCATTGAAGTCGTTCTGTTTAAAACAGTGTGTGTATGGATAAAGGTGATGCCGTTATAATAGACGTACAAAAAGCTCAGTGGCGTATACCACATATTAAAGTTTCTGATCGCAACAGGTTATTACTGCTAAAGCATTTGGAAAAAGATAGAGCTATACAAGTTGCCTTTAGAAATTGGGATTTATATGAGTATCCATTAGTACATCAAACAACCAAACATTCGTGGTCAGTTAAAACTGCTTCTCAGTTGGAGAAACCTAGATTTGTTATATTGGGATTTCAAACAATTAGAAAATTTAATCAAACGAAAAATTCGACTTTGTTTGATCATTGCAATATAACAAATGTGAAATTGTTTTTAAATTCACAATATTTTCCATATGATTCATTAAACTTGAAATTTGATGAAGCTTAGTACAGTATATTATATGAGATGTATGCTAATTTTCATCAGTCGTATTACAACGCCGACATTGATCCGTTGCTTGATTTGAAGACATTTGGAGAAAAGGCTCCATTATTTGTTATTGATTGTTCAAGACAAAACGATACGCTAAAAACTGGACTAGTTGATGTTCGTCTAGAAGTAGAGTCTTCACAAGATATCCCAGAGAATACTACAGCCTATTGCCTTATCATAAACGATCTCCTTGATCGTATTGAGTATAAACCGTTGAGTAACATAGTGCGGAAACTGACATGAATGTTATCATCGATGTCCAAGGTTTTAAAGATGAAAAGAACAAGCTTATACCAAAAGAAATAGCTATTTTAAGTGAAAAACATGTCCTGGTATTGTTGATTAAACCCCCATATCCGTTTTATTATTTAACTAAGAAACAACGTAAACAAGTAGGATGGATAGAAAGGAACAGGGGAATACTGCGGAATGAAGGTTATGTACCTTACTGTGATTATAAGTTCTTAATATCTGATTACTGTAAAAACAAATGTATTGATACAAAAGGCTATGAAAAAGTGAATTGGTTAAAAGAAATATTAGGTACCTACTGAGATTGTTCATATATTAGAAGATATTAGCTGTCCTAATTTTGTTTCTCTCTATGAAAGGTATGCAACATCGTGTGATGTACAAACTTGTATTTATCATGATAATATAAGTATGTGCTTACAAAAATGTTACTTGCGTAAAAAAGTGGTGCAAAGATAGATATGTTTTATTTTTTAATACAGACAATTATGGTTAGTTTTCTGTTACATGTTCTGTTCACATCTGTTTCTAAATACTCAAAGATTTAATATATGGAGAAAAGGTAGTTAAATCAATAATATTTTATTAATTTATCGATCAACATTTGTACTTTTTAATTTTATTTATGTGTTTAGTTGTGTACTTATACTTATCTAAGGCATATACACTATACATAACTGATTTGTTAAATTGATTTAAATAAATGTATGACAGTGATTTGTTCGTTTTTTTCCCTTCACGTTACATAAGTAAATACCATATTTATCATATCAACATCCAACAGTAATCATTGAAGTTCGAACCACATCTTCGAATAGTTCTAATCAACGACCTCTATTTAGTATCCACAGGTAAGATTGGGGGGACTTGGATACCTGATCTTAAAGAGAAGAAAAAGTGGAATTAATAGATTAATTAAAGAAAAGCAGAATTTATAGATTAATAGATGAATTGATAAAAACTTGATGTATTTAGTATTCACAAGTACGATTGGGGGACTTGGATACCTGATCTTAAAGAGAAGAAAAAGTAGAATTAATAGATTAATTGATGAAAAGTAGAATTTATAGATTATTAGATGAATTGATAAAAACTTGATCTATTTAGTATTCACAGGTAAGATTGGGTGACTTGAATACCTCGGTCCGTATCCAGGTCCCCCAATTTTACCCTACTTTTAGCTTATAATTCATAAACCTTGTATATATTATATTTATTAAAATTATTCCGTACGAATATGAATTCCGTATAATATGATTAAATAACTTGTAATTAATATACCTCGTGTATGTTATATTAAAAGTTACTATTCCTTGTTAAAGTTATACCATTTGATATTATATTATAACGGGGTCACCATTATATCGAGGTTTTTATCTATCTAATAGTTATTAATACTCTTTTATTAGCTGGACTTGTTTCTAAATAACGAATTCACTGTGTAATTAAATTTTGGAACTCAATTTTAACTAACTTCTAGTAAGTAGTCAGATTGACTACAAATTTTGCATACCTACCTACTTTTGAAATTCTGATGACGAAACTATATATAAATGATATGTTATGACATAAATTTGAGCCACATCTTTATAATTCTAAAGTCAAACGTAAAAAAATAATAATTATGAAGCCTGCTGTAGGGACATAATTTTTTCACCTAACAAGGTGAATACTATTTTATTGAAAACTCAGCTCTTAGATCGCTAATTTTCACTTTCGATCTATTCTGATAAAAACTGAGAAATTCCGAGCCCCAAACTTTAACACATCGTGATGTTACGATGTTTAAGAAACCCGGCTAAAATAAATTGTAAAACAGCCTCTTTGATTTTATTCATTACTTTTACTGTCAGGTGAATAAGAACTAGGTACAGTCAACAGCAAATGAAACTGATGAAATAGGGTCTCAAAATGTCACTGATTATTGTAGTTAAGCATACGTAATGTGTCATAAGCAAGTGACATGCAATCCAAACAGTTAAAGTCATTACAGTGTTTCAAATTAAACTGATTCTCTAAAATAGCAATAGTCCGTAATACTACCAAACCATCGTGTATAAGTGAATATTAATTTTTGGAACTTCATGACCTCTCAAGATTACCTCGGAATACAAGTCATACGTTCGGTTAATGTGTCGGTTATATTCGTTAGACAAACCCGCGAAACAACTATAACACCTCTCATTTCCGTCAAGGGTTGAAATAACTTCCTATTACTTCGTTTTAACATTTTAAATAAATCATTTTTAACTGCCGTCTCATTCTCATTTTGAAATTTTGACTTTCTCTTGTTTGCCACTTGACAAAGGTAAAATTTTAATTTCATCATTCTTTATTTAAATTTTCTTTAAAAAGACAGTTATGTTATGACATAGTTTATGATCATTTTCTTTTGACTAATGAAATATTCAGTTGAAAATGATACTTAGGTATAATCTATTAATTCTAGGGCGTCATGCTAGAACATCTTTTGAAATATTGATTTTGATCACTTACTTTTGATGTTGACTGTACGTCAAACTATGTTACACTATGATACAATATAAAAGCAACCTGTGCAATATAAACAAATATAGGACTAAAATAAATTGTAAAAGAAGCCGTTTGATTTTATTCTCTGTCAAATCTCCGTCACTCATTTTGTTTTATTCATTTATAATGTTGGATTAGGGCGTCTAATTTTCAATCGTGGATTTTGGTGCTTAAGAAGCGTTTTCGCAGGCTGAAATATTGTTTCAGTCCGATTCAGAGGTAGTTCTGTCACATACCAGATTATCAAAATTTCGACCATCTTGCCGTTGTTTTCAGGCGTCTGAAACATGTATTCAGTCCTTTACAGGCTTTTCTATCAGATTACGCCGTAACCTAAAAATTAAATTTCAGGCGTTTGCACTGTACGTTACACCGTGCTTAATAAGTTCGGATTAACTTTTTCTAGCACTGGTTTGAAAAACATAAACAACTTTCAGACAGTTATTATTAAGTCATTTTAAACTTAAACTTTAAAGTTTTTTATGATATAAATGCATACGATTAAAAGATACCACAATGCGTGTTACATTAAATATCAAAAAATAACAATTTCTCATAACAGCTCTTTTTAAAATCAACTTTTTAGTTTTTATGCTCTCCTGTAAAATTTGATTTATTGTAGTTACTCTGTTTTTTGCTAGGGCAGGCGTCCTGTGCCTGGCTATTCTAGTGCTGCTGAGGATAATGCTGATGTAAGTACTTACTTCAAGGATGTTCTTTATGTAGGTTTCTTAAAGTTAGGTTAGGTTTAATAAAGTTAGGTTAATTTAAGTTAGGTTCGATTTTCAATTAGGTAGCTTGTTGATTGATTAGGTTAATGTGCTCATTTTTTCATACCACACTTCTAGATTAAAATAGTATCAACTCAAAAAAGTTGCTGGTTTTATTTCAAGATCATTGAAGTTGTTTTAAAGTTGATTTTGAAATAAAGTTTCGAGTTAATACTGTTTTACTCTAGGAGTGTTTTACTCTATTCTGATTATTTCTTTGTTTGAAATCCCATAACACGTCATTTAAAATGTTGATGTGTTAGGCTTCTATACAAATAAAAGGAATATATAGGAGTCGCAGGCAACAGCTTGTCTTTCCTTGTGTATTTTGTTGTTTGTATGTATTTGTTTTTTTTTTTAATGTCATGGGTTGATTTCAATGTCATTAATTATTTAGTTATTTTAACATTATTTCATAAAAACATGAATGAGAACTTGTGTAACCAGTAACATTAGGGTAAGTTTTATTGATAAAAATACCTATACTTAAACCAAAATGCAATAATCACAGCGAATGTGAGCCCATTGAGGTAAAGATTTTGGTCTTGAATTAGATTTTCGAGTATAGTAGTAGTATTATTTAGTGAACATTTTATGAAAACGAGATGATAGTCATATTAAAGTAACAGGGTAGTGATTCTCTGAACAGCAAAGGTGAGCGAATGCAAGAGTGAAGTCCAAGCGGCGACTTTAAGTAGTCCCGTCAGAGCGAGCAAAACACATATAAGCGCGTGCATTCTCAATTAGGCAGCCTTATACGTTCGAGAAGCCATGCTGCCAAATTGAATACACGCGCTGAAATGTGTTTTGTTCGCTTTGACGGGACTACTTAAATTCGCCGCTTGGACATCATTCCTGCGTTCGCTCACCTTTGCTTTTGAAAGAATCACTACCCAGACCCAAATGTATTTCTACCCCGATATTATGCGGTACTTGTTTGCCCTACCCCTAGAATGTAAATAGAAGCCTGGAGGTGTGAAGGTAGATAAGCCCCTGTCTGTTGTAACACAATCAGGCACTCCTAAAGCGCTTGATGGGTTACGCTAGGGCAGAGGGACTGGTCTTACCAAAGGTCCGGAGCAGTTGCTAACCACTTTCTGCTCTGAAGCCTGACTGCTGAGGTCGAAGGTTTGCGTAGGAGGTCTTGAGGCCAGAAAACTAGTGAGGGTCTTGTGTGTAAGCAGCAGAAAGGCTGACGAAGCAAGCCTTCGGGTGAAGCCTGTCACGGGATGACTGGAACAGGATCAGGAACGGGAAGTGGTATGGGTTAGGAATAGCAAGAGTCCAGGGCAGGATTATTTATTAAAAGTCTTGAATTAATTTAAATTATAAAATAAGGCACCTGAGTAGTAGGGATTCGCCGGTTCTGGCCCCGGCTCTACTCGGCCAAAAAAAATGGTGCTCTGACGAGCGACAGGTGGGGTTTCGCTCCTAAAAAATTTTTTTCGGTATTTATCCCCCCATTTAGAGCGTTTGGGAAGGATCCCGAGACTCCCAGATCACTCCTTCCCATAGCTTGCAATTGTCCATGTACTCAATACAAAAGGTTATCAACTACCTGGGTATTGTTTGCGCGTGCGCCAACCCCTTTGTTCTCGGGGCGCCCAACACCATTGTCTTGCATCGGACGCGTTCATACCTTTTTTTTACATATTACCTGATTGCGCTATTTACTGTTGTAATGTGATTTTTAATGTTATCTATGTTTTTCTCATATCATTTAATTAAGTTACCATAGTGGTTTTCTTAACACACTGTTTTTAAGGATCATAGTTCTAACCTAACCTAACCTACCTTGTTGAAGTTAACCTAAAACCGTGAAACCTGTCCTAGCTTAAAATACCTACTGTTTTTTAAGGGTTACAGTTCTAACCTAACCTAACCTACCTTACTGAAGTTAACCTAACATTATACAACCTAATCTAACTTAACGTACCTACTGTTTTTTAAGGGTTACAGTTCTAACCTAACCTAACCTACCTTACTGAAGTTAAACTAACATTATACAACCTAATCTAACTTAACATACCTACTGTTTTTAATACTTACCTAACCTAGCTTGGTGAAGTTAACCTAACATTATACAACCTAATCTAACTTAAAATACTTACTGTTTTTAATACTTTCAAGAAAATAAAGATGAATCAACCAACAAAGAAGTTACGAGTGGTTTTAAATTTTAACACCCCATGGTCGGCTGTTATTAAGGATCGCCTAACTTTACATGAGCTTAACCTAAGCTAAGAACTGATTTAAATCTAGCTTAAGTCCTAATTTTCACTTAATTGAATTAACCTAAGTTAATGTTAGTAAATCTAGCATCTAGCTAATCATAGTATTCGTAGTATTATCTTAAGTCGTTGTTACTTAGAGCCTATTCTAAACAACTATCAAAACCATATATTGCATATAGGTATTTCTAAATGAATTACCTACACTTAGCTTATTAAAAATATAGTGGTTAAATGCAATCTCACCTACGTACGGGTATGTATCTACGAGCATGTATCTGCGGCTAACATTATAACATTATCTATCTAGTACGTATATGGGGTTCACCTCCACATACATTTTAATTTTATTGTAACACACTAGTATGTAAAACTAAAACGAAGCATGTAAACTGGTTCTGACTTGATTCAAAGCGCTATGGAGTACGTATTTCAATCAAAAAAGCCTGTATCGACAAGTTTCGTGTACCGGAGTGCATTGTTATAACGGTTTAATTGTTTTATTGGTAGCCGCCTATTATGTTTTATGGTCACAACGGATGCGATTGTTACTTGTGCGTTTTATTATTTTGGGTGTTGTTGAATAAATCGGCGTCTGTGTTAGATGAACTACAAGTTCAAACGTGTTTTTAGGAAGACGCTTAACTTACGAAGCGTATAAAAGCGATGGGGTATTGTGTCTGAACAACTATTAGCCACGCAACAGTCTTCGTTACCGGAGCTCCCTGTACTTAAAGCAGTATATAGACATAATAGTCTTGTGTCGTGCAGTGAAGTGTTTATAAAAAGGCCTAATAATGGATGTGAGTATGTACAAATATTTTAACTTAATTGTGTGTTTTTTTAGCATTTGTGCACCGTGTTTTTGTTAAGCAGTTGTGTAATTTATTGTTTGATATTGTTTCAGTTCTCTGAAAATACTTTCAAGAACTATTACTACCCGGAAAATAAAGATGAATCAACCGACGAAGAAGGCACACCTGGTTTTAAAGTTAAGCAGGCCATGGCAAAAAAGCGTTCAGTAAATAACATCGACAGCTTTTTGGAACGTCCCAAGAAGAAAACTAAAGTATTGAAGCGCTCTTCCAATGTCAGTCAAAGTTCTCCTGACGGGGTAGGCTATATATCAACCGGACAAGACGACGGGGCATACGCTTCTAACTTGATTAAAATCGAGATATATGACTTGCAAAAAATTAAAAACATTCCGCCCACTGAGCACTGGAAACACGCAGATGTGAGATTAAAATTCTACGCGTCTTCTGAAGAAGACAGTCAGCTCCAAACTACACGTGATGTTATATTTAACATCACAAAGCAAATAGCATCTAAAGACAGTTGTATGAAATTCTTTATTGACTATAAGATGCAGTGATAAAAATTGTTTGTGTAGATTTAACAAAATGGATCGTTTGAACTGTGACATCTACGATGCTCAACTCATCAGACTCTGTGAACAGCTTGAAGAAGAATTTTGGAATAATGATGAAGTTTTTACAAAAACGTTTCAAAAGTTTAGAAACATGCAAACAAACAGTAACTACAAACTTTATAAATATACCACAGAAGTTAGAAAAATGTCAAATTGGCAAGAAAAAAAAGGATTGTGTTGGTACTGCAAAAATGAGCATAATATTCACCAATGTCAGGCATTTCAAGCGTTACATGTGAATGATCGCATTAAACAAGTGCAAGGAAAACAAATGTGCTATATGTGTTTAATGCACAATAATAAACAAGAGTGTGTCAGCAACAAGTACAAGAAATGTGAGACATGCAATAGGGCTCATGCTACACTGTTGCATCGAAACTTAAATGAATATATTGCAGCGAAACCTCAAGTACAAACGGTTAAGGGTATTAATAATTATCCCAGAACAAGTACGTCTAAAACAATGACGTATCAACCACAACCAAAGGGACCCCAGATACAAAAAACTAGTTTTAATGCATCAACACGACAGGACGATACATAGAAAACCGTCCTTCTAGCCACCGCTTTAGTGCAGACAACAGCAATCGACGGTACACCACAGTTATTGCGAGTTTTATGCGACCAGGGGTCCGAAGTGTCATTATGTACAGAAGAGACAGCTCAACTATTAAGGTGTCCAAGAAGAAGTATAAAGGCAGAAATAAAAGGGATTGCAGACGAAAAACCTAAGACGTCAAATTTTATTATTGACGTAACACTCAAACCGAGGTCCCCAAGTGAATACAAATTACAAACATCGCTTGTAGTATTACCCAAGTTGACAGGAGCGTTACCAAACAATAATTTACAACAACTACAAAATCAGGAAATAGAGAACAAAATCATTGCAGACCCGACCTATTACAAACGAGGCCCAATTTATGTAATATTGGGTGCCGAAGACTACAGTAAATTATTATTACAAGGATTCCAAAAGTTAGAGAATGGCATTATCGCCCAAAATACAGAATTAGGGTGGATATTGTCCGGGATATGCTCAACAGAAAGCATGAGTAGAAGAGAAATTTTAAGCCTAGTTACACGTAATGATGACACTCAGATAACAAAATTCTGGGAACTCGAGGAATTAACAAATGACTGTCAAATGAACGCAGACGACCAATTATGTGAAAATTATTATGGAAAAACGACTAAAAGAAATGTAGATGGAAGTTATACAGTCAGACTCCCGTTCAAGGACCCAGCCCTTGAGTACGGGAAGACGCGAGAAAAAGCAACCGCCAGACTATTGCAGCTTGAAAAGAAGTTAGATAAAAATAATGACCTACGGCAACAATATAACGATTTCATGAAAGAATATGTAGAAATGGGTCATATGAGAAAAGTAAACCAAAGAAATCATTATGAAGGCAAATTTTATATGCCACATCAACCAGTAATACGAGAAGAGGCACTGACCACGAAGCTACGTTGCGTATTTGATGCGAGTAGTAAATCCAGCTTAGGTTTAAGCCTTAACGACAACCTGCATAAAGGCTCTCGTTTACAGCAAGACTTGGAAACAATATTGTTACGGTGGCGCAAACATAAAATTGCATTTATGGCAGACATAGAAAAGATGTATCGTTTTATAAAGATAGATGAAAACGATTACACTTACCAAAGAATACTATGGAGATGGACATTACAACAACCTATAGAAGAATATGAGCTTACCACAGTGACGTATGGTACCACAGCTGCACCATACTTAGCAGTGAAAACGCTACAACAGTTGGCAGTAGACGAACAACAAAACTTTCCTATGGCAAGTAAAGTAGCTTTGGAAGACTTCTACGTTGATGACATACTGTCAGGACTAATGACTTAGAAAAAGCACGAAAATTACAATCACAATTAATAGAAATGTTACGAGCCGGTGGATTTAATTTAAGAAAATGGTCCTCAAATAGTGCAGAGTTGCTAGGAAACATCCCCGAAGAAAACGTTAAAGATAAAATGATAAAACTACCCATGGATGAAGCAAGAAAGTCGTTAGGAGTAGTATGGTCACCACAAGAAGACAACTTTCAGTTTGAAATATCAACAACCATCAATGACCAACCGACAAAAAGGAAGATTTTATCAGAAGTAGCAAAGGTGTTTGACCCACTTGGTTGGTTACAACCAGTGACAATTACTATGAAGTTATTAGTGCAGGAGCTTTGGGCCACTGGGATAGACTGGAATGATAAAGTATCAGACGAGATATACAAGAAATGGATTCATATTCAACAACAATTGAAAACGTTAGGAAACATCAAAATACCAAGATGGATTCATTATGATGAGACAGCAATCGAGTTACATGGGTTTAGTGACGCATCGGAAAAAGCGTACGGGGCCGTGGTGTATTGTCGGACGAAGGTGAATAATGCATATCACATTACATTAGTACAAGCAAAAACAAAAGTGGCACCAAACAAACAAAAAACAACGTTGCCGCGACTTGAATTATGTGCAGCAGTATTATTAACGAAACTAATGATAAAAGTAAACAAAGCACTCAGCTGCAAAGACACAACAATTTACTGTTGGACTGACTCCATGATCACGCTTGGATGGATAAAAGGAGAAGCGGATAGATAGAAAACATTTGTGGCATACAGGGTATCAGAAATACAAAGAATGTTACCTCATGCAACTTGGAATCATGTTGTATCGACAGATAACCCAGCTGACGTTATATCTAGAGGTATCGAGCCGAGTAAACTCCAACACCACGAGCTATGGTGGAATGGACCGAAGTGATTACAAATACAGCAGAAAATTTATACAGAGAACATACCAGCACCATGTAAAGAGGTTAAAAAATGCCATCAAACAATAATAAGCATAAAAAACAATAATGATGTAATAGAAAGATTTTCAAATTTTCAAAAAATTACACGGGTAATAACATATTGTTTACGAGTACTACGACGACAAAAAAAGCCAAAAACATTATCCTGCGAGGAAGTTAATGAAACAAGGAAACATATTGCATGGCTAGTGCAAAAAGACGATTTCGGCAAGAGTACAGGGTACTAAAAAAAGGACAACCATTAACAAAAGGACATAAGTTATCAAGCCTAGACCCATTTATTGACGAAGACGGACTTATAGAATAGAATAGAATAGAAATACATTTATTGCCACAGAAATAATAAAAAAAACAAACGAAACTAAGAACTAAAACTAAGTAAATCTAAAGTAAAATTATACACTCTACTCGGGCCCTAATATGGCTGCGTCCACCGCGTGACAAAGTTTGGATAAGGCATCCGTCTGTTTTTGATACGTAAGTAAGTAAGAGAGTGACGGATGCCCTATACACTTCTGGCCCGCGTCATAGACGCATCCGTACTAGGCCCGCTGGACATTATCATAGTGGCAAAAGGGCGGCGCGTCAGCGTGTGCCAAGCTCGCGCGACGACCCTTCGGCCGGCGTCCACAGCTCAGCGCTGGTTTTCAGCGCAGCCCTATGTTTAAAACTAAAACTTAATTAACCTAAATCATAGACACCGAACATACAATACATCACATGCACTCATATATGTGTTCCTTCCAAATAAAGTCCAAACAAAATACACACTTGATATTTACCTCCAAACAAACAAAAATTGTACAAAAATTAAAAACAAACGTTTATCATCTATTTATTGGTATGCGGGCGGTCTTGAACACAACATTCATACTGTCTTTTTGTCGAATAAGTAGAATATTTTTCATCTTTAGTTGAAAGCTAACAGAACCTTTGATTTGGCGAATAGGCGGAGGAATATTGTTCCAGATCTTAGCAGCTGAGTATTTAAAACCACCCCTATACCCCACAGACTTATGCTTTGGCACACACATTTTCCATTGCATTTGTGACCTCGTGTTCCACTTGTGTAAGTCCTTATACCACGAGAGCTTCTTACAAAGATAAACAGGTTTGTGACTATTGACAACCCTATGCAGAAGGTTTGCGAAATGAAGTTCTCGTCGAGAGTCCATGTTAAGTATGTTCCGCAGATTCAGTATTGGCGATATGTGTGACCTTTTTGGTACCTTGTAACAAAACCTAACACATGCATTTTGTATTCTCTGAATGGCTTGTTTCGTTTTCTTCAAGAGTCGGGGGCCGTAGACTATATCACAGTAATTAAAAGGTGACAGCACCAGTGAATCCACCAACATAACTCTTATACGCGTACTGAGATGTTCCCTAATGCCATACAGAACTTTAAGTTTATAGAATGCACTCCGGATTTTACCGTTAATATGGTCGATGAAACGAAGCTCTTCATCCATCACTAATCCTAAATTCCTCGCAGATTTAACACGCTCGACATCTTCACCGTTGACTGTTATGGATATACTTTGCTGAGCCATTTTTCTTATTTGGTTTTTTGTTCCCAGTAGCATATATTTGGTCTTAGTCGCATTAAGGACCAAAGAGTTGTTTTCTGCCCATTCGTAAATGGCATTTAAGTCTGTGTTTATTTCGGAGATGGTACTGTGCGCGTCATTGATGTCAAATGATTTATAGACTTGTGTGTCATCGGCGTATAGATGTATATTACAGTTTTTTACCACATTCAACATGTCATTGTCTGTTGTGTAAAGGATAAACAGGAGCGGACTTAAAATGGAACCCTGAGGAACACCCCTGGATATACGTTTTTTTTTAGATAACTTCTAATTACCCTGTTCGTCTTCAGTTATCACCTGCTGATATCTGTTGGTCAAACAAGATCTAAACCAAGAGCAGCCAGATTCTGACACCCCGTAGAAATTTAATTTAGCGAGCAGAAGATCAACATTGATACAATCGAAAGCTCTCGAGAAATCTAGCAGTACATGGACCGTACCTTGACCTATGTCTGATGCTGTCAGGACATCGTCGGTTACATGCGCTAGAGCAGTGCTTGTTCCGCATCCTTCTCTAAAGCCCGACTGCAGTGTCGGTAAAATATTATTATTTTCAAGAAATGCCTTAAACTGTTTTTCAACTACTCGTTCAATTACCTTAGATAAAACTGGAAGGATACTGATCGGTCGTAGATCTTTTAGGGTCTCCACATGGCTACCCTTAGGAATTGGCCTCACTTGCGCATTTTTCCAGCATTCAGGGAACGTATTGGTCTCTATAGATTTATTGACTATAGTGGTTATAACATTAAGTGTCCTGGGTAGTGTGAGTTGGAGCATTTCGATATTTATTTGGTCATGACCACTAGCATTGGTTTTAATATTGTACAGTATTTTTTCTACTGCATCTTCAGATATTATCTTTATATCAAAGTTACCATTGTTGTATTTAGATTTAAATATCGCAGCGTGTCACTGTCTGGTTTCGAGGTGCCAGGGACATTTAAAAAGAAATCATTTATTTCATCCGGCTGGTTTAAACGATCCGGAATATTTTGTTTACAAGGATCAGTAAAACCTGACGTTTTTCGCAAATGATACCACATTTTTTTTTGGGTTTTTAATATTGTTATTTACGTAAAATATGCTTCCTTTTCTTTTTTAAGGCTAGATATAACTAAATTTTTTATTTTCCTGTAATAATTTCTATGAGTTTCCAATTTTGTTCTGTATGACCTTGCCAAAGCCTTGTCACGGAGAGACATCATAAGCTTCATAGTATTCGTTATCCAGGGGCTAATATTGTCTTTGATTGTAATCCGCTTCACAGGTGCATGCTTTTCAAACAAACTAAACAGAAACGTGTTGAGCATAGTTGTCATAGAATCTACGTCTGGCTGGTCTAGGATTTGTTCCCATCTAATGGAATTGAGGTCAGCTTGGAAGTCTGCTATGTTTATGTCCTTCAGTGACCTGGCCATGGCAAACCGTGGAACAGGTTTAGGTTTTTTAATTTTTAAACTCGATATTATTAATGCATGGTCACTAAGTAATGGGTTATGATGCACTTCAGTCTTGGTATATCTATCGGGCATATCCGTTATTATTAAATCCAAAAGTGAACGCGATGAATCTGTTACCCTAGTTGGCTCTGTGACTAACTTTTCTATGCCATATTGCTTAAAAAAAGTTATAATGTCCAGTGCACGCCTGCTGAGAGGTTCCGCAAGGTCCACATTAAAATCAGTTAAAATACAAGTATATCTGTAATTTGCAAAAGCACCTAACGACTCCCCTAATGATTCTATCGCCGTGTCAACTGAAATCGATTCAGGCCTATATGCCGTGCCAACCAGTAGCTTACCTCCAGGTATACAAATCAGAGTCGGGGGACGACTACACAAATCAGAACTACCGTACGACCAAAAACATCCAATATTATTACCATATGATCATCACGTGACAACAACAATAATAAACGACGCACATATCACAACATTACACGGCGGGAATCGACTTACGCTATCATACTTACGTCAACAATATTGGATACTAGGCGGAAAACGTAAAGTAAAGAATTGCATCAACAAATGTGTAAAGTGCATTCGATACAAGGCACAAACCGCAAAACAAAAAATGGGAACACTTCCAAAACCACGGGTGACGCAATCATATCCGTTCAGCCACACTGGATGTGATTACGCAGGACCAATACAAGTACGAGCTATGAAAGAAAGAGGGCATAAGTCGTACAAAGGATATATCGCGGTGTTTATTTGCCTTGCAACAAAAGCAATACATCTAGAGTTAGTAGGAGACTTGTCTACAGAGTCATTCATTGCAGCACTCCGCAGATTTATGGCAAGAAGAGGCCACGTGAATCATATGTATAGTGATAATGCAACAAACTTTGTGAGTGCAGCAAATTTCTTGTATAAAGAAATATTAGACATTACACAATCGCCACAATTTCAAAATGCAATTACAAATATTGGCACACAATGGCATTTTATACCTCCAGCAGCACCACATTTTGGGGGAATATGGGAAGCTGGAGTTCAATCCATGAAAAATCATTTAAGAAGAGTAATAGGAGACAGTACTTTAAATTACGAAGAACTATCGACATTTTTGTACCAAATTGAGGCATGCTTAAATTCAAGGCCATTATGTGCACAAACAAACAACATAAATGATAACGTAATACTGACTCCAAGCCATTTTCTGATAGGCCGTGAGGCTGTCGGAATACCGGACCCCATAAATAATATTAACACAGACCTCATAAATCGATGGAAACAGATACAAAAAATGAAAAAAGATTTTTGGAATAGCTGGACAAAAGAATATTTACATCAATTACAACAGCGATATAAATGGAAAACTAATGAAGACAATTTAAAAATTGGCACAATTGTTCTCATAAAAGACCCAAACATAAGCCCAAGTAAACGGCCATTGGCAAAAATTAAAGAGGTCCATCCAGGCAGTGACGGTGCCATTAGGGTAGTCACCCTCGAAAGGTCACAAGGGGGAGACCAGAAAAGGCCGATACATACCTTAATTCCACTTCCAGTAAATAACAACAAAGACAGCGATAACGACGTAACGCCCGCCAGAAAAAATATAGCAACAATAAGCATGCATGAACAAAATAAAAAAAAACCGGTCAAGTGCGAGGCAGACTCGCGCACCGAGGGTTCCGTATTGAAGATAATATGCTTGGTAACCGCAAAAGAAAATACTCATTTTGTTATGAGCTTTATTTTCCAGGCAATAAGGTCGATTTTGACTAGCCTAAATTTTAATACAGATTTTCTTAGTTTTTTTGTTATTTCTCAAAAACTGTAAATAATGAACACTTTATTTTATTTTTCCCAGAAAATATAAGTAATTATCTATACGTCAGGATTTTTTTCAGAATTTTTGATTAATAAACTTCGGAGATAAGGGGGGGGAACGGTCATTTTTTGTACATTTTTGGCTATAAATCAAAAAGTACGTGACAGACAATTTTCAAAAAAATAGTTTTGAAATGTGCAGATTAAGACCATTCATATGACATCCCATTTGCTATAATCGAACCACTTTCATTTTTGAACCCCCCATTCTTGACCCCTTTTCAATTATTAATAAAATTTATTTCATTTTTTTTTACTACAAATAGATGCGGGCAAGCAAGTTGTACAACTATGCCAAATTTCAAGTTGATAGCATTTGTAGTTGCTGAGAAAACCTGCTGTGACATACAGACAGACAGACAGACAGACAGACAACGAAGTCTCACCATAAGGGTTCCTTTTGTACCATTTTGGTACGGAACCCTAACAAGAACAATTATAAAAAAACATCAGGAAAATTAGATTTCTGGTATTTAATGTTAATGACAGTAATACAACTATGTACGTTAACAAGAGCCAACTATATTAATCGAAATTTAGAATCAGGCCTGTACATAGAACAAATGGGAAACGCAACATTAGACAGAGGTACATTTAGAATTGAAACACAATACGAAAGGAGCACTCTACACGAAGAATTAAATATAACTAAAGACGTAACCAAACAATTTAAGGCATTATGTGATTATGCAGCATCAATTGACAAAGACACAAAATGCACCCAATATTATCATCACTTGCAAGAAGAAGTAAGCGAGTTTGAGAGAACCTATGAATATTTAACAGAAATTAACCATACTAAAAAGAAAAGAGGTTTAATGGGGCAATTAATGACATCAATATTCGGTGTCAATGACGAAGTATATTATAGAGATCTTAACTCATTACAACAAAATCAGCAAAAACTTATTGACGCTGCAAACCATCAAACAAAGTTTATGATTACAACCATATCAGCGGTGAACGAAACAGAAGAAAGAATCCAAAATAAATTAGAAAGGTTCCAGACAAAACTCAATTAGATGAGAAGTTATATAAATGACAACAACCGATGGTATAAGCAGGTCAACAAGAATATCATTCAGATACAAGTGCATCAATCGTATCAGTTGGCATATAAGAACATACAAGAAACACATACATAGAAGAAATAATGAATTACTATTCAGGACTTGTGCAAATATTTATAGCTAATGCTACAGTATACAGCGTACTCACACCAAAAAACGTCGCAGACATAATAAAACACGCAAACAGCAAGCTACCATCAAGTCTCAATATAAAGCAGACACAGTTAATTGAGACAAGGTTATTTGAAAATAAAACTCACATTCGGGTATTAGCATATTTCTCAATAGCAGAAAAAGCAGAATATACTTTAGTACACGTGACGCCAATACCTTACAAAAACCAAGACGGGTCGTTCCAAAACATGGACATCCAACAGACATATCTAGGAATGGACTACAATAACGAAAAATATTTTGAACGAACGCAAGAAGAATTTAAAAATTATTTACATAGAACTAATAACTTCATTTGTTTTCCTGTAGCGGTGAAGAACATGCAATTAAATCAAAATTGCATTGTTAAAATGATAACCAAAAATGAAAACACTACAGATTGTACAACGCGAACATTCAACATTACCAGCAATATTATTTGGAAACAAGTTGAAATGACTAACGCCTGGATATATTTAACGAAACAAACAGAAACTGTGTGCATTGTGTGTGATGGTCAAAGACAAGAAGTGTCAATTCATAATGTTGGAATCATACAGATTACAGAAGATTGTATCATTAAAACGGTAACTACTACGTTAGTGGCCAAACGAATAGTTTCGACAAATGTTGTAGCATCCTTTAGTAAGATGTCCAAATTTAAGATAACAAACAACACTGGAATTAAGTATCATAATGACATTTCCAAAGAACAGGTATTAGATGGTTCGAGTGATATTTTTACCCATTTAATAGAAAAAGAACATGGTTTACAAAAAACCTAGATAACACAGTGTGGAGTAGTATCACTACACAAACATATGTAGGTAGTCTTTCAACATTAACAATATGTATAATCCTATTTTTGTTCATATATTGTTACGGACCACAAGTGGTACAACGACTAAGACCAGCCAAACGAGCAACAGAAGCACCCAGCACCCCACCAGGAGTATATAACGGATCAACAACGGTGCCTCCTGCCAAACCCCCACGACAGACCAAGCCAGAAGTAATCGAGTTGTACCAGCTCGACTCCAGTTCGTCGGAGGCGCCAGAATGTTCAGTCTCAGCATCTTCAACTGACCATTGCACTATGCGACCTACAATCCGCTGACACAACCAACACGCCACTGACCCATAACCCAGATCTAAATCTGCAGCAGCTAGTTACACACACAGCTCACAAAGCTAAAACTGTGTATGTGTACATAAATGTAAATAATATAAATAGCATGTAAGTGAATGAATAAATCAGATATCAACTGTCCGTTGGTGTTTCATTCCATAACTACCTAGGTTGCCCAGGGCCACTCTCTGGGAGCTACTCCTTCCCCACACTAAACCCTCACTGTGGCCAAGACACCCTTAGCCATCTTTGATCAGTCCTGTGAGTCTGCAGGCTGGCAGTGAGTATCCAACCTGGTACCCATTTCCTCCCAACCTTCCGCCTGATGCCTTAGGTCGCATGGTACAGGTAGTGATGGGCCGTTCTCGAGAAGATTCAGCAACAAGAGAATATCGCAAGATGCTCCTCAGGAAGGTTCTCTCGGCCAGAAATTTCCGAGAAAGTACCTTATTTTTTAATTTATTTTTAAATTGTTTACTTAAAATTTAATGTAATTGTTATTTATTGTTGGCCCGAAGGCATTTGATGATACCAGGACATAATTTGACCGAGATTCTCTATATTCTCGAGAATTTCTCGAGAGTTTCTCGAGAAAGTCTCTCACGAATTTTCTTCAGAAAGATTCTTCTCTATATTTCATGCCATTTTAAGGTAATTAAAGCAAAAATAAAACGTTTTGTGTGATGTAAAAATATTTTAATGATACAATCATAAAAATAAAGTAAATAATCAACTTGCAAAAATAGAAAAAAATAACTTAAAACAATGCTTACTTATTCATTTTGTAAACAGGTAATAATAATTAATAAAATTTAGTATATAAAATAAAAAATAATTTTAGGTGCACAAAGTCAAATCTGGTAGGTACACGCAAAAATAGATAAATATAAACTTTAAAAAATGATTAACTTAAAACAATGCTTACTTATTCATTTTGTAAAAAAGGTAATAATCATCAATAAAATGTGGTACCTAAATGTAAAAAAATATTTTAAGTGTACAAAGTCAAAACTGGCACTTTAGAAAATTATTAACTTAAAACAATGCTTAGGTACTTATTCACTTTGTAAAAAGGTAATAATCATCATTAAAATGTGGTATAACGTAAAAAATAAATTTAGTTTTACAAAGTCAAAACTGGTACCTACATGCAAAAATAGATAAACTTTAAATAATGATTAACTTTTATTATTTTACAAATAGGTAATATAATAACCAATAATAGGTCAATAAAATATAATTTTTAGTACACAAAGTCAAAACAGGTACATGCAAATATAGATATACACTTTAAAAAAATATTAACTTAAAACAATGCTTATTTATTCATTTTGCAAATAGGTAATAACCGTCAATAAAATGTGGTATATCTATAAAATATAATTTTAAGTGCACAAAGTCAATACTGGTACATGCAAAAATAGATATACACTTTAAAAAAATGTTAACTTGAAACCAAGCTTACTTATTCATTTTGTAAATAGGTAATAATCATCAATAAAATGTGGTAAATATAACTAAACTTTAGTAATTTAACAAAATCAACATTAATATTACGAACAAATCAACATTTCAACAAAGTAATATAATAGTTATTTATGTAACTGGTACATAATGAGGCCTCTTAAGGTACGAGAGCCGAGGTTAGAGCGCGAGCTTGCGAGCGCTCTAATTATAGGCACGAGTACCTTAAGAGCTAATTATGAACCGTTGCATACATAACTTTTTCTACAAGCTTAAAATGATAATGATAAAAATAAACAATCGCTAACTATTCTCGTATACTTTACTCGATTTTTCTGCTAACAAATTACTTGTCATCAAAGACATTTTCACTATTCCGATGCGCGATAATAGTTGATAAATGAATTTTATTGATAAATGTAAACAAATTTCATGCGAATTTTAATAGATACTAAAAACAGTTCTATCAAATTATCATAAACAAGTTGGAATGCCAAACGAAACGCCATTTTGTTGATATCCATATTGAACGTAACCATGGTAACCAAATAACAAATCGATGGATATTAACCATCTATTTTTAGTAATTGAATAAAAATGTTATTTTAAACACATATTTAGTCTCAATATTAATTTTATTTTTAATATACGTAATTTTAATTGGTGTTAAAATGTTTTTAACGGTTTATATACAAATTATTAGGATGTCAAGTGTTAACTAAACGCCAAGACTGATATCCGGAATGACCGTTACCATGGTAATAACAATGCTATAATAAATTATAGCACTGTTATTACCATGGCAACGCTAATTATATAATTGTTTTTACTCTTCGGTTACGCTATAGGTGGTATTCTGACACCATTAACGATATCAATATTAGCGGTTTATAGTACGCGAGTAGAAAAAGCTTATTATAGCATCTATAGACTATTAGGTACTAATTCAAACAAATATGTACTATTGTTTCTGTACAGCTTACCTATTAAAAAGCATTAGGAAGACATGAGTTAGAATCATCAATTTCTAAACTATATGTTTCATCAACCAGATCGGTGACAGATCTGAAATCAAAATTCTCCGATTCGAATGACAAGTCCCAAGAAGTTTCGTCGTCTTGACTGTAAGTGTCAACAGTACTGTTATTCGGCTGATTTCTAACATTTTCAGGTTCACTCGGCTGGGATGGTAAAGATTTATTCATCAATTTCCAGTTATGGGATATGTAGCATATTTTACCTGCTCTTTCAGTTTTAAGCTTATTCCTTTTCTTAGTATGTATATTTCCGTAAGTGGAAAACGATCTTTCGACTGAAGCTGAAGTGGAGGGCATTGATAAAATCTTTCGAGCCACTTTTGCTAGTTCTGTCTTTGGGAACAGGGCTTGCCACCACGAGATAGGGTCAACTTCTGCTGCTGTTCGCCAAATGAACGACTTCTCCCAAAGACCCTTTCGACACTTATAGTCTGATAATTCTTGAATTAGAATAGCATCACACTGTGCTATGGTCATTATCGCAGAACATCCATCCAAATTTTCATCACTGTTGAGGGTGGTGCCTTGATTTTTGGGATCTAAGATAACGGCAGCAAGGTGAACTGGCTTTATACAGTTTTGTCTTCTTGTACGAAATTTTTGTTTCACGTCTGTTAGAGAATGTTCTTCAAAAATTTCTTCGGCGTTGTCACTGTTTATGACTTTTTCTATTTCTTTTAGAGCTCGATGCACTAGATGAATCGTTCCCCTGTCTCCTTCTAAGATTGTGATCCATTTAACTGTTGGTTTAAAAAATGTTATTTGTTTTTCAATGTCTTTCCATGTATTCTCGTCTAGTATTTTTGATTTGTGTTTTTGTAGTTCTCTGTTATCTTCGTTGACGGCCATAGATTGCAATATACTTTTTGATTTTAAAAAGTTTTCTAAGCAATGCAGATAGCTTCCCCATCTAGTTTTAACGGGAAAGAGAAGCGAGACGTTCAATGATTTCTCAGATGCAATTTTTTTAAATTCGGCACTGAATATATTTGACTGCAAAATGCATTTGACGACTGCAACAACTGTTGTGAACATTTCGTTAATAACCTCCATTTTTAGCGCGTCGCTTATTAACAAGTTTAAAGTATGGGCCAGACATCCTACCCACGTGGTGTTTTCATATTTGTCGGCGAGCAGTTTTCCACATTTTTTCATATTGGCAGCATTGTCAGTAATGATGCCGAGAAATTTTTCAGATCCGATTTCGTCCATGGTTTGGCTTATCTTTTCTGATAAATATTCTCCCGTGTGTCTATTGTTTTGGGTATCAATCGAAGAATGGAAATATGGTTTTGGTGTGTAAATAATGATGTTGAGGATCGAGTCTTTTCTAATATTTGTCCAGCCATCTACTGCTAAATGTAATACAGTGGCGTCTTCAATTTTTTCTGTTACATTTCTCTTGGCTTCGTCATATTCTTCATCTAGTAATACCGTTGACAACATTTTACGTGATGGTGGGCTGTAGTCCGGTCTTAACAGTCGTAGTGCCTGTTGCCATAAGGGATGCTCAAATATTGAAAGCGGCTGACCAGTAACGTAGACCGCTCTAGCTAGAGCTTTGTGTACTGCTTTCTCATCAAATGTATCATTGATCTCTTTATCCACATTTATGGGTTCATCAGAAACATTATTGCCACAGTTATTTGCAGGTTCTTTTTTGCCCAAATCACGTTTTACTTCAACTGGGCTATTTTTGCAATTAAAAACTATGTGCCGTACAAATCTTGTTGCATTTTTGCACGTGTACGCTGCATCACAAAATAAACACACATATTTAACACGTTCACTGACCGTTAAAGTTCTGAAATAATCATTAACTTTACTTTTCTTAATTTTTACTAAATAACATGGCACAACACAGCACAAACACAACTATACGGCGGTTCGGCTTTGATGATACTGAGAAGAAGGTTACCGCGTTCAGGTTCAGAAAAAATGTGCTCTTTCACACTCTCGATATTAAGAAGTAGTAAGAGAGAGACAAAAACTTGTAAAAGAGACAAAAAAAACTCTGCGCTGCCGATAATATAACAGAAAGAGCAAGGGATTCTTTTGTTTTAAAAAATTACCTGGGTCTCCCAGTGGTGTACTAAACATGCCGTCGTAATAGTTATGTTATGTATACCTTCTTCTTGAATAATTTACTTGTTTTGTAAATTACTTGTGTTGTTAAATATTTAAAACAACTATTTATCAAAATCATGAATTTAATGATTTCATAAAGCCTAAAATAATTTTATTCGTGTTAAATAAAATAATGTACTATGACAAAGCATGGTATTTTTAATAGGTTTATTATTTGTAATAATATGATTTTAGATCGTTTTATTTTTAATCTAGTTCTCTTTCATCAGCCCGAAATATACCTAACCGAGATAATCTCCAAGAATTTTCTTGGGATAATAGAGAATTTTGCTTTTATATTTTATCGAGACATTGTCTCGAGATCAAGTTAAATGCGCAACACTTATTAATCCGATACCAGAACAAATTGAGTCGAAAAGCCAGGCCTTTTCCAAATTTCGAGTACTTTTTTTTGCAGAAATTCCTCAGAAAACTCTCAATGAGAATATTTCAGGGAACTCTCTCGAGAAATTCTCGAGAGTGTTGAGAATTTAGCCCATAAAATATTTTTTCAGTCTAAATGCTTACTTAGAATCCATTAATCACGAATACGAAAATCTAAATGGAAAAAAAAACTAAATTTGTGAAGATTTTATGAACTTTTTTGAAATTTTATGAAATTTCCGTTCTAAAGAACGTTCTCGAGAAAGTGCGAGAATTCTCAGGAGAAGGAATTCTCGAGAGCGAGAACATTCTCGCCGGCACATCACTAGGTACAGGCATCCTGCATTAATATATTTATTGACTTTCCATAACTAGGGCTAGGCTCTGTAAGGCTTTAGGGCTATTAGGGCAGTAGATGGTTAGGTCATAGGTTTCCCTAGTAATATATATTCTTAAGGTCAGCTGGTTGGCGCAGTGTCAACTAGTTGGTTTTACAACCTCCAAACAATACATATGCTTACCGTGCTTATATGGAAAATCTTCTAAACTATGGACCAGCAACCAAAGAAACTCATCTTACTTGTGGATTGTGGTATGCTGATACTGCAAATCATATGGATACTATTGATGCAAATAACAAAGGGTTTCACAAAAGACTAGAATTTGTCAAAGAGAGTAAGGAAGTGGAAATGATGGGTCATTTACATGCCGACATATTTAACCAAGAGCAATTCTTAATAAATGGTGTCGAAATACGCATTAAGTTAGTACGTTCGAAGAAGTCATTTAATCTAATTTGTCACCAAGATAAAAAAAAAAGTGCAAATAATGGATGCTAGTCTCATTATAAGAAGGGCACGAATTAATCCTAGCGTTTTGTTAGCACATTAGTATTGGCTCCGGTCGTGCACCCTGGAAATACTAACAGTCGGAACGGGCGCCGCACTTTTACCATCCACCCCGGACTGTTAGTAGCGAAGATGGAGGACACCAACCTGGAACGGCGCTCCCACCTTCCAGGGGATCCCTTACCCGATTTCCCTTCTATGATCCCTATTTGACCCACTCCCTACTCTTCCTCCCCCTATCCAATCCCAACGCTCCCTTATCTCCCTTCCCCTCCTCTATCCCTTAGTCAGTAGCCCCCACTCCAGATGGGAGTCTTTTCCGCTGGATTGGAGGCTGCAGACTAATTTCACCCTGGGCAGCGGCTAGCAATCTCACGAATAAACTTCGGGTTATTGCTAGCCGTTGTATAGGGTGAAAACATATACCAATCCAAGGTGTTAACCGTGCTGATGGATGCGTGGCTGAGGGATGTGCTGCAGTCTCGAACGGTACCTCTACGAAACCGGGGCGAGTCGTAGAGTATTAAGCCCTTCAGGCGGCAAGCGGAGCTCTGCCGTCTGTGACCAACTTTTCCCTAGCTACGTAACTACTCGTGGGACTAACATGGAAGAAAATAATAATAAAAACTTAAATCTAACAACTATTTCTTCCGCCCTGGATTCTATCCAGGGTGGAATAAACAGTATCGAGGCGAGGAGCTCTGTAAAAGACTTCGCTTCACCTAATGCAAGCCTGGAGGTTATGGAGAGGGAAGTTGTGGTCGACAGAGACGTCTCGAATGTCTCTGGAACGCCCGATGCACCTCTTCATACTGAAGGGCATAAACACAAGAGGGTGTCGGGTGCTGCGCGTAAGCGCTTCCGAAGGCTCGTGGGCACTGGACGGGTAGCCGTGGAACAGGCCCTCGAAATGTGCCGTAAGCCTTGGAAGGACATCCCTGTGAAGATGACGCCCTCGGAGAAAGCCCCCGTCAAAAGGGGAAGATCCGAGGAAGAGTCTCCACAGGGACACACATCCAAAGCCCCGAGATTGTCCCCTGGAGCTGCAGGTGGCCCAAAACCCCCAAGCTTCAAGGAAGTGGCAGGGTCCTCACGCGTAGGGATCCGTAACTCGGAACCTATGAGCGAGGGTCAAATGAAGGTCATCCACCGTCATCTGAACCTTGCCATTGCGGGGCAGTGCTCGGATGGCGGTGGACCGCAGTTTCTGGGCTTCACGCACAAGACAGGGTGGATCCTGGTGACCTGTGTCAACCAGCGTAGCCAGGACTGGCTTGTGGGTGAAATCCCGAAGCTGAAGCCGTGGCCGGAGGCGAACCTCTCCGTCATTCCGGAGGGGGAACTGCCCAAACCAGCCACGGCTACTACCTTCATTCCGGAGTCGGAGGTGGCCTCCACTGAAGAGGCCTTAGCCCTACTCAGGGCTCAGAACAAGGACCTAAACACCGGGCTCTGGAGGGTTCTAGGCGACAGGGTGGAACAGGGAGGAAGGGTAGTCACCTTCTCCCTGGACGAAGCCTCCGTCGAGAACCTGAGAGCCGGTGAAAATGAGGCGGCCCTAGGCTTCAAAAATTTTTATTTCAAGGTTAAGGGTGGGCCAAATGCTCCCCATACAATTACCCCAACCACATCTGCTGCTCCAACCCAGAGTGCTCCCAAAACCCAAGGCTCTAAAGGCCATGGGGGCAGGGCGCACCCTAGGGGAGGAGCCAGCGGAACCATCACCGGTCGGGCTGGACCCTCAACCCTGGCAGCCAGAGGTCGACAAACGCCTCTAGCAAAAACCAAGGGCGGGGGGACCCGACCGGCTGCAAAAAGGGGGAAGTAATGGCTTCCTCCCCCACGCCGGCGAGGATCCTGCAGGCGAACCTACACCACGCGGCTGCTGCGTCAGCGGTGGTTGAGTGTCGCCTTGCAGGAAACATCGACCTCGCCCTCATACAAGAACCGTGGGTTCGTAACTCAACGATCCTGGGACTGAATTCCGTTGGTAAGGTTTTATACAATACAAATGGAATAAAGCCAAGGGCGTGTATTGTTTTTAGCAAGAATACTAACTTTTTACTTGTTCCAGAGTTATGCACTGATGACCTTGTAGCAGCGTATGTGGCTCCGAGGGGATGGAATGGGTCCAGAGTAATTCTGTGCTCGGCCTACCTTCCTGGAGACAAAGCGGACCCTTCTGCGGAACTTTTTCCTGAGGTCGACTACGCCCGGAAAAACAATGCAGAACTACTGGTGGGGTGCGATGCGAACGCCCACCATACCAACTGGGGGAGCACCGACATCAATGGTAGGGGTGAGTTACTGCATGAATTCCTACTAACCAACGTACTCCAAATCCTGAATTTAGGCTGTGTACCAACCTTTAATACTAGAGCTAGGAGTGAAGTTTTAGACATAACGTTTGCCACTGCAAATCTCGCCAGGCACATTCTAAACTGGAAGGTAAGCGATGTGGAATCTTTGTCGGACCATAGACACATTTGTTTCAACCTGACAAGTCAACTGAGCAATCAAACCGTTACTTTTAGGGATCCTAGACGAACTGACTGGGAGGGTTACCGAAACTCCCCAGATCGTAACCTGGGCTCTACTGCTAAAAGTATAAAAACGCGGGAAGGTTTGAAACTTGCGGTAGAGGTTATCTCCAAAGGCATAGTACAGGCCTATGAAGAGAACTGTCCTCCCAAGGTGAAATCATTCAAGCGTATGGTTCCGTGGTGGAACTCTAAGCTGAAAAAGCTTAGGGATAAAACACGGAAACTGTTCAATAGGGCTAAAAAGACAAATGAGTGGGAGATTTACCGGAAAGCCCTAAATGAATATAGCAAACAGATTAGGAAAGCGAAAAGAGATTCTTGGAGGAAGTTCTGTGAGGACATAAACAATACGCCTCAGGGAGCAAGACTACATATAATACTCGCTAAAGCAAAACCTAACCAAGTTGGCCTACTAAAAAGACCTGATGGTTCCTTCACTGAGAATGAAACTGAAACGTTAGAACTACTGGCAAACACTCACTTCCCGGGAGTTGGGGACCCGAGCGCGGCAGGTGGAGGAGAAGCTCCGTTTAGACCCCATCCTGAGGACTGGAGACAAGCAGCCTTAGTCGAAAGACCGGGATTAGTGAGATGGGCCATTAATTCATTTAAACCCTACAAAACTAGTGGATTAGATGACGTAAGCCCAGTTTTGTTACAACGTGGTGCAGACGTCCTGATCCCCTATCTGGTCAAAATCTTCAAAGCAAGTTATGCCTGGGGACACATTCCAGAACAATGGAACAAGGTAAAGGTCTTATTTATACCTAAGGCTGGGAAAAAGGACTATGCCCCGGCAAAGTCCTACAGACCCATTAGCCTATCCTCGTTTCTACTTAAAACCATGGAAAAGGTAATTGATAAATATATTCGTGAGAACTGCCTCAGGGACAAACCTATCCATGACAGTCAGCATGCCTATCGTAGTGGCAGATCTACAGAGACGGCCCTACTGAATCTAGTTGATAGGATTGAAAAAGCGCTGGAAGATAAAGAGATTGCTCTTACAGCTTTCCTGGATATAGAGGGCGCCTTTAATAACACACCCATCGGAACGCTGATCAGTAGGCTGGCTGTAAAAGGCGTAGACACTACCACTATCCGATGGGTGCAAGACATGCTCTCAAGTAGAGTGGTCAGGCTAGAACTACTCAGCACTACACTTGAGGTAACCACTGTAAGAGGTTGCCCGCAGGGAGGTGTACTATCTCCTCTGCTCTGGACTCTTGCTGTGGATGGGCTCCTGCATAAGATGGCAGAGCTACGCATTGACACACAGGGGTACGCTGACGACCTTGTAGTTACGGTGCGTGGCAGCAGCCAAAGTACTCTATCATACCTTATGCAAAGGGCTCTAAACACAATAAACTCATGATGTAAAAATAATGACCTATCCATAAATGCGGACAAAACCATTATCATCCCATTCACTAATAAGCGGAAGCTAGTGGGACTTAAACCGCCAACCATGAATGGGAAGACAATACCGTTCTCGTCAGAGGCCAAGTATCTGGGAGTCATGCTAGACCAGAAACTCACATGGAACCTGCACGTGAACGGAACCTTACAGAAGGCTAAATCAGCTCTGGCAATCTGTTGCCGGCTAGTAGGAAGCAGATGGGGGCTAAAACCCAAAATTGCACTCTGGCTCTACACATCCATAGTGAGGCCGATGGTGTTTTACGCCTCAATGGTAAAGCGGCACAAAAAACTGTAATATCAAAACTTGGCAGCCTCCAAAGAACTGCCTGTATCATCGCTACCGGAGCCATGTCAACCTCTCCGACACTGGCTCTAGAAGCATTGTTAAACCTGCCGCCCCTTCACCTGTATTTGGAAAAGGAGGCGAAGGCAAGCATGCACAGAATCTCGGGCGTGAAGAGAGGCCACTGGCTTTCCCAAAATATGAGATCCTTCGAGAACTCTGTTAGCGATATTCCTGTAATGGGGATGTTATCAGACACCATGCCCCCCAAACACTGTCCACAGAAAACGTTTTCTGTGGAATTCCCGTCTAGGGATGACTGGTCACACAGTCGCTTAACATGGAAACCAGGTAGCCTAAAGTGGTACACTGATGGCTCCAAATCCGGTTCTGAGGTAGGCTGCGGAATGTATGGGAAGGCGCCTAAAAAGGCATTAAGTCTGAATTTAGGCAAGTACTCATCTAGATTCCAGGCGGAGGTGTACGCCATAATTGAATGTGCGGCAACCAATCTGCAAAGCAACTACGTCAACAGTACCATTTATATCCACTCGGATAGTCAGGCGGCTCTCTTGGCCCTAACCTCTGATGTCATGAACTCAAGGCTGGTCGAGAACTGCAGGACACTTTTAAACACCCTGGGTGCAAAAAACAGGGTAATTTTACGTTGGGTCCCAGGGCATGCGGGTATTGTTGGCAACGAAAAAGCTGACGAACTCGCACGGGCAGGAGCTAAGGGTACACAGTTTGGACCGGAACCATTCTGCGGCATCCCTAAAAGCCTAACAAAACTTACCCTGTGGACATATTGCTACCATGCAGCCATTCAACTCTGGAGGACAACGCCAGGATTAAACCATTCCAAGGCTCTAATAAGAGCATTTAGCAAAAAGGCATCGACGGAGGCCTTAGCGCTAAGTAGGAACAATATCCGCACTCTGGTCAGGGCGCTCACAGGGCACTGTTGCCTAAACAAGCATATGCAGACGATTGGGAAATGTGACACAAGGTTGTGCAGACTCTGCCAACTGGAAGAGGAAACGTCTATGCACCTTCTCACCGTCTGCCCGGCCTTAATGCGACACCGTAGCACCTCACTGGGAAAGCACCTAATGTGCCCAGAGGAGATCAAGCTTCTCGGCGCCAACAAAGTCCTGAAATTCCTCGCAATAACAGGACTCAGCGGAGAACTGTAGGCTGTGGCGATCACAATAGATCAATCTTGGTCGCAGTGATACTAGGCTCTTTGCCTTGAATAGCCACCCCCTGAATAATAATAATAATAATAATATGTAATGATCTTATATTAAAAAATATGTTTAAGACTTTTTTTGTGAAATAAATATATTTTTTATTTTTACATGTAATACAATAATAACCTTTTGTTTAATCTACACAAACACTTTTTATCACTGCATCTAATAGTCAATAAAGTATTTCGCACAATTTAATATTACACAGAAAAGATAATTGTTTAGTCTGGAAAAGGTCTTGAATTCTTATAAAGTAAGGATTCTACATGTAATACAATAACAAGCTTTTGTTTAACCTACACAAACACTTTTTATCACTGTTTCTTATTGTCAATAAAATATTTCATACAACTGTCTTTAGAAGCTACTTGCTTTGTGATGTTAAATATAACATCACGTGTAGTTTGGAGCTGAGTGTCTTCTTCAGAAGGCGCGTAGAATTTTAATCTCACATCTGCGTGTTTCCAGTGCTCAGTGGGCGGAATCTTTTTAATTTTTTGCAAATCATATATCTCGATTTTAACCAACTGAGAAGCGTATGCCCCGTCGTCTTGTCCGGTTGATATATAGCCCACCCCGTCAGGAGAACTTTGGCTGACATTGGAAGAGCGCTTCAATACTTTAGTTTTCTTCTTGGGACGTTCAAAAAAGCTGTCGATGTTATTTACTGAACGCTTTTTTGCCATGGCCTGCTTAACTTTAAAACCAGGCGTGCCTTTTTCGTCGGTTGATTCATCTTTATTTTCCGGGTAGTAATAGTTCTTGAAAGTATTTTCAGAGAACTGAAATAATATCAAACAATAAATTACACAACTGTTTAAATACAATACTCTTAACAAAAACACGGTGAACAAATGCTAAAAAACACACAATTAAGTTAAAATATTTGTACATAGGTACTCACATCCATCATTAGGCCTTTTTATAAACACTTCACTGCACGTCACAAGACTATTATGTCTATATACTACTTTAAGTACAGGGAGCTCCGGTAACGAAGACTGTTGCGTGGCTAATAGTTGTTGAGACACAATACCCCACCGCTTTTATACGCTCCGTAAGTAAAGCGTCATCCTAAAAACATGTTTGAACTTGTAGTTCATCTAACACAGACGCCGACTTATTCAGCAACACCCAAAATAATAAAACGCACAAGTAACAATCGCATCCGTTGTGACCATATAATAAAAAATACTAGGCAGCTACCAATAAATCAATTAAACCGTTATAACAGTGCACTCGGGTACACAAAATTTGTCGATACAGGCTTATTTGATTGATATACCTACTCCATAGCACTTTGAATCAAGTCAGAACCAGTTTACATGCTTCGTTTTAGTTTTACATACTAGTGTAATACAATTAAATTGAAGGTAAACCCCATATACGTACTAGATAGATAATGTTATAGCCAATGTTAGCCGCAGATACATACTAGTAGACACATACCCGTACGTAGGTTAGATTGCATTTAACCACTGTATTTTTAACAAGCTAAGTGAAGGTAATTCATTTAGAAATACCTATATGCAATATATGGTTTTGATAGTTGTTTAGAATAGGCTCTAAGTAACAACAGCTTAAGATAATACTACGAATACTACGATTAGCTAGATTTACTAAAATTAACTTAGATAAATTCAATTAAGTGAAACTTAGGACTAAAGCTAGATTTAAATCAGCTCTTAGCTTAGGTTAAGCTCATGTAAAGTTAGATGATCCTTAATAACAGTCGACCATGGGGTTTTAAAATTTAAAACCACTCGTAACTTCTTTGTTGGTTGATTCATCTTTATTTTCTTGAAAGTATTAAAAACAGTAAGTATTTTAGGTTAGATTAGGTTGTATAATGTTGAGGTTGTTTCTCGGGTGCTATTGGGTGGATAGATGCTAATTTCGGTTTCCAAATACTACATTTTTTTGCTTACTGATACCTGCTTTCGATTTTGCTCCTTCATACGACTTGGCCTTATTATTGACTGTTTTGCTTTTGCGGTAGGTAATTTTTTTGTTTGGATTTTTACGTTTTTGTATCATTTTTCGTTCGTTTGTCCGTTGTCTTTTTGAGCCCTTTTTAGGGCTAGGAGATAGCAGGGATTCTGTCCTTGTTGCCGGTTTAGGTTCAGTAATTTTCGGAACGAAAGTTTCGGAATTATTGGCCTTGCCAATTTGTAAATATTAGCCTTAAGATTTTGTTAATTTTAAGGTTTGTTTACATTTTTGCGTCGTAATTTTGTCGGTGTTAGTAGGTAATAATTGGGAGTTTCAAATCAGTTTGATTCGAAACGCCCAATTGGTTTTCGGGTACCCTATGTTTGATTCGAAACGCCCAATTGGTTTTCGGGTACCCTATGTTTGATTCGAAACGCCCAATTCGTTTTCGGGTACCCTATGTTTGATTCGAAACGCACAATTGGTTTTCGGGTACCCTATGTTTGATTCGAAACGTTCAATCGGGTTTTCACATATATTTGATTCGAAACGCTCAATCGGGTTTTCACATATATTTGATTCGAAACGCTCATTCAGGTTTTCACATATATTTGATTCGAAACGCTCAATCGGGTTTTCACATATATTTCATTCGAAACGCTCATTCAGGTTTTCACATATATTTGATTCGAAACGCCTAATCGGGTTTTTGGATATATTTTGATTCGAAACGCTCAATCGGGTTTTCACGTATGTTTGATTCATTCAACTGATTTTTCATCAAATTAACACGTAGAACTTACTTTACTTTATATGATAAGTTAATGTTAAAAAACAAAAGCTTAACACACATACACACTAAGTTGATCAGGCTCAGCATGTTTGTGGGTCCAGGACCCTCATAGCGCCCCAGTCGCAACGACTTAGGACGACTATGGTGTTTTCACAACTTGCTGCGGAGGTGATCAAGCACCACAACAAGGACGGGCCACCCGGGATGCGTTAAGTTCCCAGTGGTCTTATGGCCGCATTTTACGTGAAGGTGTTGGTGGTTTTAGAGCCTCCCACCGAGGCGTGGATCATCCATGCCCACCACCGCATAGGCACAGAATCACCGGGACTTCCAAGATAACAAATTCAGCGGTTAGTAGCAAGGGTGATCAGGCCGAGCCACAGGTTGCTGGTGCATCCCTACCATTCCGCCGGTCGGTCGCAGAAGGTGGGAGCACGTCGGTTACTTATTTTGTGTTCTATATATATGATCGAATCTAAAAAACTTCGATAGCGCGATGCAGAACTGAACCTGTTTTTGTCTATTTTGCCTGTAACAACATGAAAATTATTAGCATTTTTATTAGAATTGTAACATTCAAACATTGACTTTAATTTTGACCCCTACCAAAATATGGCTTACAATAAAGTTATCCAAAAACACACGAAAATATTCTTTTATTTGATATTTACGCCATCTATAGCACGCGATGCAAGTTAAAAAGTTATTTGAAATGTAAATTACCTGCAACTCAATAAATCAGTCAGGGTGATTTGTTTCTTTAACAGGCCAAATAAAGTCTACAATGCGATAAAATTTCATTTCATTGATTACCTTATTAAAATATATTGCATATGTGCAATTTGTGTGACGAAGTTGTGACAACTACATAGCGTAATAATTAAATTATAAACCGAAGCGAAGTTCAAATTTACTCCTTATTAATGTTCGTTCAAGTTTCAAATTTAAATGCGTCTGTAACTATATTATATCATTTCATAATCGAAGCGATGCACGCTGTTTCGAACTTGAAATATGATATTGTTTAATTGGTCGGGCGGTCATGCGCTCATCAAGCTAATAGTTTATTTGCATACGTGTCATTTAGAGTTCCGTATGCACGCGTTTGATATAAGTAAAATTAAAGTTAACTTATTAATAATAATAATAAATAATATGTTATGGACTAATAAAACAAATGATTGATTATTTTTACATGCAATTTATTTTCACGATATCTATTTTATGTGCATAATAAAATTTTCTAAATAAGTATGTATTTCACATATCTAGTTGTATTAATAACTAACATTTGCTAATCTTTTTACAATTTTATCAACTAGTCCTTCCGTGGCACTTAATATGTCATCATATTCGTCTTCAACGACGTACTGTACGGCAACCTCTGTAGACTCCTTGTTCAGTTCAAGATTTGATATACTGATTTTAATATTTCGCCTGCCTGTCTTATTTTTTTTAATAACGTAGGGTAAACGTACCAGTGAATGAACAGTGCTAGTGAATGAACAAAGTGAGCATATTTTCGCAAAATAAGAATTCTGTAAATTTCTACACAACAAAGTATTTTTTTTTTAGATGAGCAACATTACTAGTAACATCATGGTAACATTGAATTCAACTCAGGTGCATTAGTTGCAAAATAACAGATACTCAAAGTGGACGTTTCGCAGACGTGTTTTCGTTGTATGGGGCAGTAGTTACCGGACGGTAAGAGGACCTTGTGTTTGATGTGATACTGTACTTATTCCAAACAACAACGACCCGTAGTATGTGTTTATTTCAAGTCTTAAGGATATGTTTTTTCTATTTACGGACCATAACATGTGTTTTTCTTTCAAATTGCCATTTTAGGCAAGTGTTTTATAACTGTATCAGTAACCGCTAAACCCAATGAATGAACCGCGGTGTTCATTCACTAGAACCGTGTGAATTACTTATTTTACAATATTGTGCGTTTTTGTTGTTGTATTAATGTTTATTTTTCAGAAACATAGCTGTTAATTGATTGTCCGTCATATGGCCAGTATCCGAACAAACTCATAAATGCTAAAAATGTTCGTTCATTCACTAGTTTATAATGTCCAGTAAATGAACTACCATCAATACGACTTGTTCATTCATTGGTTTCGCATAACATTTAAGAGCCAGTTAATGAACGATCGTTATTTTACAAGAAACTATTATACCTATAACGTTTTCAGGCGGGAAAGTGGCACGTCAATGAATATTAAGTAGTAAAATATCATTTTTTAAATAAATTAGAAAAAAGAAAAAAACATTGTAAACAATTAGACATAGTTCATTCACTGGTTTCATTTGTTCATTTACTGGTGTTTTCATGCTCATTCACTGGTGTTTTGGGTCGTTTTCGGCTAAAATAGCTATTACTTGAAATTTGGCAATATCATTATAAAACAAACGTTATATAAGCAAACTAGAACACTTTCTTGATTGATAAGGACAATAATATTTGTCAGTAACTGCTTTAATTTTATAAAAAAATATATTTAGAGACGAAAATCTCCTTAAGGGTTCATTCACTGGTACGCTTACCCTAGGAGTTCAATCCGTTATCGATGATTTTATTTTTTCCGTAGCTTGTCTTCTTTGAGGGTTTCTTAGTTCGTTTTACAGCCTTTTGTGAAGAAATATCCGGAACTCGACTTAAATGTTCATTTTGGTACTTCAAGTATGCGTCTACATCTTGAGAGCAGGGGAAAGGGTCATCAAATGCAGCTTGAGTATAAAATGTTGACAGTGCTAGCTCATCAGAATCTTTTGAGTTGTCAATCGGTTGTGAACTGGATTTACTCTCTAAACAATAAAATATATATATATATATATTTACTTATTCACAAAACCTGAACTGTTAAAAGTGATATAAAAAGCAAAGATCGTTAATTTCAATGTTTGTGTGGACTTACCATTTTATTTAAAGTCTGTTAAAATAAATGTAAACGCAGGCAGTCACGAACGAAGTGTGTTTGTCTTAAAGTCAGCAGTAGGAATGGCTTACTCTCGCTCGAGCTTCATTGAATATGTTTGAGCGAGACGGAAGTTAGTATTCGATTTGTGACGTGCATATGCCGGTGTTGAATCACCGCGTTCTTTGAACATAGAGCGGCGGCTTTGAAATCGGCGGCGCTTACGTAATAAATAACCTCTTAAATATGATACTTTTGTTTGTTACTCATTTGCTTTCTTTGCATTATCAGCATCTGTGGTATTAAACCTTTAAAAAACCAACAATTTCCGTATTTTGTAGTAAGAAACTATACGCGATAAATATTTAAAGGTTGAGAACTACTGCAAGTAGCATTTTAGCTGATCAGTTTTTACGTTCCAACTGAATTATTACATTATCTACGTTCGAGGAAGCAGCACTACAGTACAATAAAATAATGTTCGTAAGTTTTTATATTCTTGGTATTACTTAGGTACTTAAAACATTAAAAAGTGTAATTTATTTTTAAATTTATTGTTCCTTGCAGGTCAAACAAGGAGTACAACGCTAAAAGTTTTAAAGAGGATCAAGGTGATTCTGGGGACGATTCCACATCGAAGAGGTAATGTACCTATTATCCAAGATTTTATCAAGTTTATTTTATGTTTCAATTGCACTTTTATTTTTAATAAGATAATATGAAGTTGACGGTTAATTTCAGGGACCAACCAAAAACTCCAGCAAAAAGGAAACGCGCATCTCGCGAACTGAAACCGGCCCCGACAACTGGTTGGTTTTCGAACGAGGATCAATGTGATTCTGTAGAGGAACTCACCAATAAAAGGTAATGATCTATTTTATGTAATCACATTTCCTCTCGATATTACTTTAACTACCTACCAAAATTTACCTAAGAGCTGATATTAATTCTAACATTCATTTCAGTTTTATTTTTTTGTTAAATAGGTAAATACGTAATATTTGATTTCAGGACAAAGGCTAAATCCAACTCACTAACGAAAAAGGAAGGTGCTCGTCAATCGAAGCCATCCCCTACAACTGGCTGGTCTTCGAACGAAGATCAAGGTGGTTCTGGGGACGAACTCACCAGTAAATGGTAATGATCTATTTTAACTACACCAAAATGTACCTAAGAGTTATGATATTAATTCTAACATTCATTTCAGTTTTATTTTATTGTCAAATAGCTAAATACGTAATATTTAATTTCAGTACAAAGGCTAAATCCAAGTCATTAACGAAAAAGGAAGGTGCTCGCCAAGCGAAGCCTGCCCCGTCAACTGGTTGGTTTTCGAACTGGGATGAAGATATTGAAGTGCCACGTCGTGTAACCAGCGCTGAGTCTCTAACATCGGTGCTGACGCGTCGCGTTCCCGGCGGCAAGGTGCGGCGTGTAGCTTCATTAACGGGTGACCTTTTTGTTGAGTTTAAACTTTATAATGTAGACGATATTCGAAATGTTTCACCACAAGTTCGTTGGGAGAAAGCCCTAATAATTTAAAATATCGGGTTGATTCCAGTTCGCCTATCATAGAACAATTAAAAAATGTTCTGAAAAATTGTAAGGAGGACTTTACACAAGAAGGAACCTTCTTTCCCGATAGAAATAGTTATTAATTCTGTTATAGTTTTTACAAGTAGCTATTAAGATCCACCCAGTCTATTTTTGAGCTATTTTTCATAATTAAAATGAAACTAAATTCGGTATTTTGTTCCGTGTGTGATATAAGTGTCGCGACGAATCGTGTCGCGATACCTTTATGTATATAGAATATACTGGCAACATTGATACTGGACATTTCATCTATGGTAAGTAGATTTGTATCTGTCACGACGCTCTTAAGTTTCGCTCCGTAATGGCGGGAAGCGATATAAAACGGTGTTAAATGTTACTAAGTGCCAGGTTCCCGATTTGGAGCTTCTGGATATAAAGCTAAGTGGATATCTAAGTAGACAAACGAGTGATTTCACTATCGATACAGTTTTCCACATATTTATCTAACTATCAATGGTCTCAACCATATTGCAAGTACCTATTTAATGATCGTTCATATATTCTGATTAATTAATTGTGAAGCGTTATCATATTGACTAAACCCTGACGTTGATACTTATGACTTGAGAGTGTGACTAAGATATGATACATATGTGAATTGGGGTGTTTGACCCACTATGTTATTGGCACTGTGTGCGGAGTCATGAGTATCCTAGGCTGGCCAGCGGATCTAATGTAGGATGGTGCCGTACAGGGCAATGGCGCTCTGCCTCCGGACCTTAACGTGGTGCCGTACAGGGCAGTTGCGAGCTGCCTCCGGACCATTGTAAGCCCATGGGGCGTCGGATAGGGCCGTATAGGGCTACGCCTCCGGCCATCACCACACCGACTGACCTGATGTATATGAGTAACTAATTTGATCTACTACTATTGACCACATACATGATATTGACATAACATTCATCCCTCACTTACTGATTGTAATAAGGATATGACTTGACATACTTAGTGAATGTGCGTAACCTAGAACTAACAGAGAAATGCTATCAAGTGGACATTACTGTAATGATAGTATGGCTACTTGGATAGTGGCTCCGATGACAGTCGGTGTCATAAGTACTTTAAACCAACAGGGGGCGGACGCAGGTCTGACGGTATAATATGCGAAGCAGAACACTCAACTCTACAGCATCAGTATGGCTGGAATAAAGGTAGGACTCTAGACTCAATACATTTTACCTTCGTGGCCTCTAACTTATTATATTGAGTCGAACCATTAAAGATCTATAGAACATAATTTAATCATAATAATCAATGATATATTTATATAAAGTAGGAGGCCGCGACATGGTGTAGTGTGCTGGGATTATTCCGAGTCCATACTGAGTTCATTTAGTAAAATATACTGAGAATTGGTCTAGGTTAGGTTAGGTTCCTCTCTCTCTCCACTTCCAGATTCACATAATAATAAGGGACATAAGGTGTGTCATAAGGTCATAACCTCCTTGCATATTTACTTACATATTTAATATACAGGGTGTAAGCGACGGCTCACCGAAAACTGAAACTATAGCTTCAGACCATTGTTCTGAACTGAAATCCAGTGGAAATTTTCCCGGGAAAACTCAAATTTTCTCCAATTTTTTTTTCACGTTTTTGCGTATTAAACCATCTAATACAACATATCATGACATACTGAAGCTCATTATGTAAAAAAAACTGTGAAAATAGCATTTCCACGAAAACAAGCAATGCAACACGAACGAAAATCTTATGAATGAATTACAACCGCTGCGCGTTACTACTTGCCTATTCCGTAGAGTTCGTTCACCGCACGCCGGCACATGCCTACAGTACTATGCGCCGCCGCCGCCGCCATTAATGAGTGAGCGAGACCGACGGGTTCGTCTCCCGCGCCGTGTATTAGACGAGCGAGCGCTTCACGAACGAACTCAGTTTGCATCGGCCTGCCGCGCAGAACGGTGATAAGGATTGCGGTTGAAAATTTGTAGGTACAGCGAAATCTTCCGAACATTAATATCATGGTTTAATTAAAAAAAATCACATGTAAACTAAGGCCGGGTTTTCATGAAATGGTGCTCTGTGAAGTCTGGAATGGCGTGTTTGGATGGCTTTTATAAATGCAAGTTGAGCCGACACGCGAAATCTAAACGGTTTGCTTGGTATAGGTTATTAGATCAAATATCGGTTAAGAATGTTAAGATTAAAATTTAATAGGTAGGTAACCTACCTACTACGATTGATAATAAACTTTACAAACTTAACAAAAGTTAGCACATTATGGTGTAAAGCAGTTGAGGCCACTTTCAAAAAGTATTACTAACTGTAGAGTTATTTTTAATTGTGCTGTTTCTCTGTAATGTTTTGTTTTGGTCTACGTACAAAAAAAAGTTTTGTATTGTTGTATTGTATTGTATCGTAACTACTTAGGTATCATATCAACGACCATGCATGATAGTTTTTTATTACTGAGCTGAATTAATAACCTACCTACTACTTTGAAATCTTACGTACTTAAATAGAATTTGGTTATTGTTTATAACCGAAAAAGTTGGTCATCATGACGTTGACAATACGGCAGGAAACATGTCAAAAGTAATACCTATTGTTTTACCGCGTTGACCCTTTACCTATTTTCTTTTTGGTAATTAGATACCTACACCTACACACAATGTCATGTGAAGTCATGTGGCATCAACCAACTAGGTAGGAACAGTCAAGGACTTTAATTGTTATTCCAATATGGAACCCTGTCATAATGACAGCGTCGAACCACATGAAAGAAATTACGCCAAAATTAATGATTAACGTTATGCGACAGGGTTCCATAGTGGCATAACAAATAAAGTCCTTGACTGTACTTAATCCAAACACTTATGTTTCTCAAGCTAAGCGTTATTGATCAAAATGTGTAATGGTAAATTGTTTGAAACTGTATGAGGTTAGGTAGGTAATTAAAGATTAGCAAGTTTGTTCCTAACTACCACTTAACAAAATCTTTAACTTTGCCTATCACTATTTGACTATTAAGTACCTAGGTAAGTGTCCTATTTTTGCCCTATAGTCAAAAAGAAGAACATAATTGGAGTTATGGACCGGCGTTATTGTACCTAGATGCGCAGAATTGATACCTAGTTCAAAAAGTAATAAACTCACTACTAAATTTATGACTATTATGAGTTCCAAACTAAACACGTACTCGTAAGTTAAGTACGTACTAAAACCAAAGATAATCCAGCGAGTAAGCACAGCACAACACTGAATCACACGCACACACAGACACACGCTAAAGAACCGAGTCACAAACAAACAGTCAAGCAAAGGAAATCAGTAATGGAATTAGATGTCAATTGCGCACACTCACTCACAGCCTGTGACAGCTCGAGTTCTAGCTAGTAGAGCTAGCCTAGCACTGCCAAAAGTATCAGAACCGGTCACGGGCCGGCCGGGCATCCCCTCCGCCCGCCCCGTCGCGCGCGCTTGTTGAGGAGCTATAACTACTTACCTACGTTCCTAATATTTTAACATTTTTAACCGCGGATAGGTGGTTCCTATTTCAGTTAAAATTTTACATTTCCCAAGCTTAAAACGTGTCAAATGTTGACCTAAAGTATAAAAACTATCCGCGGTTTGGAATGTTGGGAACGGACATTACTTAAAGAATTCACGTTTTAATTCGTTGAAAAGTTATTAACCTCCGACCCCAAGTTGTCCCAGCATCCAGAGCTTCATTGGTATTATCTACTATTAATATTTTAGTGCGTGTAGCGGTCGGCTAAGCGACAACCTGCACTACCTACGTACCTTACGTATTAACCAAAGCCTTGGAAAATTTTGGCTTCCCATGTTAATAACAAATCTGGAGCCGTAGATAATAATAATATGCAAAACGCTAACGTAAAAGATTTAGCAAAAACTATCAAAATGTATGAAATTAACACTAGCGCTCGAAGCTACCGTCCGGCAGTTTAATGCTGAACATTTTTATTAAAGATAATGTTCGTAGATTGCATTAGGGCCATGGTAGGTACCTACAAATAAAGACGAACTGCGCATGGTTAGTCTAGGTTTGTCGCAACTCGTTTTACAACTCGATGGACCTAAGCGCATGACAAGTTGAGAGTAATTCTATCAACATTTGTAAAATGAAATTGCTTTCTCCTTATTGTTATCGAATGATTATTGTCATGATATTTTATCGCCCGAAAGAAGTGGGGTCCAGGAGTAATTCAGTGGACATTCGTATGTTTGTATGTTTGTTCAACAATAACCTGAGTATGGATGATCGGATCTGTATGAAATTTGTTAAAAGAGTAGGAGAGCTGAATACAATTATTAAGTTCGATAATGAGCTAGGATCGGTCTGAGGTCTCTGTACGCATTAAACTAGGTACTAATTAACTTGACAGCACAGGCGGCCGAGCCGTCAACAATACGATTGCGATAGAGGTAAAGCCAACTAGAATTGAGGCTCTGGGTACTTTTTAGGAATCCACAGCTAAAATGGCTGTTTCGCGATGCCCGAGCGTCATAGTCATAGCTCCGAAAGTGAGTGAAAAATTGTGACCACCAGCTCGTCATGAAATGCCGCACATTTCAAATAGAGCATTTTCATTTCGATTCTGCTTGAACAGAATCGATATTATGTCGGTTCTGATCAAAGAGCAAAATAAAACTGTTCCTGCTCGAAATAACGGTTAATTTCGCTCGCTGATTTGTCCGCAACGCCATCATTTTCTCCATCATCACTTGCGCAGCTTGAAGTCAAGCGGGCCGTATCATTTTAGTCGCCAGGCTATCCAACTGCAGGAGCGAACCAAAAATACCTAGAGCCGTAGCCAAGATGCAAACGCTTCTGACGTTTTTCTTTTCTATCACTCAAAATGTATGGGATGGGATGACATTTGACCACGTGGCTCATGGCAACGCATAAGAATGTCATCCCATACATTTTGAGTAATTGGCTAGGGCCAATAATAATACCTACTATGCAGCGGTACGGAACCCTCGGTGCGCGAGTTCGACTATCACTTGGCCGAGTTTTTTTTTATTTCTCGGTAAAAAGTTACAATGGCGGCGAAAGAAATCATTTTCCCAAAAAGCATTCAACTCATTCCTCATCCATTTATGGTTTTTGGAATGAGATTAATTAATATGTAAATTCAACACATAGATAATGGTAACTGAGAGCAGATCTTATGTTGGACTCTTAAGGTGGCAATACGATGTCCGGGGTTATTAACGTAGACCCACCGAGTTGGTTTGGATTTGTTAGTTTGGTCTCAATCGACCGAGGTCTCGAATATTTATAGGAATAGAAATAGAAACATTTATTCGACGGTCACAAGAAAAAAACAGAATAAAGATTAGACATCAAACAAATAATGGCAGCCCAGATAACAAAATAAGCGAATAAAGAAAAGGAATTTAGAAAAAAAACAATGTAGCATAATGTTGCCATGGGCGATTCCGTGACGTCCGAACGATTTATATGACGTTTAAACATGTTGAACAGTTACTACTAGTACTAGTAGTAGGTACTTCTTCTTTACATAGTATAAAACAAAGTCGCTTTCGCTGTCCGTGCTGTTTTCACCAATAGATAGAGTGATTCAAGAGGAAGGTTTTTATGTATAATAAATTCTGGTTTATGTACGGGTGTAACAGAAAACTCGCATAAACCGAAGCGTAGCAAGGGCGGGTCGCTAGTTGTATAAAAAATATAAATTTCCAACAGACCATCAAATTACGAGCATGGCAATTACAAAGAACTATAACACCAACATAAAAATCGTTTTTATTCGGTGACTGTACCTTCATACCTAGTGAAGTCATTATAAAACAGGAATTTACGATCATTTTAGTAAAAAAAATGTTTCTCACATTCATAGTTCAAAATAAAGTAAAAGGAGCACATATTGCAATAAGTAACTTTACGAACTTTACTTTATGGTGAAACCAGATTTAAATAATTTTGAGTTTTAAATTTGAAGTCCGGATCTCCGTCAGAGTCTTTAACTTACTGCCAAGCAGCAGTGTTCGCATTCTTGTTTTCCGGGCGGGAAGGATAAGATAACCAGCATACAGGCATTTCAACTTCAAGTCATCAGCTCATCAGTGATGGCAATGCAGATGCAGGTCTCAGGTGACCTGCCTTCTCCATTTCATAATAAAAACCGGTCACGTGCGTTACCTAAGTCATTTGTATAAAAACTAACTAACACTAAACTAGTCTTTTTGGTGGGAGCAATTTACTTTGCATAAACAGTTTTATTATAATTTCTTTTAACCAAGTTAGAAAAGATTTATAATAGTCGTGTAGCATAAAACAAACTATCATTTCATCGGGCATAACTCGTTGTTATGTAATTTAAATCAATGTCTTTTTATTACTAGGTTAGATTATGTTAGATCAGTGACCATTAGACAAAGACAATTGACTTAGACCATAATGTTTCAAGAAATCATGCTTTAGATAAGATACTTAATTGGCGGCGGCGGCTCCGCGCGTCGGGCACGAATACTCTCACCACCTCACCTACCAAATGAGCATAGTCTATGTTGTGAATTAATACTAACGCGAATTTATCGACCGCTACGGATCGTCTCAACTCGAGAGGCTCGTATTCCAGCCGGCCCTGTAGTGAACGTGTCGGGTATAAGTACGGATAGCACCTAGTACGGATACTGCTTTTTGTATAGAAAAAACGAAAAGAAAAGAAAAAAAATCGTTTATTCGTGGCAAACATAGGTACTATGGGTTTCTTAGGAACTTCTTCTGCACTTTCTATATATAACACTACTAGAAACTTTTTTTCGTGGGGATTTCATACTACAGCGCTTGTCTCTAGTATACTCCGAACGAGGGCTATAAAGTGTACGAAGGTGTCAAACAAAACAAGTAGAATTGTTCAGTACCTACGAAACGCAACTTATGATCATGAAAGTCAGCAGGGCTGCTCGCGTCTTAAACTCTTCCTAATTAAAAAGCGAAATGTGAGTATCCAGGGTTTATTTCTCCGTTTACAATCCTACTAGGTAGACGGTTTCTAGAGGCCCGCAATTGTGGTGATATGGTCACTAATTATTCTTGTCAACGACGTCACAACCGCTAGGTTTAACCGTTTTTTTTTAATGATACATTTAGAAAAAAATGATATGTACGTATGTGAAGAATCCAGTAGAAAAACGATAAGAGTCCATTTTTCAGTTTTTAATTTTAGTAATTCTTTAAATTGCTCGTAAAGTATTTCACTTTCTATTCATATCGAAATGCTAATTGTAAAGACACACTGATAAATGTTACAGTCAATAAAACAATGAATACCAGTGAGACAACGGTAATTATTTTGTCCATTTATCCAGGTCTTTGGAAATGGTTAAAATTATTTATAAACAGAAAGAGATAATGCTGCCAGTCAAGAAAAATAAAGCACCAGCACCAGTAAAACCACAATAGTTGTAAATGAAGATGAAATTAGAATCCATGGAGATGTAAAAAGGGAAAGAGCTAGTTTTGATACAGCTTAATTGACCATAATTAACCATTAGGTACTTTGTTTTGTTCTTCTTTTAGTTAAGGATAAAGTGAAGTTCATCAAATTTGTTTTAGTTTCAATGGACATTCATCGTTTTTACCCAGTACTTAGGAGTCACTTTTTATTCATAATTTATGAATTACGGTTGGAATTAATTTCTGTTTTTCTCGCTGACGATATAAAACGATAATTTAAAAATATGATTCAGGGTTTACGAGGTTCCGTTTTGAGACCTACCGGTCTTCAAATGTTAAAAAAACAATTACTTATTCCTTAACGTAGTTAATTTTGTAACTATTAAATAAAAATAAAATTATTACATAAAAACCCCCGCTATAACGGCGACCCTTTCTTTCAGAACGGGGCTGAGGTGCTACACGGTAAAATCTTACCCTCTTTATCATAAACGAGCAATGACTAAAGTGAGCTTGAAATATGCTCAGTCCTTATCTGTCATTATGATATTTGCAGAAAGGGACAAAGAACACTTTAACTAAAATGGGTTCGTAGTGAGTTTATGACTATTTTTTAACCGACTTCAAAAAAAAGGAGGAGGTTCTCAATTCGTCGGAATATTTTTTTTTTTATGTATGTTCCCCGATTACTCGAAGACTACTGGACCGATTTGAATTTTTTTTCGGTGTTCGAATGGGTATACTTTCTAGTTGGTCCCATTGTCAGCACGTCACGATCTGATGATGGGATCTTGGAGAAATCAAGGGAACTCCTCGAATATTGTAGGCACGCTTATAGCGATTTTGTTATTTTTCTTTGTAACTCGTGCATTTGCTTATGAAAAGTACTATATGGTGAAGTGGAACTGATGATGCTGATGTCGTTGCTATTTAATATCCTTTTCAATCCTCAATCCCCTCCTTACCTTGTCGAACGGTTTTCTTTCTTAGCTACCGGCTCCCAGAACCGCTTACGCTCGAGTGCCAACCTACTCCTTGCTTTTCCTGCTAGCAAATCCAAATGTTATTCTAAATCCTTCTCGGTACATTCTGTTCGTTTATGGAATAGTCTTCCAACTGACATCAGGCAATCACAATCTGTTGCTTCACTTAGATCTAGGCTTAAGAAATACTGGCTTGACTCTTGTTCCTGATCTAAGACTGTATGTCCTTTCTACCTTTCATACTTATATTATATATATATTTTATATTTATTTATTTAATTATGTATTTATTTATATTTTTACAAGTATATTCATTTATTTATTATCTATTTATTTGCTATTATTATTTTAGTCTTCTGTATCTTTAATTGTTGTACGTTTAGCCATCCGTTGTTTTTATTAATATCCCAATCGCTCAAAGGTTAACTGGAAGAGATCCCTTAAAGGGATAAGTTCGCCTTTGTACATACCTTTTGTGTTTCTGTTTCTTTTTAATTTGTTATTTTCTGTTTGTACAATAAAGAGTTTACATACATACATACATACATGATGAAGACCAGAGATGGCCACCGGAACTCCTCAACGGTACCTATTTCAAGGGTGGCGATAAGATATCTCGATTAAGATAGTTGAGCGACTACAACGAAGAATATTTACTTGTTGAAATATGACTATGACTTTCCCGCGGCGTTGCTTGCGGCGCGCGTGAAATTACTTAAAGTTTAATATCAACTAAGAAGTGGGACTACGTAACAGCGTACCTATTATGATCGCTAAAAAGTATAAAATAAAATAAATGTTTTAAAAAACAAAAAACCGCCTTCAAAAACGCGAAAAATAACTTCTTTAGAATTGTAGATACCTAATAGGTTAGTCCAACTGAAGTCGGCGACCACAATATTTTCAACAAAAAGCCGACATCAGTTGGACTAACCTATTAGGTATCTACAATTCTAAAGAAGTTATTTTTCGCGTTTTTGAAGGCGGTTTTTTGTTTTTTAAAACATTTATTTTATTTATAGCTCTTGTTTACTTGACAGGAATGGCGGTCGAGATAAAAACAATATCATAACACATCAAAGACAATATGGTTTGACCGGGTTAAATAGAGGCCCTAAAATCGCGCAAATTCAAAGCGCGCGCGCGGTGGAAATGTGTGTTTTAATACAAATAAAAATTCTCGCGCTGCCTCGTCTCATCTCGCGTCGCCGGTGGAAAAGCACCTTTAAGAGGATCGTGATGCTAAAAAAATCCATACAAAATGCGATAACGTTTTTGAAGGCGGTTTTTTGTTTTAAAACTTTTATTTTATTTTATAAGTACTTTTTAGTGATCATAAATTATAATAAACAATAATGTAGTCCCACTTCTTAGTTGATATGAATTTAAGACATTTCAAGCTCGCCGCAAGTAACGCCGCGGGAAAGTCATAGTCATAGTCAAACAATTTAATGTTCTTCGTTGTAGTCGCAACTATCTAATCCTTATCGAGATATCTTATCGCCACCCTTGAAATAGGTCCGGTGGCCATCTGTGGTTTTCATCATCAGTTCCACTTCACCCAATATCTACCAAAATTTGTTGTAGGTATACCGAAACCTACTCCAGAATGTAACAAATATTTTTCTGAAAATCGCATCAAAATCGGTTCAGCGAAACGCGAGATAATCGCGGACAAACATACAGGGTGTAACAGGAGGAGTGGATCAAACGAAGCAGGTCGATAGACGACGTCAAGACCTACCGATTTCACCAAAGTGAAAGTTTTTGTAAAATTTTACTAGCACGGCCTACGTTACCAATTTAAAGCTACGATTTTTGTTTTGTAGGTAGTGAAATAGTTGGTCTTGAGTATCCAATTTTATTGTATTTCGTTCTCAGGAAAATGTAAAAAAGTTAAGTGCCACAAGAGAGACATTAACGAACCCCCTTAACTGAAAACTTATGGTGGCAACTAAGTCAAATTGTATTAATTAGTCAAAATAACATCAGTTACTGTAACTTCTGTTAATCTAAGTCGTAGTTTTTACACAACTTCACATGTTTTTTACTTGGAGTCAATTTCTGTTATTAGAATGAGTTGAAATTAGGTAATTAGATATTTATAAACCCAAAAGGCAGTAATATGGTGTCTAAGAATTGATCTGATGATGGAACTTGAAGATCATCATAGGATTGCTGGTGTATTTGATAAACGGATGGGCATCAGGTAACTTATTATTGGAACCAATTAACGTTTTTTTTTAAAACACCTGTCTGTGCCTTTTGGAGCACAAGGAGTTCCGTACCATCTATAAAAAATCTCGTTTTTTGTATGGGAGCTTAAATTATTTTATTCTGTTTTTAGTATTTGTTGTTATCAACATCAACAGAAATACATCTGTGAAAATTTCAGCTGTCTTGCTATAACGGTTTATGAGATATTATAGCCTGGTGACAGACGGACGGACAGTGGAGTCTTAGTAATAGGGTCCCATTTTTACCCTTTGGGTACGGAACCCTAAAAATTACATTTTAGAAATCAGATACCTATTATGTGAATAATTTTAAAGAGCTAAGAATTGTTAATCGGTTATCAATAAAGTAGATAGGTTAGTTAATTCCTAGTAATCACCTAGATTTTCATTTATTTAAAGGGTGGAATTAGCAAATAAGAAACATTGGATGGATAGCATAATAACAAAATAATATTTTGGAAAATGGCCATATTTAAGATTGGATAAGGTTACCCAATTTAAGAATAATTTTATTTATTGATGCAATTAAAAGTCCCTGCTTAACGGATCATTTCTCAAATTTACTTCAATATTTGAACTAAATAAACTTACTATCACACAAACAAAATGAAATAAAAAGTTTTAAGTAAATAAGACGGCATTTTAAACATATTTCACTTAATGATGAAATTCAGGCTGAACAACATAGGTACTTTAATTCCGTTTTTAACGCAAGTTGTTACTTAACGGAAAATTGTTGATTTCACACTTTTTGAATTTGAATTTGAAACGATATGAATGCAGTAAAATATTTACAGAACATTTATCATTAACTAAAGCAGTTTATGGAATAGTCTGTAATAAAATGTTAAGTGAACTTTATTGGCTAATGGGCCCGAAAGTCGGAGTTAAAATTGGGTTTACGGCGATAGTTCAAGAGCTAATTACTTTATTAAAAATTGGTAATACTTTGATCCACTCCTCCTGTTACACCTTGTACATACAAACATACGGGTCAAACTGAGAACCTCCTTTTTTGAAGTCGTTTATTAATGAAAATGATCGCGTTCTAATCATCATCCGTTTTTTGTGCCATGGAGAAGGCAAAAGAGCGCACATGCCACCTGAGGGTAAGTGGGATCTGTAACCCTTAGACATTTCCATTCTCAAGACTACACTCATAATACTGCATTCCTAAGACCGCAAATGCGTTTCCAACCCTGAGGGATGTCAGCGGTTGTCTTCCACCCACACTGGAACACAACAATGCGAACACTGCTGCTTGGCGGTAAGGTTAAAGATGAGTTGGTTACACTTTTTTTTTTCCGCGGTAAACATAATTAATAATATTAAGGGCATAAAATGTAATGTTTAGAATTTTGAAAGTTGATTTCCGCCCGTAAAATGAAATACTTATGCTGGATTTACAGAAAAACCAACTGTTCCGGACAGGTTTAAAGAAACACACATCTTGATTTTTTTTGGCAAGAAGTTCAAGTAGATTCTGTCCTGAGAAAGAAGAAAAATTACGTTTTACTTCGCTAAATTTGACAGTTATAAATACCTCCTTGAAATCATTTCAACAACTTTGAGGCCATGCGACTTGAAAGTTACATCGATCTATCCATGGATCTAATCTATTAGTTGATTGGTTTTTTGCTCTAGTAGAGTTCCGTACTTGAAGGATAGCCAAGCGGGACCCAATAAATATGCTTGCGCTGTCCGTCCGTCCGTCTGTCCATCCTAACTTTATCCTTTTTTTTAATTCTTTTGAACCATAATAGATAAAAAGTTTTTTTTTTTCCGATTATGATTGCTGATTGATATGACTCCCCACCTTTATTTACTGAGTTACACAGGTGCTGTATTAGTTGTATGTTTAAATTGTCACTAACCTATTTTAATTGATCTGTAATAAACCAATAATAACGCAGCCTGAAATAAATGATTACATTCTATTCTATTCTTAATAGCGGATTAACATTTAAAAAAAGTAAAATATTCAAGGAGGTCCATACATGTAACGGTTTTTTTCAACGTATTTTATTTTAGTTGTATCGTAAAAACGATCAAACATACAAGCGTTAAATTTGGTTTGATTATAATACGAACCCCGAAGGAAAACAACAAATACTCCTTAAAAAATGGTCAAGTGGGAGAGGCTCGTGCTGATTCGATTCGAAATCGGATAATAATGATTAATAATAGGTACCTACTGTGCGGCCGTACGAAACATTCGGTGCGCGAGTTAATTCAGCTCGCACTTGACCATTTATATTAAATATCATGAAAATCGTGCCTTAAGCTACGCAATTGATACTCACGGAATTAAATGGCAACACATTACTAGGAATTCTGAACGAACCTTTAAGTCACAACTAATCTTTCTGGCAGGCAAAGTCGACGAGTTTGTTGATTAATGTGCTTCTAACTCTTTTTATTCCTTGTACTTACTTACACTGAATTTTAAATTCTAATTTAGGTACTCCAATTTAATTTAATTTTATAACTACAATACAAATTAAAAATTAAAAATTAAAACTATGGCCAATTAAAAGATAAATTAAACCAAAAATTATAACTAAGTTAAAAAGTTCAATGAAATAAAAACTAAATAAAAACTAAATAACAGAGGGCCCCCGTGCCAAAGTACCACAGATGCTGGCAGAATTTCCTCGTTGTATAGCAATGCTAATTCGTTGCCCGAGGAAGCTGCCAGCTCTGTGGTCTCCGGTTGTTGCTATCAGCCTTTTCGAAATGTCCTTAAAAAGGCTGATAGCACCGGGTCCCCACGGACCAAGGGTCTCGACGCCGAATGGAACGAAGTTATATTCTGCCCCGAGACCCTTGTTCTTATTCTTTTTCATAGTTTATTTACTCCTCATTTCAACCAAACCATGAAGTAAAGAAATCTTTTAAAAATTTCTACTCAGTATTTTTTGAATTTGTATTTTTTGTGAAATTCAATAAAAAATACTTGATTTCAATTTTATACTCCACTGTACCATATCGTAGCATTGTCAGGAAAATCGCATAAGTAAGCTACATTTCAAATGAATCTAATATGCACGTTAAAAGCGACTTTATACTCGTAGATTTGTTTAAATAGCTAAAAGTGAGTGTAATGAAAGTGAGTTAAATACAATTAAATAATTTCTAAATTGTTAACTTAGGGCTGCTTGCAGAAATTGCATAGTTTATCGCTAATTAAGTCCAAGTATTTTTTGGCAATGGACAACGATGCTAACCCATTGTCTTTTGGACCCAGATCTCTTTTCCTAACAGGATGTTCGGAACGTTTCCACACGCTGGTAAGAAGCAAGACGCAATTTGTACTTACTTGAGAAAACATTCCTGACCTCGGTGGTCACTAAACACCAAATAAAAACACGTAAACACTCCCGTGACTCTTTACCACGCACATGCACAATTTAAGTACAGTCAACCAATTTGATTCCTAGGCCACTATTGACTTTGTCAATGTGACGTTGTAAACCAAATTATAAGATGTCTGTAACGTTTGGTTGTCAACGTCACTTTAACATGGTCCAAAGTGGCCTAGAAATCAAATTGGTTGACTGCCTATAGGTATTTAAGCGAAAATTTAAATGTCTATTTTTATGACGACAATCACACAATTTCTATAGTGCCCTCGAGAATGTTTACATAGACGTTCTTTGTATCTGCGATCCGTTTACTTGTGACAGCTATCTTGTTATTAAGACACCCTCAATTTTGTTATTAAAAATATTGTTATAGGTAATCGTTGTAAAAGCATAGATAATAGATACGGGTGAAAAGTCGTGTTTACACAAGCCTGTGGAACCTTTGTTAGGCGGCATTTTATGACCCGTGTGAGCCCCTGATTAGCCGTGTGTCATCGCTGCAAATCTTTGCTAAAAGATGATAATAACATTTTAATAAATTATTAAAATCAAAATTTGAACAAGTTCCCAAATTCATTTTGAAACTTCAGGGGGAAATCATTACAAAATGGTTGCAAGACGATAGGTTCTTAATGAAATTAATTATTCCAAATAAAATTACAAGCTTTAAGATGTTTACGTTTAAAGAAAAAAGTACCTACCAATTTTTTAATGAAATTGTCACATTAAATCCTCATTATTTATTTTAAAGTAAACATCGGTTATGCACAAACAAAAAACAAATTTAAAACTACTTTATGAGCAATTACATTGAAAATAATAAGTTTATTACCTGCTGCGTATTCATAGTGTAGCAACTGTGTATTCACTTTGAATCTAAGTACCCACCAAACTAATATTATTTTTTTAGTTGACAGTTTGAACGATTTTCTTTCTACTTTACTTTACCTTTCGCTGTACTGCAACTGTTTTGTGTATTTTTAAATTTTCGCTGCCCTTATTTTATCATAGCAATGAGTAATCTGTTTAGTGCTCGGGAATATGGCCAGATGTTATTGTGTTTCGGGGAGGCATTGGGAAACGCTAGGCCCTACGGATTTACGAGCAAAGATATCCCAACGCTATTATACTATTAGTGTATCTTTTTAATAAATAAATAAAATAAGATAAAATAAACGCAAGGTCACCGGCAGACCCCCGCGTCATAACCCGCGCGTATCAACGAGTACTAAATAATGTGCCTATTGTCCCACAAGAAGAAGGCGCCGGCAGATCGATTAACGTGCGAGCCGAAAACAGCATTTTGGATGTAGTGCGACGCAATCCACGAATTGGGACTCGGACTGCAGCGCGCTTATTAAGACGTCGCGGTATAATAGTATCGCACAGGACTGTTCATAAAGTTCTCCGCAGAGACAGGCAACGTGCGTACCGAATTCACAAAGTGCATGCACTAGTGCCTGGAGACCGGGATCGCCGACGCGAGTACTGCAGGTGGCTGGCAGACCAGCAAAGTCGATTTTCACATTATAATTTCGTGTCACATATTATTTGGACAGATGAATCGACCTTTACCAGAAATGGAATGTGGAACCGGCGTAACTCCCACTTCTGGGCCCATACAAATCCGCGCATAGTTCAGCAAACAGGGCATCAAACCCGCTGGTCGGTGAATGTATGGGCTGGGATTTACAAAAACAAAATTCTTGGACCAGTATTTTTGCCTGAACGTATGAACGGGCAAAGATACCTAGAGATTTTACAACGAGACCTGGAGAGGGAATTAAGGAATTTACGCATTGAACTAGAAGCCGAGTGGGACAACTTGGAGGACGTGCCTCTTGCACAACTGCCCAGAATTTGGTTTATGCATGACGGAGCCCCTCCGCACTCCGTACGTCCAGTAAGAGAACATCTCGATAACACATTCCCGAACCGCTGGATTGGGCGCTATGGTCCTCATTCATGGCCTGCTCGCTCACCGGACCTCACTCCACTTGACTTCTTCTTATGGGGTTACATAAAAGAAAGAGTGTTTGTGGCCGAGTGTGACATTGCAGATGAAATGCGGCGTAGGATATGTAGTGCATTTGACACTCTGAGAACTAGTATCAATGTAGATATCACTTGCATTAAAATTACAGGATCATTAAAAATTTGTTTAATTACGTCACCAAGTGTGAAGTTAACCATTATCCCTTAAGTAAAAACTTTCAAAGGAATAGACAGCAGGCAAAATCAGCAGAAGACAATATAAAAGAAAGAGAAAGTACAGCAGCAATCCTATGACAATCTTCAAATTCCATCATCAGATCAGTTCTTACACATTATAATACTGCCTTGTTACCGGGTTTACAAGTACTTTCTAGCTTAATTTCGACTAATAACAAAAACTGACTACAAGTAAAATTTCAAGACTAACTTTTACAGTTAAGTAAAACCTTTTATTTACGACTTAAATTAATAGAGAGTATAGTAAAGCTGATGACATTTTGACTAATTAATACACTTTGACTTAGGTGGTTACATTCACAAGTTTTCAGTTAAGGGGGTTCGTTAATGTCTCTATTGTAGTACCTACTTAATTTAGTTTTTTACATTTTCCTGTAAACCAAACACAATAAATTTTGTGCAGGAGATTTAACATTAATTAGCGCAGTTTTTAGAATAAATTCTAGAATTAAATGCCAAGTAGATACTTACACGTAGGTACAATTGACTAAATATTGGTAATTTTTATGATCACGTTATTAATTGGATACTCAAGACCAACTATTCCACTACCTACAAAACGTAAATCATAGCTGTTAATTTGATTGTTTACATTAAGTTAACGAAGATAGGTGGTAACATAGGGTGTTTGTGAAATTTTACGAAAACTTAAATAACTTTAGAACAGTAGAATATCTACCCGAAACCCAGCCAGGCGTACGAGTATCTATCAGTTCACCTTTGTACTTATTTTTATATTAATTGTATTGTTCTGTTTTTTTCTTTTGTACAAAAAGGGTTTACATACATACATACATACATACATACATATCGCTGAACATACAATACATGGGGGTCAAATCGATAGGTTTTGACGTCCTCTATCTACCTGCTCCGTTTGATCCACTCCTTCTGTCACAAGTGTTGTCTCTCAAATGTCTCTGAGTCCGGCGGTAAGTCATTAAAATATTTCATGTTTTAAAGTCGACGATGGAACGAACGTGGCTCAGATATGGAAGTTGGCTTTGCTATAAAGATGGTACAAATTTGGAATACCCAATTTGAAATACTTGCATCATCTCGGTAAGTTTCCTTCGAGCTCAAGTTAATCTCTAGATAGAATGTTGTTTTTGAAAACACTGTGTTTTGTAATAAAACACAGTGTTTTCTGTTGAACTAATCAAAGCTTTCATTACTAACCTTTTCCCTGACATATGCTGTTTCAAATAATCTGTTTTACTTTTGGATTAGATTTTAAATATGATCAATATCACAATACGGAGAGATTATTTCAAATCTCTTTTTAGAAAAGTATAAAATAACCCACTCTCCATTGGTGATTCCTCTTTGTCCATTGCTTACTGTTACTTACTCAACTACGATGACATAGAGACAATCATTCTTTTGCAATCATCTTAGAAGCAGAACTTTGCTGGGGGACTGCCCAGTCTGGGACGAGGTCCACAATCCTTGAGGGTACTCAAAATCGTATAGCAGCGATTTGGGCGGAAGGAGCGAGCCCGGGATCTTAGGCAAACTTAAATTGCTAATAAGTTGGTCATGTTTCTTAAATCATTTACTTAACATCATTAAAGAGCTTGAGTTACTTCTCGGTTTCTAACGTGGACATAGGTTCTTTCATTTTTATCCAAAATAAGAGGTCACTTGGCCAATTTTAATCCGTTTCACTAAAAACTGGAACAATTTTCAAATTTATTCAGATAATAGTACTTCGGGGTAGTAAACGGGTTGGATTGTTGGTGTTGATACACAATGTAACTAGGTGTTTTTTACGTTCCCAGTAAAATTAAGTTTTAAAATACCTACATAGTGTAACAACACTAACAACCCAAACGGTTTAACCTACCCCGAAGCGCTATTATCTGAAACCTTTTGAAACTTATTCCAGTTTTAATGAAACGAATGTGCCCAAATTTCTGCAGTTTTCAGGAGAATGAATAAATGCCGTCTACAAAGTTAAAACTCGGCCAAGTGTTAGTCGGACTCGCGCACGAAGGGTTCCGTACCATTATCTATACAACATTAGCCAAAAACGGCAAAAAAAACACGTTTGTTGTATGGGAGCCCCCCCCTTCAATATTTATTTTATTCTGTTTTTAATATTTGTTGTTATAGCGGCAACAGAAATACATCATCTGTGAAAATTTCAAGTGTCTAGCTATCACGGTTCACAAGATACAGCCTGGTGACAGACAGACAGACGGACAGCGGAGTCTTAGTAATAGGGTCCCGTTTTTACCCTTTGGGTACGGAACCCTTAAAAGAAGCACATTAAGTCGATAGAACTCGCCAGTTTGAAGTTACGTTGTGTTGATGTGCAGCTACTTACCTAGATTAACAAGGCGTTGAGTTAGGGTAATATTTTATACCTATTCATTTTTATTTTTGTGGAATAGACTCAATAAATAAACAAGCGACTCGTCATTTCAACCGAAACTACCGAAAGACGTGCACAGGCCCCCCCAAGGTTTGCCACAGGGACCGGTCCCGTGCATACCGATGACGCTGCCTCCTCCTTACACCTACAAGTGACTAAAAAGTAATAACATGGAAACTCATTAAAATTTTATTGTTTTATAATTTAATTTAATAACATAATAACTATGTGTTCTGCTTGAGTTACCGCTGAATCTGCAATTACGCTCGTTCAATTTATTAACTCGAAGACCAAATTAGCCGGTTTTTTTAATCTTTATTTTACGACTATCCGTTTTGCATAGTCCTCTTATTTCTGTAAGGACAAAATAGTTATTTATGTAACCGATACATAATGAAGTTTATTAAGCAGAGCGTAACCCGTGTTAGTGTAAATAGCGTGTTAAATTTTCTGTGCAAGTGGCCCTTAGTGTTCGTTTTGATCCCTGATTTCGTTCATTCTAATTCTTGTGGTTTTTAATGACGGCTGGTACAAAGAGTCTTTTATTTTCTTATAAGTCTTATTAACCCATAATGGTTACACGTTATCCTTGAATCATAAGATTTCTTTATATTTATTAAAATCAGTCTCGTGGTAGTCGTGGTAGTTCAAGAACTACTAATTTTGCTCACATACATACACATACATATCCGGGCGACATCTCACTTCCACGATAGGGGAGACATTTGTTACTGTTATTAACTATCATCTTATCATGTTTAATGCTATCATCTTATCATGTTGAATGCTACAGAAATTGCTAAATGATTTGTTTTAAAATATTTAAACCTACACAATAAATCGATTTCTAGGTGTCTCAGTAAGTCCATTGCAAAACTTTTTATGATTTTATTCATTAGTCACTTGGACAATGTGGCGTGGTAATCCATTTTGTATTTATTTAAAGTGGATGGCATTTTTACTATTCTCCTGAAAACTGCAGAAATTTGAGCACGTTCGTTTCACTAAAAACTGGATCAAGTTTCAAAAGGTATTCAGATAATAGCGCTTCGGGGTAGGTTAAACCGTTTGGTTTGTTAGTGTTGTTACACAACGTAGGTATTTTTAAATTTAATTTTACTAGGAACATGAAAAAACCCCTAGTTACATTGTGTATCAACACTAACAACCGAAAGGTTTATGCTGCCCCGAAGTGTTCATAAATTGCACAAGCGTAAATGCAGATTCAGTGGAAACTCAAGCGGAACACATAGTTATTATGTTAATAAATTAAATTAAATTATAAAACAATAAAAATTAATAAGTTATCATGTTATTATATTACTTTTTAGTCAGTCGTCGTCGGTAGGCCTCCAATAAGTTGAACCGACGTGGATATGGTAGCGGAAAACCGATGTATTGAAATAATGAGTCGCTTGTTTATTTATTGAGTCTTTTCCACAAAAATAAAAACTGAATACAAAATATTACCCTAACGCAAAGCCTTGTTAATCTAGGTAAGTAACTTCACATCAACACAACGTAACTTCAAACTGGGGCAAGTTGTATGGACTAAATGAGCTTCTTATTTAACTTTGGTTTCTACAGATCTAATCTAAGAATAAATTAATGAAAATATTTCGTGGGGTCAAGTTAAACAGTTCTAACTCATCCTTTATTGAGTCTTAAAATTCTAAACAAACAACGTATTGGCGTTGGACTTTTGACTGTTAATTACGACGAGAAACTGCAATTGCATATTCGGTAAAAATTAAGCTGCGTCATTTCTTTCCGTCGTCATATAACAGTATTTTTTATGAATTTAAATATTTAATTCTTGTTTTTTTCGGATAATGCTTGAAAAATTTATTCTAAGAATCTAACTGGCTACTGGTGATAGATAACCCTTTAAATAATAATTTATAATAAAAAGTTAATTAATAATACAAATATTGAGTAAAGTTTTGAGGTAGCAAATTGGGTTGTGAATTAAAATTGTTATACTAAAATATTATTTCTAAACGAACTTGCAAACGATTCGCACTTGACGGTTATGATTTGACAAGTGACGCTCTCTCCCCGCCAAATTGTATGGGTAACGTTGGATTTTACTGTTATGTGATGTCAATAAAAAACTAAACAGTTAAACAAGTTGTTTTACACTCTAACACTGGCTCGTAGACAGAATCAATTAAAACCTTATTCAATTTAGTTTCTTAGGGGGACTCATAAAAAAGGAGCAGGATTTTTTTTATGGATAAGGAGCCTTTCATTGTCCAGATTTCATTAAGTATAGTAGAAACACACTTAATAGTTACATTTTTAAATAAAAATAATGAAATGGAAATCGTTGTCTATATCAGTTTTAGATAACTTTTGTTCGAGGTCTATCCCAAAAACTAAACTTGTACCTGTGTCAATTGAAATTGCCCAAGATGTAAACAAATTAGTACTGTTTGACACATAACCTCAAATATTCATCAAGCGTGTTTTTATTAAAAATAACGTTTACTTAATAATAATGTGAAAGTAAAGATGTTTTAATAGGCTTTTAGTTTTAGGACTTATTATATTAATCATTCTCAAGTACCTACTTAATATGACCAGATAGTAAAGCATTAACCATTTTATGACCTTTTTAGAACCTAAAGGTATTTTTTACAACCTAGGCCTGAGTGAAATGTTACTTGGGGAACGAACCGTACATTATTTACTTACTATTTTACTATTACAGCTGCATTTACACATACGGTTCGGAACGTAGATTGGAACGGCGCGTGGCGTTTCCCGCGGTCCGAACTTTACGTGTGCAGGCCGCTATTCTTCCCCGATTCGGATTTTCGTTTGTCCGCATACTCCTCCCAAACTATTAGAGATATCAGGATCAAATTTAGCCCGTAATACGACATCTAGCCATAAATGGTTTATAAAAAATAAAATTGAAAATCGGACTTGCCACGGAGGTATAAATCACCGAAAATATGTTCCCATAGACTTCCAATGGGAAAAATGGGAAAAGTGCCGGAGGGAACTCGCGCTTAAGTAAAGTGAGTGAGCGTTACTAAGATTTCTGAAATGATGGCAGCAAACCGCTTCGCGTCATTTAGTCTTCCCCCGAGACGGCAAGTGCACCTAGTTATGTTATCCATATTTTTTTCTTTATTTTCTCTTTTCAATTTTTCTAGGTGACTGCTAGGAATTAATTAACCGATCTACTTTATTGATATCCAAATAACTATACTTAGCTCTTTCAAATTGTTCACATAATATCTAATTTCTAAACTGACAATTTAATGTCAAATTTTACAAACCACTTAACAATAGACCCACTCTATTGTTAAGTGGTTTGTAAAATTTGTTTTAACAGCTGTAAAAATGTAACGGTCGATTAACAATGATTAACATTTAACATTAGACTTGAAAGTGATTCTCAAAGTCATAGACAGCAGGCAAAATCAGCAGAAGACGATATAAAAACATAACATAATGTTTTTATATCGTCTTCTGCTGATTTTATTAACGGATGTTAAACAATTTTATTAAACAAAACACGTAATGGGGCCCTACAGTAAACTATTAATATGTCCCCATAAGTCAAACGATCTTATAACCATCCTTTTCCCTGCACAGTCTTCACCTGTTTATCAAGAATAATCTAACAGAGTACAGCAGCAATCCTATGACCATCTTCAAATTCCATTATCAGATCGGTTCTTAGTCATTATAATACTGCCTTGTTACCGGGTTTACATACTAACTTAATTTCGACTCATTCTAATAACAGAAACTGTCTCCAGGTAAAATTACAAGACTTTAACTTAACAAACATGTAAAGTTAAGTTAAACCTTTTACGACTTAAAGTAATTTTGACTAATTAATAAACTGATGTCATTTTGACTAATTAATACACTAAACTTTAACTTTGACTTAGGTAGTTGTAATCATAAGTTTTCAGTTAAGGGGGTTCGTTAATGTCTCTCTTGTGGTTCTTAATTTAGTTTTTTACATTTTCCTGTAAACCAAACACAATACATTTTGTACAGGAGGTTTATCATTACCTACTTAGCGCAGTTTTTAGAATAATTTCCAGAAAAAATGTTTTGAGAATTTTGTTCACTAACCAGCCTCGAAAGTTCGAGTTAAAGTTAATTCGACGAAAAAATCCAAGTACACGTACAATTTTCTACGTATTGGTAATTTTTATGATCACGTTTTTAATTGGATACTCAAGACCAACTATTTCACTACCTACAAAACAAAAATCTTAGCTGTAAATTTAATTGTTTAGATTAAATTAGCGAAGATAGGTGGTAGGTGGCTGCTGTCTGGGTGTTAGTCAAATTTTACGAAAACTTAAATAACTTAGGAACAGTAGAAAATCGCAGATGAACATACATGGGGGGTGAAATTTATAGGTCTTGACGTCCTCTATCGACCTGCTTCGTTTGATCCACTCCTTCTGTTACAAGTGTTGTCTCTCAAATGTGTCTTGAGTCCGGCGGTAAGTCAGTTAAAAATACGAGTTTGGACTAGATTTTAAATACGATCGATATCACAATACAGAAAGATTATTTCAAATCTAATTAAAGAAAAGTATAAAATTTAATGACCCACTCTCCATTGGTGATTCCTCTTTGTCCATTGCTTACTGTTACTTACTCAAATACGATGACATAGAGACAATCATTCTTTTGCAATTATTTTAGAAGCAGAACTTTGCTGGGGGACTTCCCAGTCTGGGACGAGGTCCACAATCTTTGAGGGTACTCAAAATCGTATAGTACCGATTTGGGCGAAAGGAGCGAGCCCGGATCTTAGGCAAACTTATATTGCTAATAATTTGGTCATCTTTCTTAAATCATTTACCATCATTAAAGAGCTTGAGTTACATCTCGGTTTCTAGCGTGGGTTCCTTAATTTCTATCCGAAATACGAGATCACTTGGCCAGTTTCAATCCGTTTCACTAAAAACCAGATCAACTTTACAACCCAACCCGTTGAACCTACCCCGAAGTACTATTATCTGAAAACCTTTTGAAACTTGATCCAGTTTTTAGTGAAACGAATCTGCCAACATTTCTTCAGTTTGCAGGGGGAAAAAAAATGCCGTCCACCTTAAATAAATACAATTGTACATACGGTCAAACGGGATTTCTAGGCCACATTGTCAAGGTGACTTACATACTATCAATAAAATCGTAAGAATTTTTTACAATGGACTTACGGCGACACCTAGAAATCCATTTGTTGTATAGGTTTATTTTTAAACAAAGCATTTAGCAATTTCATAGCATTAAACATGAAGACGATAGTTAATAAGCAGTAACTAATGTCTGCCCTATCGTGGAAGTGAGATATAGAATAGAATAGAATAGAATAGAAAATATTTATTCAACGCACACAGAAAAAAACAATAGGTAAAGTATACATATAAAGTAAAAGGAGACATTAAGGCGTTGAATAGGATCCCTCTCAGCATTGTGCCACAGTGAAACTGCGGCGCTGATTTTCAGAGAGACCCCGACTTAAAAACTAAATTTAATTAAACGTAAAACGGGTACGGTAACAGTAAACAGGTAACAGGTAACATTACAAACACTAGCGATAATTTTAATCAGTACATGAAATAAATTCAAAAAAAACAATATTAATTCAAGCTTAAAAAAAAAACCTTAAGGACTAATTCAATTTTGTGTGGCAACACCCGAACAACACAACCGTTTCCTGTTGGATCGTTGCAAGTGACGGCCAGTTCAATTTCAAGGTATGGATTACGCATATTACCAGTTTCATATATTCCAAAAAATGATATACGCAACATTCCCAGACTGAACAGTAAAAAGTAACTTTTACAAATGAAAAAAAGGAAAAAAAGTAATGTGCTTGACTCGTATATAGCAGCAGTTACCCAACAAGCAACATAACGAAAGTGCCGCCATTTCTCGAACGCTCGGCAACCCGGCCGCACGTGACAGTCGGCCATGCCTGCTGATACGTTCTACCGCTCCACGACGTTTGCGAAGAAGATGGACAAGAAGGTAATTGAGTGATTATAGTTTCATAGATAGACAATGGACTAAGAATAAAATAAAGTAATATATTTGAATTAATGATTGTATATGATAGAATATAGAATACTAGATAGATAAAGAGCTGTACCTAATAGCTATAACTCGCCCCACTGCCCAATCTGCGCATTAAGCACAAAAATCCGACATTTAGACTTAAAAACTCCCGTTGTTTTTAGCGCACGGATCGGAGGAGGGAGACTGTTCCAGCACTTCGTGGCGGCATATCGGAAGCTGCCACGGAATGCAGCCGAATGGTGCGGCGGGCACACGAGCTGGAGGAACCTCGCTGACCTGACTTGGGAGGACCTGGCGTTGCTGGACCAAGTAAGCTTCTCGAAGAGGTACGAGGGCTGCTGCCGATGTACGACACCGAACATCAGTGTGGCTAAGTGTAGTCTTTGACGTGTCGACATTTTCAGTATCCTGTTTTGATTTAAAAACGGGGTTACGTGAGCGCGCGGTGGGACATTAAAACAGAACCGCGCGCAGGCGTTTTGAACGCGCTGTACCAACCGCTGCGTACGCGCAAGTAGACGAGGCCCGTACACGATGTCACAATAGTTTAACTTTGACAAAACTAACGCATCACACAATCTAATTCTCAGTTCTACATCTAGAAAGTCGCGTATTTTGTAAAGCACTTTTAGTTTGTAAAAACAGTTGCGAACGGTACTAAGAAGATGGCTTTCAAACCTTAACTCTCCATCCATTTCTATCCCCAGGTTACGAGCCTCTCGTACATACTCCAATGGATTGTTATTTATGTGTACTACATGATTGTTATGTGCTAATTTTTGTATTTGCTGTTTGGTACCTAGTATTAAGTATTTCGACTTGGACGGATTCAAGACTAATGAGTTTTTATGTGACCAGTTATCGATTGCATCAAGATCTGCGTTTAATTTAGAAATTGCTGAACTTAGATTTTTAGCGTCGCATGAAATATATAGTTGTAAATCATCCGCGTAAATATGGTATTTACAGTACCTTACTGCTCGTGTTATATCGCTGCAATATAGAATAAATAAAATGGGGCCCAAAATAGATCCCTGCGGCACGCCTCTAGATACTGGGCTTATATCGGAAACTAGGGTCTTTCCATTTGGGCTACTGAGTTCTACTATTTGGTAACGGTTATCAAGGTAGCTATCAAACCATTTCACAGTGTTACTGTCGAATCCATAGTAGGCCAGCTTGGATATTAGTAAGGCAATATTGATGGTATCGAATGCCCGTGAGAAGTCCAGCAATGTCAGAAACGTACCTTGTCCTTGGTCCTGAGCAGCCAGTATGTTATCCGTGACGTCAAGCAAGGCGGTAGCCGTGCTACGATGCTTGCGGAACCCTGACTGGTTACTTGGTAGAATATTGTTACCTTCTAGATACTCTGTCATTTGCTGACATACGACTTTTTCAAGGATTTTAGAAAGACAGGGTAATATACTTATGGGCCTTAAATGTTTTATCTCAACTGGATTCGGCGTTTTTGGTATTGGACGGACTAAAGCTATTTTCCAGGCGTCTGGGAAAGAGTGTGTAAAAATCGATCTGTTGATAATTGCAGTAATCACGCCTAACGTGCGAGGTAGGGTGAGAATTATCATGTCTAATGTGATGCCGTCGATTCCCATTGCATTTGATTTTAATGATTTAATGATTTTAGCTACTTGAGTTTCGGCTACAGGAATCAATTTAAAAATGGCTGCGCTATGACGGTCAAATTCAAATTCAGTTTAGTCACTTATTGTGGTTAAATCATTGCCGGGTAGGTCAAGAAAATGCTTGTTTATAGTGTTAGGATTATTCAAATGACTTGGCAACTCTTTTACACTGTAACTGTTAACAAGGACATTTTTTTTAAGGTTTTTCCACAAAGCCTTGGAGTCATTAATATTACGATTGATTTTCTGTCTAAAAAACGCACGTTTTTCATTAAACAAAGCACTAGTAACAACATTCTTTAATTTTTTATAATATTGTTTATGTACTAAAGATTTAGAGTTCCTATACCTTGCGTGGGCGTCATTTCGCAAACGCATCATTTGCTTAACTGTGTAGGTGATCCAGGGGCTACTGTGAGACTTAATACAAACTGTCTTAGTCGGAGCATACACGTCAAACAATGAAATGAGTTTATTATTCAAATCATCCACCATGTCACTGACGTTAGTTATGTTACAACTTTGCTCGAAGTCAATGCTACTCAGATCACGCTCAAAGTCGTTTAAATCAATTTCTTTTAGTGGTCTGAATGATATTAGTTTAGGTTGTGGTGTATCTAGTTTTATGTTAAGTTTGCAAGTGATGAAGGCGTGTGCGCTTAAATCAGGGATGTAGTTAACCCGTGTAAACAAAGCAGGCGCATCGCTACAAACGAGATCTATCATCGTGCCACTGTGGTCAGTATAATGTGTGGGTTCGGTTACATGCTGTGTTAGGTTAAAACACTGCAGAAAGCTAGTCAGTTTCCTACAATTTACGTCTTCTTTAACTAACATATTAATATTAAAATCACCTAGTAAAATCACGTAATCAAACTTAGCGAACGAGCTCACGGAGGCCGTAAGGGCGTCTATAAATGTGTCCACGTTCAGCCACGGCGGACGGTACGCTGTACCTATAGCGACCCTCGTACCCTTAACGGTAAGGTTAAGCCACATCTGCTCGACGAGCGGCGTGACGGGGTGCGGAGAGACTCGCGCATTGACGCCGCGCTTGACGTAGAAACCCACTCCGCCACCCCGGGAACGAACTCCCGCCGGCCGAACCACATGGCGTAGGCTGTACCCTGGTACACTCGGAGCATGCGAATCCTGGCCCTCCTTCAGCCATGTTTCGTTGATGGCTATCATGTCAACAGAATGAGATTGCATTGCTACTATAAATTCTTCATGCTTAGTCCCCAGTGAACACGGATTCAAAAGGCCAACTAGAAGTTTATTACTTTTATTCAAAGAATATATATTTAAAAATACTCAATAAATGTTTAAAAACGAAGGAATACGATAAATGATAATATTGCGCATTAAAATTATAGATAACAAAAAAAATAGAATATGGATAGTGTAAGTGTATATAGACGTACATAATACATATTATTATTATACAACAGGGCAGTACTCGCATAGATAACAACAGTATGAGCAGTAAAAGCGTAGGCGTGGCGCATGACGTGATAGTTTCGCTGGGGTATGCTGAGAGTATGACGAGTGATGGTTGTATTAGGTTGCTACTACTATATAGGTATAAATAGACATAGTAATATAGCCTAGAGCACAGCAATGAGTGGATTACAGGGATAACATGAACGACTAGGACACGACACACAATACGATTTACCAGTAATATTTTATAGTTGACACTTAGTAACATAAACAAGGATGCATAACCGCATAACATACAGGTTTGCCCTAAGACGATTCGCTGCCAAAAACCTGTGTGAGATCACTCGGCGACCGGACCCGGCGCGCAGGCGCGTCGCTGCTGCGGCGCACGTACACGCGCCCGTCTCTTGTCCAGGGATTGCGCCATTCCAACCGCCGGCACTCCTGCCGCGCGCTATAAAACAGCGATCGGTTTAGCCTAGTGAGCCGCTCGTTCACATAGAAACGGCTGGCGGCCCGGGTAGTCCGAAGTCCGACGTGTCGGCCCCGCGGCGCACCCTCGCGGCACGCAGGAGGTCGGCGCGCGGCGCGCAGCGGGCGAGGCGCACGACCAGGGGCCGCACGCGCGCGCCCGCCCCGCTCACAGCGCCCTCCTGCAGGCGCGCGCCCACGCGCTCAGCGAAGACAATATCGCGCTCATCCAGGGCTACGCCGAGCTTGTGCGCGACCATACTCATGAGATGAGACCGGCTCTCGTTAGGCAGTTCGGGGATCCTGCGATCTCGAGGTCGTTCAGGAGGAGGTCCTGGTCCCGGTCGTTCAGCTCAGACTTGAGCTCTGCGACGGTGTTGGCGAGGTCGCTGTTGGCATTGTCGGCTGCGCGCTGCTCCGAGCGCTCCTCGAGGCGCTTGACCCTCTCCTCGACGGCCTCGAACCGCGACTGGAACCCACCAAAAGTCTTCCGCATTTCCACCATCTCTTGCCTCAGACCAGCGATTTCCTCTCTCATGGAGCTGAATTCTATTCGGAACATTCGCAGTTGCTCAGCGACGTCCCGCGCCTGCTCCTCAGCAGGTGATGACTCACCAACGCTGCCCCCTTCCGGCTCACCGCTCTTGACCGGTGTGTCGTCGGCGTTGTCACGCACCTTGGAAACCTTAATTTTGCATCCCGGACAGGTCCAAGATGAGGAGACCCGCGTTTCAAGTGCCAAATTCACGCAAACCCTATGATAAACGCCTACGCATTTCCTACACTTAACGCCATCTACCATACTATTTGCGGTAAACTTCCCGCAGGCGGTGCATTTAGGTTGCGGCACTTGCGGCATGGCGACGGCGGACAACACCTGTACTATTATTATAGTTAGTGCAGCGCTTGTCCAACAGATTAAATAGGTACCAAACGCGTCACATAAACAACTCAGTAGTCTTGTTGATATTGATTCCGACACTCACTATTTAAAAATGTTTGGTGGTGGGTATATTACTTAAGAAATTGTACGTTTATTTTTAGTTTAAGGATTAAAAGTATATTACACAATACTGTTATTCACTAACACTAATTGAACTTCACTGTACTATAAACTGTCTTATTTTATTAAAGTTTTTGTAAATCAGTGTTTGTTTACTTTTTAAAACCGTAACGTTCCTAAACACAACTCTTGCCGCTAACGCTCGACGTATCGACCGGGATAGATATCGACCGGGTATGTATGTGTATGTATGTGAGCAAAAATAGTAGTTCTTGAACGACCACGACACGACTACCAAGAGACTGATATTAATAAAATAAAGAAATCATATGATTTCTGGATAACCTGCAACCATTATGGGCTAATAAGACTTATACGAAAATGAAAGAATCATTAAAAACCACCGCGAACTACACCCACATTAATTTAGACGTAAATTTGTTCCTACATTTTTTAAATTACCGAAAAGATACCACGAAAATTTACAAAAAAGTTAGAACTCCAGGCGTTAGAATTAACGAAATCAGGGATCAAAACGAACACTTAAATAAGATTCTTAATAAGTAAGTATTTTCTCTAGCTCAGTGAAGTAAAAAGTGTCCTATAAGTAATGGAGATTTTCTACTCGCGTACTATAAACCGCTAACATTGATATCGTTAATGGTATCAGAATACCACCTAAAACGTACCTAACCGAAAAACAATTCTATAATGAGCGTTGCCATGGTAATAACAGTTCTATAATAATTATTAGTAAATAGGCCTTTCCATCTATTTCAGATGATTTAGGCAGCACTATGAATTAAGACACTTTCGCTCGTGACTTAACAGGCCGATTCGGGATAGGATCTCGCGGCCGCACGCACGGCAAGTGTACGCACCCCCTGTTGGTCGGAGGTTGGCGGCCCGCTCGTGGCGCCTCGCGCGTTTTTCTCTAAGAAGACCTAACCAGGTGAAGTCATGTTTTGCTTGACCTTCTTGAACAAGGCGACGCCACCCACTACGGTCTTCGGCCAGCTCTTCCCATTGGCTGCTAGGGATGTCGAAAGCTACCATATCACGCTTAGCACAATCTTTGAAGCGCAAAATGGGCCGACCTACGGACCTCTTTGCGTCTGCGACCTCTCCCAGTAAGATTTTTCTGGGCAAACGAGTCTGTTCCATGCGGTGCGTGTGTCCTAACCACCGCAGCCGCTTCTGCTTGAGCGTGGCCGTAATGCTGTAGAGTTGAGCTGCTCCCAGAACAGCCTCGTTTGTCACGCGATCCCTCCAGGTGATGCCTAGTATGCCTCGAAGACAACGCATGTGGAATGCATTCAATCGGCGTTCCTGTTTTGCATACGTCGTCCAGGATTCCGCCCCGTACAAGAGAGTGCTCAGAACACATGCTTGGAAAACAAGTATCTTCGTATTTAACGTTAGATGCTTGTTGTCCCAAGCCCTTGCACGAAGCCTCCCAAACGTAGAAGCTGCTTTGCCGATGCGGGAATCGATCTCTGCGCCTAGCAAAAGATTGCTCGATACATACGAGCCTAAGTAGCAAAACTTGCTGACTACCTCCAGAGGTCCGCTGTTAAGCGTAATCACTGGAGGCACCACACATCCCTGCGCTAAGATAAATGTCTTCTTGGCATTGATGGACATCGAAAATAGGTCACATGTTCTAGCAAACTTGTCGACTAAGCTCTGGAGCTGCATTTGATCGTGTGCGACAAATGCGGCGTCATCGGCAAAGAGAAGGCTGTCCACAAATAAGTCCTCTCTGTGACGCTTAGACTTGAGCAAGGAGATGTTGTACAACCTACCATCCGATCGCGTGTGTAAGTGAATACCCTGCTGTTCATCACCAAAAGCAACTTTCAGAAGCACAGAAAAATATCCCGAAAAGCGTAGGTGCCAGAACGCAACCCTGACGAACGCCCCTGCGCACGGCAAACGGCGCAGACATGTCGCCATTGTGCAACACTGTGGCCTCCATACCCTCATGGAACGACTGCACTATCTTCAAGAGCTTTGGAGGGCATCCGATTCTCACAAGAATCGAGTACAAACCTTCCCTGCTCACAGTATCGAAGGCTTTGTTCAGGTCAACAAAAGCAACGACCAGGGGAGCCTGTTGCTCTCTACACTTTTCTTGTAGTTGTCGAAGGGAGAATATCATATCGATAGTTGACCGTTGAGACCGAAACCCGCATTGTGCCTCAGGATATACGCGGTCAGCAAGTTTCTGTAGTTTGCCTAAAGTGGCTCTTGCAAAAGCCTTACCGACAATGCTAAGGAGAGATATTCCGCGGAAACAATTACAGTCGCCGCGGTCGCCTTTGCCTTTATATAAAGTGACGATGTTGGCATCGCGCATATCCTGGGGCACACAGCCCGTGTCCCAACATTTGGCCAGATGGTTATGAAGGACGGGGAGAAGGCACCTGAGTTTAACGACTTCGGTATAAACCTCGTCTTTGCCCGGACTTTTTCCGCGTTTGAGCTGCTTGACAGCCAGGTCTAATTCCTCTATGGTGGGTGCGGTATCCAACTCCTGCCAAGTTGCCAGGTTCGGAACGAGAACCAGTGCTTCTGGCATGATGTCCACTGGGCACGAGTAAAGACCAGTGTAGTGTTCCACCCATCTTGCCATCTGACGACTGCTGTTTACAATTACAGAGCCGTCAACTTCTTTGAGAGGCGCCGTCTTCTTTGCTGTAGGTCCAAGAGCTCGTTTAATGCCTGCATAAACTCCGCCTATATCTCCCGAGCTGGCGCACGCTTGGATAGTTTTGCAAAGCTCAGTCCAGTATTCGTTTGCATAGAAGCGTGTACTGCGCTGGAGCGAGGCTTTTGCCTTGTTGAGGTCCTCACGTGTCGCATGGATTGTGACGAAAGTTTAAGGCAGCTTGGCGTTTGTTGTCAATGAGAGGCATCAAGTGTTCCTGATTTTCGAGAAACCAGTCATGGCTTTTCACTTTCTGGTACCCAAAAGCTTTTCCTGCTGTGTCAGTGAGGAGAGATTTCAATTTTTCCCACTCGACCTGCGCTGAAGCTGACGTGTCCCAGGTTGCAACTTTGACGCGGATCATTTCACCAAACGCCTCCACTGCCTCTAAGTCCCGGGTTTTTTGAAGATTGATCTTCTTTCGGCCTTGGGGCTTAGAGGAATGGATTTTCTTTGGGACAAGTCGAACCCTGGAGACAACAAGGCTGTGGTCAGTATCGCAATCGGCACTATGAAACGTCCGTGTGTGGAGCGTTTCTCGCAGGTCCCTCCTTCTAGTAAGGGCAAGGTCCAATTAGTGCCAGTGCTTGGATCGGGGGTGCATCCAAGAGACTTTCCGCATAGTTTTGCCTTTAAAGAAAGTATTGGTGATACACAGCTGGTATCTAGAACAAAACTCCAACATCCGTTGTCCGTTTTCGTTTTGCTTACCTATACCGTGCGCACCGAGGCATTCAGGCCAGGCAGATGAATCCTGGCCAACGCGAGCGTTAAAATCGCCCAAAATATGAAGTCGATCAGTGGAACGCACCGCACGCACCGTTTCGTCGAGCTGGTCATAGAATTGGTCCTTAATTTCAGGTTTTGAATTAAGCGTTGGTGCGTAAGCGGAGATAAGAGTGACAAAGCCGCTTTTGGTACTAAGACGCAAGACCATTATGCGCTCGGATACACCCACAGGTGTCTCGACAGCATTGAGTAAGTGATTACGAACAGCAAATCCTACGCCATACTCCCGTGGCTCCGAGGAGCATTTACCCTTCCAGAAGAAAGTAGTTAGCTTCACGAATGGACCCCTCGTCTTCTATCCTGGTTTCCTGTAGAGCCGCGATATCGACACCAAGCCTCTTAAGCTCAACGTCGATAATGAGAGTTTTGCGCAGATCTTGAGCACAATTTGAGCTTCCACTGATGTTTGGGAAACCTGTCCTCATAGTACGGACATTCCATGTCGCAAAGCGCATGTAAGTAGCGTTGGTGTTGGAGTTTGAGTTTCTGTTTATTCGAGCAGGTGGTTTAATTTACAGCGTCAATGTCTAGCTGTGAAGCTTGTGCTCCGATCACCCAAACGGAACAAGTTGACGCTGAGGCGGGTCAGTACCTTATTGATTGGGGGCTGCCCAACTTAAAGCAGGCGGTAACTGACCAGTGGAACTGCGATGGCTCCTCCTACTGACGAGAGTGACCCCTGGCGTCTGCACTTACGCCTATACGTGCGGACTTATAACCGGTAACTGCCACTCCCCTTGTTGTTTTCCACCTGCGTAGCAGGTGGGCGAAGTGACCTCTCCACATATGCTACCACGCCTGGGACAGACGACTTTATGGCAACACGGGCTTGACCATAACCTATGCCACCCTCTCCACCTCCCCGGCAGTACCCACAGGAGTGACGAGTCAGTACGTGTGGTGCCGGTTCAGCCGCAGGTGCCTGGCTTAGAGCCTGAACGGAGACACCGATACCGGGTTTATTACTAGTTTTCCTTCTTTTTATTTACACATTAGACTGGGATGTTAATGTCGCAGGTGTAGTTTTAGGGTGTATATCTCTCCCCCTCATAAGATCTCCACTCACGAGCCGACGTGAGTACCAAGATGTGGCCGTTGCTGTGGCTTTGCAACTTGCTAGGATCGCAGGTGAGAGATTATGAAGTGTCAATGAGTTTAACGACAATCTGGCACCTTTGCGAGAAAGGCCGACTTGCAGAAAGCGACGCAGGATCTGCACTTCACTCGGAGAGGTGTAGGTGCAGGAAAGGGTTAGGGATAAAGAGGAAGAGGGCTGGGGGGGGGGATACTATCGTCACGGAGAAAGGAGGAATGTGACGGTAGCAGCTAGAGAAGTCCGGGGATGCGTACCCGTAGTGACTCTTACCAGACATCGGACAGACGAAAGGCAGAGACGCTCTCTGGACTAATTATTACAGCATTGTTATTACCATGGTTACGGTCATTCCGGATATCGGTCTTGGCGTTTAGTGAACACTTGACATCTTAATTTGTATCATAAACCGTTTAAAATATTTTAATACCGATTAAAATTGCGTATATTAAGAACAAAATTCATTTACTGCCGCACTCAGAGACGTCAATTAAATTTAATGCTAGATTAAAGTTGCTGCTTTCGCTTTCTTTGCTATAGCAATAGAATAAGACAACACTTCACTAAACAAGCATTACATTTAATTGACGTCTCTGAATGCGGCAGTTAGAGACTTATTATGTGTTTAAAATTACATTTTTATTAAATTACTAAAACTTAGTAGATGGTATCCATCGATTTGTTATTTGGTTAGTATGGTTCAATATGGATATCAACAAAATGGCGCTAGCGTTTCGTTTGGCATTCCAACTTTTATGATAAATTGTCAGAACTGTTTTAGTAACTATTAAATTTTGCATGAAATTTGTTAATATTTAACAATAAAATTCACAAACTATTAACGCCAATCGGAATAATGAAAATGACTTTGCTGATAAGTAATTTTTTGGCAGAATAATCAAAGAAAGAATACGAGAAAAGTTAGCGATTAATTATTATTGTCATTATAATTTTAAGCTTGTAGAGAAAGTTACGTTATGCAACGCTACATAATTAGCTCTTAAGGTAATCGTGGCTAAAAACGCTTAATTATGTACCAGTTACATAAATAACTATTTTGTGAAATAAGAGGACGGCATTACGCAAAACGGATAGTCGTAAAATAAAGATTAAAAAAAACCGGCTGATTTGGTCTTCGAAAATTTAATGAGTTATCATTATTATTACTTTTTTAGTCACTTGTCGAAGAGTAAGGAACACGCAGCGTCGTCGGTAGGCTTCGAACAAGTTGAACCGACATGCATAACTATGCACGGGACCGGTCCCTGTGGCAAACCTTGGGGGAGGCCTAGGTATGTCCAGCAGTGGACGTCTTTAACTTGAAATGATGAGTCGCTTGTTTATTTATTGAGTCTATTACACAAAAATAAAAAACTGAATACAAAAGAGTATCCTAACGCCTCGTTATCAAGGTAAGTAACTTCACATCAACACAACGTAACTTCAAACTGGCGAGTTATATCGACAATGTGCTTCTTTTTTAACTTTGATTTTTACAGATCTAATCTATGAATGAATTAATGAAAACGTTTTGTGGAACCAAGTTAAGTATTTAAACAGTTTTAACTCATCCTTTAAAATTCTAAACAAATGTATCTGCGTTGAAGTTTTGACCGTTAATTACGACGAGAAACTGCAATTGCATATTCGGTAATTTCGGCGTCATTTATTTGTCTTACTTACTTATTTGTGTTTTATTGATTACTTTTTATGATTTTTTTTTAATATTTAAATCATATTTTTTTGTTTCGGTTAATGCTTAAAAATTGTATTCTAAGAAACTAAACTTAGTAGGTTATCTTGTAAACCAAATTTTAAGTTGAAGCACGACATCCTTAGGACACCATGAAGGTCTTTATGAATACCCGTACCGTTTACCGTTTTGAGAAACCGGCCAACTACAAGTTGAATTGGCACACGAACGGTTCCGTATCAATCTTGTACGTTGGCCCCCTTTTATTATTTGTTGGTTTTTAATCGGCAATTGAATTATGGTCCATGAGATATAGACAGACGGTCTGACGGACGGACGGACGGAGGGACGGATGGACGGACGGACTGCGGCGGCCTAGTAATAGGACAGTGACGTTGGCTTAGTAATACCAAGTTAAATGGACCATTGCTGCTCCGGAGCCCTATTGCTAAGACAATTCTGAACATCCGTTTGTCTGTCCGCATCTTACTGGCTTTTTTTCGTACATAAGGAACCTGTCATTGTCCAGATTTCATTTAGTAGAAATATACCTACTTATTGGTTTAAAATATTTTTTTAATGAAATGGAGATCGTTGAAAGTTGTCAGTTTTAGATAACTTTTGTTCCCAAAAACTAAACTTGTATAGCCTGTGTCAATTCAAATTGCCCAAGAAAGAAAGAAATTACTTAGTACTGTTTGACACAACCTCAAATATTCATCAAGCATGTTTTTATTTAGAATAACGTATAATTAATAGTTATTTAATATTAAACTTAATGTGAAAGTAATAATTCGTTGCTAAGACCTTATTTGATGTTTAAAAGCACGTGATTATCGAGTAATAAGGGTAAATTGGTTCGTTTGGTTGTGTTTACATCTTTGCCAATTTGTAGTAATGGGATTGACTTAAAATGCATGCTTATGCGATCTCGATGACACCAATAATAATATGGTACAAGCTGCTATGGTGATGAAGACGGAAGGTGTTCATAGGAACTCCTCAATAGTTACAGTACCTACTCGTAGATCCATCGAGTTTGGATTGTTTAACTCGTGTTTTATTTTAATAACGAGTTTATCATCATTCATCAGTGTTAGGAAAACAGTCTGCAAGAAAAGAGCGTTAGGTACCTACTTACTAAAAATTTAATTTAAAAAATAACTTAATTTTGCTAATTTATTTGAATACACTTAGTTACACGACTGACCAAGAAAGAGGATAATGTTTTTTTTTGGTTTTGGTTTGTTTAGAGTGCTCGGGGTAAGTTCTGCAATTGATTCTATTTACTTATGGAGCGTTATCTTACGTATCCTACCAATTCTATTCATTTTTTATTAATCCATCCATTCATATTAATATTATAAGTAAATGCGAAAGTTACTCTGTTAGGCTGAATTCACACCGAAATGGCAGCGGCCGGCAGCGACCGGCTCGGCAGAGAAATAATTTAATGTAAAACAAACTGCGGGCCAATTATGGTCGTGTTTATAGACGTAGATAAGCGTAGATAAAACATCTGTCACGTTCTGACCAATAGTAAGTGCGAGAGTGACGGAAGCTTTATCCACCGCGATAAAGGCGACCATAATACGGGCCCTGGATGACACTTGTAGGTAGGTACTTATAATAATCAGTTTAAGAATACTAAAATCATTAAAAAAAAATCATTTACTGCATTAAAAAGCTACGTGTAATTGGCATACATATCAACGAATAAAATTAATAAAAATGTGCAAAAATCTCTTGTCAAAGTTAATTACCTACCTTTGGGGGAGGCCACGTACGTACTCATCAATGTGTCATTTGTGCGCGCCTAGTTTTTCCGAGGACAAGACTGACAGTGATTTAGTGAAACTGGTGACGAAACACCTAGAGCCAGAGCGGCCGGAGATCGCCGAGCGCCAATTGTTCAGGGGTGTTATTCTCTTAGGCAGCCTTAGTCGCCAGGGTGCCTAGTTCCGCTCTAAGGGACACAAGTTAACCCTAACCTAACCTACTAATAATACAACTGTTACGATTTTTCTTTTTTACTGCGGGGGGCTTCGCCTCGTCATGTTGGGCCATTGTGGATTAGGGCCTTTACATGAAGCTACAAAGCAATCGATCGATATCAGGTGTGCTGACATACTCGGTCCCCGGTTTCTGCACAAAACTCTTATTTAAACTCTGCCTATGCCTTCATTTTAGATGCGCCCGGTGGACCGAGATAAGAACCATTCTACGAATGGTAGTTATTGAAAATGTACCTACAGGATTAGTAAGCGTTTTCGAAAAGCATCCTGTCTGGCCACCCAGGTGACCGCCGTGTAATTTATTAACGATATTAATTTGCGACAATTCAACGGAGTAACGGTGTTATGACCTTGAGTTCATAAATTTGACGAAAATTGAATGGACAAAAATAAAATAAGTGAAATAAAACCATTTTTGATTTTAAATCAGCATACAAATTAACAACAAAAAAGTTAAAAGTATTATGGTAGGTATGTTTGCTGTGGTGAACTAAGAGTTAAAGGCCAACCGTTTGATACGCAAGTAAATATTCTAGCGTTTCAACCGCTGTCATTGTTGTCTTTAAGATATTAACGAAAATAATGAAAAACACCAGACGCAGAGTAGTTTTCATTCCATTTAAAAGAATAAGAAAGTTGTTTATTTTATCTAGAATAATGTGCAAAGACAATAATTACGGCGGTTAAAACGCCGAAGAATCAACAACACGTACGTAGGGAAAAAATATGATATTATCTGGGGTGTGGTGATTCTCTTAAAGCGGCGATCGGTCGGACGAACGAGTGAATGTCGCAGCGTAGTCCCGTCCCGTTAGAGCGAACAAAACTAATTTTAGCGCGTGCATTCTCAATTAGGCAGCCTTCAGCGGTAGTCTAAACGGCTCACGGGCTCAGATAATCGGCAGCATTGCAGGGGCCCGTTTCTCAAAAAGTCTAATAATATTACCCCCTTACTAATAAACGTTGAGTAACGGTGGTACCTATAGCTATACAATGTTTTGTCCTTATCTGTCATTATTGAATAGCTATACCACCGTTACTCAACGTTTATTAGTAAGGGGATTAGTGTTTTGTCTCAATTTGTAGTTTCACTTACGAGACAAAACGCTAATATTATAAGACTAATACGCTTTGAGAAATGGGCCCCAGGAGCTATCCACTTATGTACTTACTCAATGGTAGTAGACGGGTGCCAACCTCTTAACTTAACTACAGTCTCACAAATACAGTCATCTAATACAAATAAATTGGTCAAGGACAGTGGATAGTGACAGTACAGTACCTTTTTGTTATTCAATTATTTCTAGTGGATGCTAGCGGCAGTAATGGAAAATTCCATGCGCCCCGCCACCACTGCCAGCTTGCGAACAACATCCCTCCCGCTCGCACCCTAACAATTTGGCGATAGGGCCTAGAAACTAGTCTAAGTAGTCAGTGACGCGAGCGCACCGCGCCCGATAACGCCGGTATTTAGTCTCTTTAGACATCCCTCCTACGTAATCTGTGTCCGTATTTTTCTAACTAACTAAAAAGTATCTTCGGGGCGGCGGCGCAATATCGAATGTTTTCACAAACCGGGAGTGCCAGTGCATGGTGAGAATTCAATTTGAGTGTGGTGATAGTTTTCTACTTAAGTGCTTTAAACTACGTATCACGAAAGACTTGTTTTGTTGTGCGAATCAAAAAGTAAAGGACACTTCGAACAATTACTCAAGGTAACTTAAAACATAAGTGAATTTATTAGTGTGATTAGGTTGGTTTATCTGTTTTCTACTTTACAATCCTTTATCTTACATTTTTATTATCTACACTAATCGGTGTTTTTGACGTTCCCAAGCCCGAAAAGTACCTATGAAGGGAAAATTGGAATCTGATTTGCTCTGTAGCTATCTGATTGGTCCGTCGAGTTGTAAACCGAGTTGGTTAAGAGAACCACCTACCACTGAGCCTTTTTTCTAGGTAGGTAGGTAAGTACTTAGTAGTATTTATTTATCTACCGGTAACCGAATAAATCTAGTAAGCACGTACTTAGGTGTGGCGAACGTACATACTTAGGTACCTACTTTTCAATTCGCTATTGAATTATTCGCGGTAAACTAACCTTACGGCAGAACGTGAGTTAGAGTTAAGTTCGTAATTAGGTAGTGTAAGTAGGTACCTCACTCTTTGGCCGAGGTGTTACACGCACTAAAATGCTTCGACGGAACTAGGGACATGGGGTCGGCTGTTAATAACTCGTCAACGAATTAAAAACTGAACTGTTTAATGTCCGTTTCCCATATTTATACCGCGGCGGATAGATTTGATACCTACTTCAGGTCAAAATTTTACACATTTTGCACTTGGCAAATGCATACTTTTAAACCTGAAGTAGGTACCTAACCTTATTTTTCCGTGTGATTAGAATATTTGGAACACGGACAGCACCTCAGTCGGACCGTTCGCCGGCAGCGAGGCAGGCGGGTGCCGCGAGGGACGGCCGCTCGGCGCGCGGCGGAGACCGGTTCCGCCGGGCAACCGGCGGGCACCTCCAGTATCACCTACAAATTGAGTCAATGCGTAGTGTGCGTACCTGCCTACCACCTACGTAATACGTTTCAAAACTTAAAATGTTTTATTTCGTACCTACTGATCTCCTTTGCGAGTGTTTGTTTGTGATTCTGTTCTTTCGCGTGTGTTAGTGCGTCTGTGTGTGCGTGTGGTTCATTCAGTCTTGTGCTACAGAGCACAGCTAACCCGCTGAATTATCTTTGATTTAAGTAAGTAGGTAATTTTTGTGGAACTTACAATAAAAGCAACTTGGTTCTACGCATCTACTTACAAGAACACCGGTCAGTAACTTAAATTGGTACGTTCTGCTTTTTGACTACATGCAACCGTAGGGCACTTAGGTAGGTACTAAATACGTTAAAGAAGTTGACAGACGGTAATCACCTGGGTAATAGGTAAGTACCTAGGTACAGTCAAGGGAATTGATTCCTAAACCACTTTGGACTATGTAAAGTGACGTAATCAATCAAAACGTAGACTTCTTATGATTTTATTTACAGTGTCACTTTGACATAGTCCAAAGTGGTCTAAGAAAACAATTTCTTTGACTGTACCTAGGCATACTTACCTATTAAAAGTATTTTTTTTGCCAATAACTCTTAGCTTGTCAAACAGAGCTTGGATAATGATTAGTGGTTGCCACATAGGTAAGATTGTAAACGTCAAACTCTTTTTTTATTTTAGTTAGGTGTTACTTATTAACTTTTTGGTTACTGTCATAAGGTCATAGCATAGGTACTTAAGTAGCTGTTAAGTTTTAGCACGAAATACCTACCTTGGTTCAGTAGTTACATCACGACGGGCATGTTAAACACCAAAGTTATGATTATGACGCATCAACATGCCGATTACCTACCTCTTATCACCTAACAACTTAAAAAGAAAATAAGTACATTCATAAAAAAAAACTAAAGCATTGATAATTTATAAACTAGGTACCAAAACGCTAAAAACATGGAGTTTTTTGTACGTTACCTATGTAGGTATGACGCGCGGCGCGCGAGACACGTGACCGCCGCGCGGGTTGACGACCGGCGCCGGCGACGAGGCCACGCATCCTATCAATTAATCGCAGTGAATTCACCCTGATACTTAAACCTTTTATTATAAGTATATGAATAAATCAAAACAAATGAGCTTCCGGTTTTCTGTGCTCGATAGTCGTGTTCTATTTACAAACCATAATCGTAAATAATACGGCAATAGTACAAATCATATTTGTAAAATCTCTTGTAATTAATATTATGAAAAACTGTGAAGAAAAATAGCGTAAATACCGATCCAAATATAATTATCTTTCTATAAATATTATTCTAAAAGTGATTGACAGCGCCATCTCTTAACATCGAAAGAAAACCAATTCCTATAGAAAGGAACATGCCGACCTATCGACGTATCTTTAGGATATCTTATTACACTGACCAAAATAGTTAATCAACTTTTATGTTCTCAAACTAAATATTAAATTTTGTTCAGTATAGGCACACAATTGCATATAGTATATACAGGGTGTAAGCGACGGCTCACCGAAAACTGAAACTATAGTTTCAGACCATTATACTGAACTGAAATGCACTGGAATTTTTTTCCGGAAACGTAAGGTTAAAAAGTTCTATTTTCCTAACAAAACTCGCCGCGCAATGTATGAAAAATCAACACAGTAATGGTGCCGTTAATCGTAGTACGATGTATCAAAGTATCAATGAGGGAGGGGGCGTGGCCTCGTCGCCGGCGCCGGTCGTCAACCCGCGCGGCGGTCACGTGTCTCGCGCGCCGCGCGTCATACCTACATAGGTAACGTACAAAAAACTCCATGTTTCCATGTAGGGTTTTGGTACCTAGTTTATAAATTATCATCAATGCTTTAGTTTTTTTTTATGAATGTACTTATTTTCTTTTTAAGTTGTTAGGTGATAAGAGGTGGGTAATCGGCATGTTGATGCGTCATAACTTTGGTGTTTAACATGCCCGTGGTGATGTAACTACTGAACCAAGGTAGGTACTTCATGCTAAAACTTAACAGCTACTTAAGTACCTATGCTATGACCTTATGTATGACAGTAACCAAAAAGTTAATAAGTAACACCTAACTAAAATAAAAAAAGAGTTTGACGTTTACAATCTTACCGATGTGGCAACCACTAACCATTATCCAAGCTCTGTTTGACAAGCTAAAAGTTATTGGCAAAAAAAATACTTTTAATAGGTAAGTATGCCTAGGTACAGTCAAAGAAATTGTTTTCTTAGACCACTTTGGACTATGTCAAAGTGACACTGTAAATAAAATCATAAGAAGTCTCTTACGTTTTGATTGATTATGATTACGTCACTTTACATAGTCCAAAGTGGTTTAGGAATCAATTCCCTTGACTGTACCTAGGTACTTACCTATTACCCAGGTGATTACCGTCTGTCAACTTCTTTAACGTATTTAGTACCTACCTAAGTGCCCTACGGTTGCATGTAGTCAAAAAGCAGAACGTACCAATTTAAGTTACTGACCGGTGTTCTTGTAAGTAGATGCGTAGAACCAAGTTGCTTTTATTGTAAGTTCCACAAAAATTACCTACTTACTTAAATCAAAGATAATTCAGCGGGTTAGCTGTGCTCTGTAGCACAAGACTGAATGAACCACACGCACACACAGACGCACTAACACACGCGAAAGAACAGAATCACAAACAAACACTCGCAAAGGAGATCAGTAGGTACGAAATAAAACATTTTAAGTTTTGAAACGTATTACGTAGGTGGTAGGCAGGTACGCACACTACGCATTGACTCAATTTGTAGGTGATACTGGAGGTGCCCGCCGGTTGCCCGGCGGAACCGGTCTCCGCCGCGCCGAGCGGCCGCCCCTCGCGGCACCCGCCTGCCTCGCTGCCGGCGAACGGTCCGACTGAGGTGCTGTCCGTGTTCCAAATATTCTAATCACACGGAAAAATAAGGTTAGGTACCTACTTCAGGTTTAAAAGTATGCATTTGCCAAGTGCAAAATGTGTAAAATTTTGACCTGAAGTAGGTATCAAATCTATCCGCCGCGGTATAAATATGGGAAACGGACATTAAACAGTTCAGTTTTTAATTCGTTGACGAGTTATTAACAGCCGACCCCATGTCCCTAGTTCCGTCGAAGCATTTTAGTGCGTGTAACACCTCGGCCAAAGAGTGAGGTACCTACTTACACTACCTAATTACGAACTTAACTCTAACTCACGTTCTGCCGTAAGGTTAGTTTACCGCGAATAATTCAATAGCGAATTGAAAAGTAGGTACCTAAGTGGTTTAAAAGAATAACATTCCAGCCCTTCGTGGGTACCTATGTACGTTCGCCACACCTAAGTAAGTGCTTACTAGATTTATTCGGTTACCGGTAGATAAATAAATACTACTAAGTACTTACCTACCTACCTAGAAAAAAGGCTCAGTGGTAGGTGGTTCTCTTAACCAACTCGGTTTACAACTCGACGGACCAATCAGATAGCTACAGAGCAAATCAGATTCCAATTTTCCCTTCATAGGTACTTTTCGGGCTTGGGACCGTCAAAAACACCGATTAGTGTAGGTAATAAAAATGTAAGATAAAGGATTGTAAAGTAGAAAACAGATAAACCAACCTAATCACACTAATAAATTCACTTATGTTTTAAGTTACCTTGAGTAATTGTTCGAAGTGTCCTTCACTTTTTGATTCGCACAATAAAACAAGTCTTTCGTGATACGTACTTTAAAGCACTTAAGTAGAAAACTATCACCACACTCAAATTGAATTCTCACCATGCACTGGCACCCCCGGTTTGTGAAAACATTCGATACTGCGCCGCCGCCCCGGCGATGCGCACGCGACGCGCCTTGCACCGAATATACTTTTTAGTTAGTTAGAAAAATACGAACACAGATTAGGTAGGAGGGATGTCTAAAGAGACTAAATACCGGCGTTATCGGGCGCGGTGCGCTCGCGTCACTGACTACTTAGACTAGTTTCTAGGCCCTATCGCCAAATTGTTAGGGTGCGAGCGGGAGGGATGTTGTTCGCAAGCTGGCAGTGGTGGCGGGGCGCATGGAATTTTCCATTACTGCCGCTAGCATCCACTAGAAATAATTGAATAACAAAAAGGTACTGTACTGTCACTATCCACTGTCCTTGACCAATTTATTTGTATTAGATGACTGTATTTGTGAGACTGTAGTTAAGTTAAGAGGTTGGCACCCGTCTACTACCATTGAGTAAGTACATAAGTAGATAGCTCCTGGGGCCATTTCTCAAAGCGTATTAGTCTTATAATATTAGCGTTTTGTCTCGTAATTGAAACTACAAATTGAGACAAAACACTAATCCCCTTAGGTACTAATAAACGTTGAGTAACGGTGGTATAGGTATAGCTATTCAATAATGACAGATAAGGACAAAACATTGTATAGCTATAGGTACCACCGTTACTCAACGTTTATTAGTAAGGGGGTAATATTATTAGACTAATACTTTTTGAGAAACGGGCCCCTGCAATGCTGCCGATTATCTGAGCCGTTTAGACTACCGCTGAAGGCTGCCTAATTGAGAATGCACGCGCTAAAATTAGTTTTGTTCGCTCTAACGGGACGGGACTACGCTGCGACATTCACTCGTTCGTCCGACCGATCGCCGCTTTAAGAGAATCACACACACCCCAGATAATATCATATTTTTTTCCCTACGTACGTGTTGTTGATTCTTCGGCGTTTTAACCGCCGTAATTATTGTCTTTGCACATTATTGTAGATAAAATAAACAACTTTCTTATTCTTTTAAATGGAATGAAAACTACTCTGCGTCTGGTGTTTTTCATTATTTTTGTTAATATCTTAAAGACAACAATGACAGCGGTTGAAACGCTAGAATATTTACTTGCGTATCAAACGTTTGGCCTTTAACTCTTAGTTCACCACTGCAAACATACCTACCATAATACTTTTAACTTTTTTGTTGTTAATTTGTATGCTGATTTAAAATCAAAAATGGTTTTATTTCACTTATTTTATTTTTGTCCATTCAATTTTCGTCAAATTTATGAACTCAAGGTCATAACACCGTTACTCCGTTGAATTGTCGCAAATTAATATCGTTAATAAATTACACGGCGGTCACCTAGGTGGCCAGACAGGATGCTTTTCGAAAACGCTTACTAATCCTGTAGGTACATTTTCAATAACTACAGAAATCATTCGTAGAATGGTTCTTATCTCGGTCCACCGGGCGCATCTAAAATGAAGGCATAGGCAGAGTTTAAATAAGAGTTTTGTGCAGAAACCGGTGACCGAGTATGTCAGCACACCTGATATCGATCGATTGCTTTGTAGCTTCATGTAAAGGTTCTAATCCACAATGGCCCAACATGACGAGGCGAAGCCCCCCGCAGTAAAAAAAAAAATCGTAACAGTTGTATTATTAGTAGGTTAGGTTAGGGTTAACTTGTGTCCCTTAGAGCGGAACTAGTCACCCTGGCGACTAAGGCTGCCTAAGAGAATAACACCCCTGAACAATTGGCGCTCGGCGATCTCCGGCCGCTCTGGCTCTAGGTGTTTCGTCACCAGTTTCACTAAATCACTGTCAGTCTTGTCCTCGGAAAAACTAGGCGCGCACAAATGACACATTGATGAGTACGTACGTGGCCTCCCCCAAAGGTAGGTAATTAACTTTGACAAGAGATTTTTGCACGTTTTTATTAATTTTATTCGTTGATATGTATGCCAATTACACGTAGCTTTTTAATGCAGTAAATGATTTTTTTTTAATGATTTTAGTATTCTTAAACTGATTATTATAAGTACCTACCTACAAGTGTCATCCAGGGCCCGTATTATGGTCGCCTTTATCGCGGTGGATAAAGCTTCCGTCACTCTCGCACTTACTATTGGTCAGAACGTGACAGATGTTTTATCTACGCTTATCTACGTCGATAAACACGACCATAATCGGCCCGCAGTTTGTTTTTCATTAAACTATTTCTCTGCCGAGCCGGTCGCTGCCGGCCGCTGCCATTTCGGTGTGAATTCAGCCTAACAGAGTAACTTTCGCATTTACTTGTAATATTAATATGAATGGATGGATTAATAAATAATGAATAGAATTGGTAGGATACGTAAGATAACGCTCCATAAGTAAATAGAATCAATTGCACAACTTACCCCGAGCACTCGAAACAAACCAAAACTAAAAAAAAACATTATCCTCTTTCTTGGTCAGTCGTGTAACTAAGTGTATTTAAATAAATTAGCAAAATTAAGTTATTTTTTAAATGTAATTTTTAGTAAGTAACGCTCTTTTCTTGCAGACTGTTTTCCTAACACTGATGCGAATGATGATAAACTCGTTATTAAAATAAAACACGAGTTAAACAATCCAAACTCGATGGATCTACGAGTAGGTACTGTAACTATTGAGGAGTTCCTATGAACACCTTCCGTCTTCATCACCATAGCAGCTTGTACCATATTATTATTGGTGTCATCGAGATCTCATAAGCATGCATTTCAAGTCAATCCCATTACTACAAATTGGCAAAGATGTAAACACAACCAAACGAACCAATTTACCCTTATTACTCGATAATCACGTGCTTTTAAACATCAAATAAGGTCTTAAATAACTATTAATTATACGTTATTCTAAATAAAAACATGCTTGATGAATATTTGAGGTTGTGTATAAAAACATGCTTGATGAATATTTGAGGGTTGGGCAATTTGAATTGACACAGGCTATACAAGTTTAGTTTTTGGGATAGACCTAGAACAAAAGTTATCTAAAACCGACAACTTTCAACGATCTCCATTTCATTATTTAAAAAAAATATTAAACCAATAAGTAGGTATGTTTCTACTAAATGAAATCTGGACAATGACAGGTTCCTTATGTACGAAAAAAAGCCAGTAAGATGCGGACAGTAAACGGATGATCAGAATTGTCTTAGCAATAGGGCTCCGGAGCAGCAATGGTCCATTTAACTTGGTATTACTAAGCCAACGTCACCCTTCTATTACTAGGCCGCCGCAGTCCGTCCGTCCATCCGTCCCTCCGTCCGTTCGTCCGTCAGACCGTCTGTCTGTAAGCAAGCTATATCTCATGGACAATAATTCAAGACAGTTGAAGTTTTCAAAAAGTGACCATTGCCGATTAAAAACCAACAAATAATAAAAGGGGGCCAACGTACAAGATTGATACGGAACCGTTCGTGTGCGAATTCAACTAGTAGTTGGCCGGTTTCTCAAACGGTAAACGGTATAGGTATTCATAAAGACCTTCATGGTGTCCTAAGGATGTCGTGCTTCAACTTAATATTTGGTCTACAAGATAACCTACCAAGTTTAGTTTCTTAGAATACCATTTAACCGAAACAAAAAAAATATGATTTAAATATTTAAAAAAAATCATAAAAAGTAATGTTATATCACGAGGAAAATAAATGACGCCGAAATTACCGAATATGCAATTGCAGTTTCTCGTCGTAATTAACGGTCAAAAGTTCAACGCAAATACGTTTGTTTAGAATTTTAAAGGATGAGTTAAAACTGTTTAAATACTTAACTTGGTCCCACAAAACATTTTTATTAATTAATTCATAGATTAGATCTGTAAAAATCAAAGTTAAAAAGAAGCACATTGTCGATATAACTCGTCAGTTTGAAGTTACGTTGTGTTGATGTGAAGTTACTTACCTCGATAACAAGGCGTTGGGGTAATCTTTTGTATTCAGTTTTTTATTTTTGTGCAATAGACTCAATAAATAAACAAGCGACTCATCATTTCAACTTAAAGACGTCCACTGCTGGACATACCTAGGCCTCCCCCAAGGTTTGCCACAGGGACCGGTCCCGTGCATACTCATACATCGGTTTCCCGCTACCATATTATGCATGTCGGTTCAACTTGTTCGAAGCCTACCGACGACGCTGCGTGTTCCTTACTCTTCGACAAGTGACTAAAAAAGTAATAATAATGATAACTCATTAAATTTTGTTGTTTTATAATTTAATTTAAAAACATAATAACTATGTGTTCCGCTTGAGTTTCCACTGAATCTGCAATTAATTAAATTTGTGCAATTATTAACTCGAAGACCAAATCAGCCGGTTTTTTTAAATCTTTATTTTACGACTATCCGTTTTGCGTAATCCCGTCCTCTTATTTCACAAAATAGTTATTTATGTAACTGGTACATAATTAAGCGTTTTCAGCCACGATTACCTTAAGAGCTAATTATGTAGCGTTGCATAACGTAACTTTCTCTACAAGCTTAAAATTATAATGACAATAATAATTAATCGCTAACTTTTCTCGTATTCTTTCTTTGATTATTCTGCCAAAAAATTACTTATCAGCAAAGTCATTTTCATTATTCCGATTGGCGTTAATAGTTTGTGAATTTTATTGTTAAATATTAACAAATTTCATGCAAAATTTAATAGTTACTAAAACAGTTCTGACAATTTATCATAAAAGTTGGAATGCCAAACGAAACGCCAGCGCCATTTTGTTGATATCCATATTGAACCATACTAACCAAATAACAAATCGATGGATATTAACCATCTAGTTTTAGTAATTTAATAAAAATGTAATTTTAAACACATAATAAGTCTCTAACTGCCGCATTCAGAGACGTCAATTATATGTAATGCTTGTTAAGTGACGTGTTGTCTTATTCTATTGCTATAGCAAAGAAAGTGACAGCAGCAACTTTAATCTAGCATTAAATTTAATTGACGTCTCTGAGTGCGGCAGTAAATGATTTTTGTTCTTAATATACGAAATTTTAATCGGTATTAAAATATTTTAAACGGTTTATGATACAAATTAAGATGTCAAGTGTTCACTAAACGCCAAGACCGATATCCGGAATGACCGTAACCATGGTAATAACAATGCTGTAATAATTATTATAGAACTGTTATTACCATGGCAACGCTCATTATAGAATTGTTTTTCGGTTAGGTACGTTTTAGGTGGTATTCTGATACCATTAACGATATCAATTTTAGCGGTTTATAGTACGTGAGATGATATCTTTATTTTATTAAAATCAGTCTCTTGGTAGTCGCGTCGTGGTAGTTCAAGAACTACTATTTTTGCTCACATACATACACATACATACCCGGTCGACATCTCACTTCCACGATAGGGCAGACATTAGTTACTGCTTATTAACTATCGTCTTCATGTTTAATGCTATGAAATTGCTAAATGCTTTGTTTAAAAATAAACCTATACAACAAATGGATTTCTAGGTGTCGCTGTAAGTCCATTGCAAAAAATTCTTACCATTTTATTGATAGTATGTAAGTAACTTTGACAATGTGGCCTAGAAATCCCGTTTGACCGTATGTACAATTGTATTTATTTAAGGTGGACGGCATTTTTTTTCCCCCTGCAAACTGAAGAAATGTTGGCAGATTCGTTTCACTAAAAACTGGATCAAGTTTCAAAAGGTTTTCAGATAATAGCACTTCGGGGTAGGTTAAACGGGTTGGGTTGTAAAGTTGATCTAGTTTTTAGTGAAACGGATTGAAATTGGCCAAGTGATCTCGTATTTCGGATAGAAATTAAGGAACCCACGCTAGAAACCGAGATGTAACTCAAGCTCTTTAATGATGGTAAATGATTTAAGAAAGATGACCAAATTATTAGCAATTTAAGTTTGCCTAAGATCCCGGGCTCGCTCTTTCCGCCCAAATCGGTGCTATACGATTTTGAGTAGGTACCTTCAAAGATTGTGGACCTCGTCCCAGACTGGGCAGTCCCCCAGCAAAGTTCTGCTTCTAAAATAATTGCAAAAGAATGATTGTCTCTATGTCATCGTATTTGAGTAAGTAACAGTAAGCAATGGACAAAGAGGAATCACCAATGGAGAGTGGGTCATTAAATTTTATACTTTTCTTTAATTAGATTTGAAATAATCTCTCTGTATTGTGATATCGATCGTATTTAAAATCTGGTCCAAACTCGTATTTTTAACTGACTTACCGCCGGACTCAAGACACATTTGAGAGACAACACTTGTAACAGAAGGAGTGGATCAAACGAAGCAGGTCGATAGAGGACGTCAAGACCTATCGATTTCACCCCATGTATGTTCATCTGCGATTTTCTACTGTTCCTAAGTTATTTAAGTTTTCGTAAAATTTGACTAACACCCAGACAGCAGCCACCTACCACCTATCTTTGCTAATTTAATCTAAACAATTAAATTTACAGCAAAGATTTTTGTTTTGTAGGTAGTGGAATAGTTGGTCTTGAGTATCCAATTAAAAACGTGATCATAAAAATTGGATTTTTTCGTCGAATTAACTTTAACTCGAACTTTCGAGGCTGGTTAGTGAACAAAATTCTCAAAACATTTTTTCTGGAAATTATTCTAAAAACTGCGCTAAGTAGGTAATGATAAACCTCCTGTACAAAATGTATTGTGTTTGGTTTACAGGAAAATGTAAAAAACTAAATTAAGAACCACAAGAGAGACATTAACGAACCCCCTTAACTGAAAACTTATGATTACAACTACCTAAGTCAAAGTTAAAGTTTAGTGTATTAATTAGTCAAAATGACATCAGTTTATTAATTAGTCAAAATTACTTTAAGTCGTAAAAGGTTTAACTTAACTTTACATATTTGTTTAGTTAAAGTCTTGTAATTTTACCTGGAGACAGTTTCTGTTATTAGAATGAGTCGAAATTAAGTTAGTAGGTATGTAAACCCGGTAACAAGGCAGTATAATAATGACTAAGAACTGATCTGATAATGGAATTTGAAGATGGTCATAGGATTGCTGCTGTACTTAACGTCGAGTCATTAATAAGTTTGATCTTGTTAGATTATTCTTGATAAACAGGTGAAGACTGTGCAGGGAAAAGGACGGTTATCAGATTGTTTGACTTATGGGGACATATTAATAGTTTACTGTAGGGCCCCATTACGTGTTTTGTTTAATAAAATTGTTTAATATCCGTTATATCGTCTTCTGCTGATTTTGCCTGCTGTCTATGACTTTGAGAATCACTTTCAAGTCTAATGTTAAATGTTAATCATTGTTAATCGACCGTTACATTTTGACAGCTGTTAAAACAAATTTTACAAACCTCTTAACAATAGAGTGGGTCTATTGTTAAGTGGTTTGTAAAATTTGACATTAAATTGTCAGTTTAGAAATTAGATATTATGTGAACAATTTGAAATATCAATAAAGTAGATCGGTTAATTAATTCCTAGTAGTCACCTAGAAAAATTGAAAAGAGAAAATAAAGAAAAAAATTATGGATAACATAACTAGGTGCACTTGCCGTCTCCGGGGAAGTCTAAATGACGCGAAGCGGTTTGCTGCCATCATTTGAGAAATCTTAGTAACGCTCACTCACTTTACTTAAGCGCGAGTTCCCTCCGGCACTTTTCCCATTTTTCCCATTGGAAGTCTATGGGAACATATTTTCGGTGATTTATACCTCCGTGGCACGTCCGATTTTCAATTTTATTTTTTATAAACCATTTATGGCTAGATGTCGTATTACGGGCTAAATTTGATCCTGATATCTCTAATAGTTTGGGAGGAGTATGCGGACAAACGATAATCCGAATCGGGGAAGAATAGAGGCCTGCACACGTAAAGTTCGGACCGCGGGAAACGCCACGCGCCGTTCCAATCTACGTTCCGAACCGTACGTGTAAATGCAGCTGTAATAGTAAAATAGTAAGTAAATAATGTACGGTTCGTTCCCCAAGTAACATTTCACTCAGGCCTAGGTTGTAAAAAATACCTTTAGGTTCTAAAAAGGACATAAAATGGTTAATGCTTTACTATCTGGTCATATTAAGTACTTGAGAATGATTAATAAGTCCTAAAACTAAAAGCCTATTAAAACATCTTTACTTTCACATTATTATTAATTAAACGTTATTTTTAATAAAAACACGCTTGATGAAATATTTGAGGTTATGTGTCAAACAGTATTAATTTTGTTTACATCTTGGGCAATTTCAATTGACACAGGCTATAGGTACAAGTTTAGTTTTTGGGATAGACCTCGAACAAAAGTTATCTAAAACTGATATAGACAACGATTTCCATTTCATTATTTTTATTTAAAAATGTAACTATTAAGTATGTTTCTGCTATACTTAATGAAATCTGGACAATGAAAGGCTCCTTATCCATAAAAAAATCCTGCTCCTTTTTTATGAGTCCCCCTAAGAAACTAAATTGAATAAGGTTTTAATTTATTCTGTCTTCGAGCCAGTGTTAAGAGTGTAAAACAACTTGTTTAACTGTTTAGTTTTTTATTGACATCACATAACAGAAAAATCCAACGTTACCCATACAATTTGGCGGGGAGAGAGCGTCACTTGTCAAATCATAACCGTCAAGTGCGAATCGTTTGCAAGTTCGTTTAGAAATAATATTTTAGTATAACAATTTTAATTCACAAACCAATTTGCTACCTCAAAACTTTACTCAATATTTGTATTATTAATTAACGTTCTATTTATTATAAATTATTATTTAAAGGATTATCTATCACCAGGAGCCAGTTAGATTCTTAGAATAAATTTTTCAAGCATTATCCGAGAAAAACAAGAATTAAATATTAAATTTCAGAAAAATATATTTTTTAATATTTATTTAGGTCAACGTATATTTGAGTAGCTTAGTTTTAATTTTAATTTAAATAAGTTTAGTTTTAACTTTTAATTGTATTATATTAAATAAGTTTAGTTTTAAATTTCATAAAAAATACTGTTATATGACGAGGAAAAGAAATTTTAAAATTTTTACCGAATATGCAATTTCAGTTTCTCGTCGTAATTAACAGTCAAAAGTCCAACGCCAATACATTGTTTGTTTAGAATTTTAAGACTCAATAAAGGATGAGTTAGAACTGTTTAACTTGATCCCACGAAATATTTTCATTAATTTATTCTTAGATTAGATCTGTAGAAACCAAAAATAAATAAGAAGCACATTTACTCCATACAACTTGCCCCAGTTTGAAGTTACGTTGTGTTGATGTGAAGTTACTTACCTAGATTAACAAGGCTTTGCGTTAGGGTAATATTTTGTATACAGTTTTTATTTTTGTGGAAAAGACTCAATAAATAAACAAGCGACTCATTATTTCAATACATCGGTTTTCCGCTACCATATCCACGTCGGTTCAACTTGTTGGAGGCCTACCGACGACGACTGACTAAAAAGTAATATCATAACATGATAACTAATTAAATTTTATTGTTTTATAATTTAATTTAATTAATTAACATAATAACTATGTGTTCCGCTTGAGTTTCCCTGAATCTGTATTTACGCTTGTGCAATTTATTAACACTTCGGGGCAGCATAAACCGTTTCGGTTGTTAGTGTTGATACACAATGTAACTAGGTGTTTTTCATGTTCCTAGTAAAATTAAATTTAAAAATACCTACGTTGTGTAACAACACTAACAAACCAAACGGTTTAACCTACCCCGAAGCGCTATTATCTGAAAACCTTTTGAAACTTGATCCAGTTTTTAGTGAAACGAATGTGCTCAAATTTCTGCAGTTTTCAGGAGAATAGTAAAAATGCCATCCACTTTAAATAAATACAAAATGGATTACCACGCCACATTGTCCAAGTGACTAATGAATAAAATCATAAAAAAGTTTTGCAATGGACTTACTGAGACACCTAGAAATCCATTTATTGTGTAGGTTTAAATATTTTAAATTTAAATCATTTAGCAATTTCTGTAGCATTAAACATGATAAGATGATAGCATTAAACATGATAAGATGATAGTTAATAACCAGTGATCGGGGAAAACGGTACAAAACTTTAACAAAACTTGTAAAGCTGACCATAAAGGAGAACTTGCGACCAAGAAAAATAAGAATATTATTAAAAACTAAGAATAATATTGGCAGATTAGTGTTCAATTTACCTCTATATCAGAGTCTCGGATTTGGTATAAGGATATTAATAGTTTCATGGCTGTAATGTAAGTTTTGTTAAGTTTTGTTAAAGTTTTGCATCGTTTTCCCTGATCACTGTTAATAACAGTAACAAATGTCTGCCCTATCGTGGAAGTGAGATGTCGACCGGATATGTATGTATGTAGGTATGTGTATGTATGTGAGCAAAATTAGTAGTTCTTGAACTACCACGACTACCACGAGACTGATTTTAATAAATATAAAGAAATCGTATGATTCAAGGATAACGTGTAACCATTATGGGCTAATAAGACTTATAAGAAAAGAAAAGACTCTTTGTACCAGCCGTTATTAAAAACCACAAGAATTAGAATGAACGAAATCAGGGATCAAAACGAACACTAAGGGCCACTTGCACAGAAAATTTAACACGCTATTTACACTAACACGGGTTACGCTCTGCTTAATAAACTTCATCATGTATCAGTTACATAAATAACTATTTTGTCCTTACAGAAATAAGAGGACTATGCAAAACGGATAGTCGTAAAATAAAGATTTAAAAAATCGGCTAATTTGGTCTTCGAGTTAATAAATTGAACGAGCGTATTGCAGATTCACGAGAACACATAGTTATTATGTTATTAAATTAAATTATAAAACAATAAAATTTAATGAGTTTCCATGTTATTACTTTTTAGTCACTTGTAGGTGTAAGGAGGAGGCAGCGTCATCGGTATGCACGGGACCGGTCCCTGTGGCTAACCTTGGGGGAGGCCTGTGCACGTCTTTCGGTAGTTTCGGTTGAAATGACGAGTCGCTTGTTTATTTATTGAGTCTATTCCACAAAAATAAAAAAATGAATAGGTATAAAATATTACCTTAACTCAACGCCTTGTTAATCTCGGTAAGTAACTGCACATCAACACAACGTAACTTCAAACTGGCGAGTTCTATCGACTTAGGGCTGATTTTTGAATCCCCTGATAAAACTATCCGTCAGTTAAATGTATTACTATCCTTTTCCGAAGTCATATGAAAGAAAAGGACAGAGCTAAAATTTACCTTCCGGATAGCTTTATCTGGGGATTGAAAAATCAGCCCTTAATGTGCTTCTTTTTAGGGTTCCGTACCCAAAGGGTAAAAACGGGACCCTATTACTAAGACTCCGCTGTCCGTCTGTCTGTCTGTCACCAGGCTGTATCGGGGGGGGGGGGGGGCTCCCATACAACAAACGTGTTTTTTTTGCCGTTTTTGGCTAATGTTGTAAAGATAATGGTGCGGAACCCTTCGTGCGCGAGTCCGACTCGCACTTGGCCGGTTTTTAACTTAGTAGACGGCATTTATTAATTCTCCTGAAAACTGCAGATATTTGGGCACATTCGTTTCATTAAAACTGGAATAAGTTTCAAAAGGTTTCAGATAATAGCGCTTCGGGGTAGGTTATACCGTTTGGGTTGTTAGTGTTGTTACACTATGTAGGTATTTTAAAACTTAATTTTACTAGGAACGTAAAAAACACCTAGTTACATTGTGTATCAACACTAACAATCCAACCCGTTTACTACCCCGAAGTAGGTACTATTATCTGAATAAATTTGAAAATTGTTCCAGTTTTTAGTGAAACGGATTAAAATTGGCCAAGTGACCTCTTATTTTGGATAAAAATGAAAGAACCTATGTCCACGTTAGTAACCGAGAAGTAACTCAAACTCTTTAATGATGTTAAGTAAATGATTTAAGAAAGATGACCAAATGATTAGCAATTTAAGTTTGCCTAAGATCCCGGGCTCGCTCCTTCCGCCCAAATCGCTGCTATACGATTTTGAGTACCCTCAAGGATTGTGGACCTCGTCCCAGACTGGGCAGTCCCCCAGCAAAGTTCTGCTTCTAAGATGATTGCAAAAGAATGATTGTCTCTATGTCATCGTAGTTGAGTAAGTAACAGTAAGCAATGGACAAAGAGGAATCACCAATGGAGAGTGGGTTATTTTATACTTTTCTAAAAAGAGATTTGAAATAATCTCTCCGTATTGTGATATTGATCATATTTAAAATCTAATCCAAAATAAGTAAAACAGATGATTTGAAACAGCATATGTCAGGGAAAAGGTTAGTGATGAAAGTTAATGAAAGCTTTGATTAGTTCAACAGAAAACACTGTGTTTTATTACAAAACACAGTGTTTTCAAAAACAACATTCTATCTAGAGATTAACTTGAGCTCGAAGGAAACTTACCGAGATGATGCAAGTATTTCAAATAGGGTATTCCAAATAGGTACCTGTACCATCTTTATAGCAAAGCCAACTTCCATATCTGAGCCACGTTCGTTCCATCGTCGACTTAAAAACCTGAAATATTTTAATGACTTACCGCCGGACTCAGAGACATTTGAGAGACAACACTTGTGACAGAAGGAGTGGATCAAACGGAGCAGGTAGATAGAGGACGTCAAAACCTATCGATTTCACCCCCATGTATTGTATGGTTAGCGATATGTATGTATGTATGTAAACACTTTATTGTACAAAAGAAAAAAAACAGAACAATACAATTAATATAAAAATAAGTACAAAGGCGAACTGATAGATACTCGTACGCCTGGCTGGGTTTCGGGTAGATATTCTACTGTTCTAAAGTTATTTAAGTTTTCGTAAAATTTCACAAACGCCCTATGTTACCACCTATCTTCGTTAACTTAATGTAAACAATCAAATTAACAGCTATGATTTACGTTTTGTAGGTAGTGGAATAGTTGGTTTTGAGTATCCAATTAATAACGTGATCATAAAAATTATCAATATTTAGACAATTGTACCTACGTGTAAGTATCTACTTGGCATTTTATTCTAGAAATTATTCTAACAACTGCGCTAATTAATGTTAAATCTCCTGTACAAAATTTATTGTGTTTGGTCTACAGGAAAATGTAAAAAACTAAATTAAGTACTACAATAGAGACATTAACGAACCCCCTTAACTGAAAACTTGTGAATGTAACCACCTAAGTCAAAGTGTATTAATTAGTCAAAATGACATCAGCTTTACTATACTCTCTATTAATTTAAGTCGTAAATAAAAGCTTTTACTTAACTGTAAAAGTTAGTCTTTAAATTTTACTTGTAGTCAGTTTTTGTTATTAGTCGAAATTAAGCTAGAAAGTACTTGTAATCCTGGTAACAAGGCAGTATTATAATGTCTAAGAACTGATCTGATGATGGAATTTGAAGATTGTCATAGGATTGCTGCTGTACTTTCTCTTTCTTTTATATTGTCTTCTGCTGATTTTGCCTGCTGTCTATTCCTTTGAAAGTTTTTACTTAAGGGATAATGGTTAATTTCACACTTGGTGACGTAATTAAACAAATTTTAAATGATCCTGTAATTTTAATGTAATAAAATGTATGCAGAAGATTTATCATAAACCAGAGCACTTAATGAAAGAAGTTTAAATAAGGCCCGAAAGTCGGAGTTAAAGATGGGTTAACAGAGCAATAGTTCAAGAACGAATTATTTTCTTAAAAATTGGTTATACTTTTGATCGTGAAGTTTATTGGAGACTCAAGACCAACTATTCAACTACCCATTTTAAACAAAAATCACAACTGTAAATCATACTAGCAACGTTAGGTGGTAACAGAGGGTGATATTAAAATATTACGAACACTTAAATAATTTTGGAACAGTAGAAAATCGCTACCTACCTATTTCAAGGGTGGCGATAAGTTATCTCTATTAAGATAGTTAAGCGACTATAAACGAGGAACATTTAAATGTTTAAATATGACAATGACTTTCCCGCGGCGTTCCTTGTGGGACGCGACGTGAAGTGGGACTACATAACAGTTTATTATGATCACTAAAAAGTATAAAACAACAAATAGTTAAATGTTTTAAAAAACAAAAAATTGCCTGCAAAAACGCAAAAAATAACACATACATACAAACATACCGTCACGCTTTCATTCCAGAGTGGGGTAGGCAGAGCTACAGAATTACCAACAACTCTAACAACTTGTTGATAATTTTATAACCACGTTTTGCACAACGCAAACGCAAAAAATAACTTCTTTTAGTATGGTACTAGGTAATAAGTCAGTCCAGCTGAAGTCGGCGACTCACAATATTTTAAACCAAAAGCTGACTTCAATTGGATATTAATTAATTTGCGTTTTTGAAGGTGGTTTTTTTTAAACAATTATTATACCCATTTTTCTGACGTTCCACTCGATTTATCTTCATGGAATTCCACAAATATTCATATCATAGTAGGTAAAAGTTCTTACAGTCAAGCTACATGTTAATAGGTAAGGTTTTGCTAACTATGAAAAATAAATACGGGTCTTCATCGTCTGCCAAAATTATTTTTAGTCATAACAATTATGTTTTCGGTCATATTTAATTTATTTTTAGGGGTCCGTACCTCAAAAGGGAAAAAGGAACCCTTGTAGAACCACTTCGTGGTCTCTCTGTCTGTCTGTCTGTCTGTCTATCAAGACCCTTTTTCTCAGGAACGCGTGAAGGATTAGGTTGAAATTAATGTCAAATACTCAGGTCTGCAATCTCTTGGGGCTGTGTAAAAATCAAATTTTTGGTCAACGCAATAAAAAGATACGGCCGTTTATGCTGCTTGACCTAGGTAATCACGAAATTTGGCAAGAAGCAATGTCTTATAGCACAAGTAAAGGAAATCCGAAAAACGTCATTTTGTAGATACATAAATACTTAAAAAAGTTCAAGTATGTTTGAAAATCGTGTTTGATTATTGTAGATACAACTCAAAAAAAAATGTAAAATCAACAGTTTTCCAACAGAAAAGTTAAGATTGTCTCACTCCAGTTTATCTTTTGGTTAATAAAAGTAAAAGTCCAATTACCTAACTGTTGACACTGTTATACATACATACTTATTTATAATTTACATCATTTGTCATCTATTTCAATTAATTAATGCAAGTTGTAGTCATGATGTAGTAGGCAAAAAAAGACGACGTAGTTGGCCTAGTTGGTAGTGAATCTGCCTGCGAAGCTAGTGGTACCGAGTTCCATTCCCGGTCAGAGCAAATTTGTATGATGAGCGCGAGAAGTTTATTACTAACTAATAAAATAACTCCCAACCTTTCAATTTTAGTATGAACTGCTGCTAACCACAATGTATTAATCGCTTTAGGGTTTGATTTTGAAGGAAACTCAAAATATACCTACTCAGGAAAGCCGGAAAACTCTCGAGTCTCGATTCCTATTACGAGTAACAAGTTAATACGGAACCCTCGGTGCGCGTGTTACCTACTTTTTCAGGATAAAAAAAATATGTCAACAATCACATTATGACTAAATAAAAATATGGAAAACAATAATTTAATCTTTAATTCAAATCCTACTAAAATTTCTAGATTTTGAGAAGAAATATTACGCCAAACTATTTATGATTGAAATTCAGTTATTTATGCTTGATCTATTTTTAACATAATCTTATTTTTTAACTCTTAACCAAAACATGAGGGTATTTCGCTTTTGTCGCTTTCCACTTCTGCCAGTCTGTCCGTTAACTCCTCCTAAACCACGTAACGGATTTTGATGCGGTTTTCACCATCAAGTAGATTATTTTTCACAGAAGGATTTTATGTATATTTAATTATGGTTTATGTAAGGGTGTGACAGAAAACTCACATAAACCGAAGTGAAGCAAGGGCGGGTTGCTAATTTGTTATAAAATTATAGAAAATCATACCTAAGCTCTCTCGGGTCTTGTGAGATACGGCTCAAACTGGCCGCCCCCAAGCTGATCGCAGGTGTTAGCGCGACGCAAGGTTTCAGCATGGAGACGAGGCATCAAAGTGACATCTACATTGATACTAGTTCTCAGAGTGTCAAATGCACTACATATCCTACGCCGCATTTCATCTGCAGTGTCACACTCGGCCACAAACACTCTTTCTTTTATGTAACCCCATAAGAAGAAGTCAAGTGGAGTGAGGTCCGGTGAGCGAGCAGGCCATGAATGAGGACCATAGCGCCCAATCCAGCGGTTCGGGAATGTGTTATCGAGATGTTCTCTTACTGGACGTACGGAGTGCGGAGGGGCTCCGTCATGCATAAACCAAATTCTGGGCAGTTGTGCAAGAGGCACGTCCTCCATGTTGTCCCACTCGGCTTCTAGTTCAATGCGTAAACTCCTTAATTCCCTCTCCAGGTCTCGTTGTAAAAACTCTAGGTATCTTTGCCCGTTCATACGTTCGGGCAAAAATACTGGTCCAAGAATTTTGTTTTTGTAAATCCCAGCCCATACATTCACCGACCAGCGGGTTTGATGCCCTGTTTGCTGAACTACGCGCGGATTTGTATGGGCCCAGAAGTGGGAATTACGCCGGTTCCACATTCCATTTCTGGTAAAGGTCGATTCATCTGTCCAAATAATATGTGACACGAAATTATAATGTGCGAATCGACTTTGCTGGTCTGCCAGCCACCTGCAGTACTCGCGTCGGCGATCCCGGTCTCCAGGCACTAGTGCATGCACTTTGTGAATTCGGTACGCACGTTGCCTCTCTGCGGAGAACTTTATGAACAGTCCTGTGCGATACTATTATACCGCGACGTCTTAATAAGCGCGCTGCAGTGCGAGTCCCAATTCGTGGATTGCGTCGCACTACATCCAAAATGCTGTTTTCGGCTCGCACGTTAATCGATCTGCCGGCGCCTTCTTCTTGTGGGACAATAGGCACATTATCTAGTACTCGTTGATACGCGCGGGTTATGACGCGGGGGTCTGCCGGTGACCTTGCGTTGGGATATCTTTGCTCGTAAATCCGTAGGGCCTCGCTAGCGTTTCCCAATGCCTCCCCGTAACACAATAACATCTGGCCATATTCCCGAGCACTAAACAGATTATTCATTGCTATGATAAAATAAGGGCAGCGAAAATTTAAAAATACACAAAACAGTTGCAGTACAGCGAAAGGTAAAGTAAAGTAGAAAGAAAATCGTTCAAACTGTCAACTAAAAAAATAATATTAGTTTGGTGGGTACTTAGATTCAAAGTGAATACACAGTTGCTACACTATGAATACGCAGCAGGTAATAATCATATTATTTTCAATGTAATTGCTCATAAAGTAGTTTTAAATTTGTTTTTTGTTTGTGCATAACCGATGTTTACTTTAAAATAAATAATGAGGATTTATAATGTAGGTATGACAATTTCATTAAAAAAATTGGTACGTACTTTTTTCTTTAAACGTAAACATCTTAACGCTTGTAATTTTATTTGTAATAATTAATTTCATTAAGAACCTATCGTCTTGCAACCATTTTGTAATGATTTCCCCCTGAAGTTTCAAAATGAATTTGGGAACTTGTTCAAATTTTGATTTTAATTTTTTTTTAAAATGTTACCTATTATCATCTTTTAGCAAAGATTTGCAGCGATGACACACGGCTAATCAGGGGCTCACACGGGTCATAAAATGCCGCCTAACAAAGGTTCCACAGGCTTGTGTAAACACGACTTTTCACCCGTATCTATTATCTATGCTTTTACAACGATTACCTATAACAATATTTTTAATAACAAAATTGAGGGTGTCTTAAAAACAAGATAGCTGTCACAAGTAAACGGATCGCAGATACAAAGAACGTCTTTGTAAACATTCTCGAGGGCACTATAGAAATTGTGTGATTGTTGTCATAAAAATAGACATTTAAATTTTCGCTTAAATACCTATAGGTACTTAAATTGTGCATGTGCGTGGTAAAGAGTCACGGGAGTGTTTACGTGTTTTTATTTGGTGTTTAGTGACCACCGAGGTCAGGAATGTTTTCTCAAGTAAGTACAAATTGCGTCTTGCTTCTTACCAGCGGGTGGAAACGTTCCGAACATCCTGTTAGGAAAAGAGATCTGGGTCCAAAAGATAATGGGTTAGCATCGTTGTCCATTGCCAAAAAATACTTGGACTTAATTAGCGATAGACTATGCAATTTCTGCAAGCAGCCCTAAGTTAACAATTTAGAAATTATTTAATTGTTTTTAACTCACTTTTATTACACTCACTTTTAGCTATTTAAACAAATCTACGAGTATAAAGTCGCTTTTAACGTGCATATCAGATTCATTTGAAATGTAGCTTACTTATGCGATTTTCCTGACAATGCTACGATATGGTACAGTGGAGTATAAAATTGAAATCAAGTATTTTTTTATTGAATAACACACAAATACACACAAAAAAACAAATTTAAAAAATACTGAGTAGAAATTTTGAGAAGATTTCTTTACTTCATGGTTTGGTTGAAATGAGGAGTAAATAAACTATGGAAAAGAATAAGTACAAGGGTCTCGGGGCAGAATATAACTTCGTTCCATTCGGCGTCGAGACCCTTGGTCCGTGGGGACCCGGTGCTATCAGCCTTTTTAAGGACATTTCGAAAAGGCTGATAGCAACAACCGGAGACCACAGAGCTGGCAGCTTCCTCGGGCAACGAATTAGCATTGCTATACAACAAGGAAATTCTGCCAGCATCTGTGGTACTTTGGCAAGGGGGCCCTCTGTTATTTAGTTTTAATTTCATTGTACTTTTTAACTTAGTTATAATTTTTGGTTTAATTTATCTTTTAATTGGCCATAGTTTTAATTTTTAATTTTTAATTTGTATTGTAGTTATAAAATTAAATTAAATTGGAGTAGCTAAATTAGAATTTAAAATTCAGTGTAAGTAAGTACAAGGAATAAATAGAGTTAGAAGCACATTAATCAACAAACTCGTCGACTTTGCCTGCCAGAAAGATTAGTTGTGACTTAAAGGTTCGTTCAGAATTCCTAGTAATGTGTTGCCATTTAATTCCGTGAGTATCAATTGGGATAGACCAAAAAATATAACTCACTGTTTTTACATTCTAATTCGAAAGAATGGGTAATTTTAAGAGACCAAGTTCATTAATTTTGTATTTGACCCAATAGTTTTGGTTGAATATCTTTATTTATTTAGCAAACACTTTATGGATGACATGATTATTTTAAATTTGGGCTGTCATTTTCTAATAAATTACAACAATTAAAACATATCTAATGATAAAAAGTGATTGTAATAATGTAATAAAACGTACTATTTCAAGCGGTTTTCGCCTAACCCGTAAGATACACCTAGGAGGGCTTCAAGCCAAAAACGAAAGTCAAACAAAGGTTAAATATACTTTTGTCGAAATATCCGAAATAGATAAATATTTCAAAAACTTAATAATGCAGAACGGCTTTAAAACCCCATTCCTCGAAATGGTTTTCGAATTAGAGTAATTATAAAATTATGAACAATCCCAATTGCGTAGCTTAAGGCACGATTTTCATGATATTTAAAAAAATGGTCAAGTGCGAGCTGAATTAACTCGCGCATCGAATGTTTCGTACGGCCGCACAGTAGGTACAGTACAGTAGAATCAGCACGAGCCTCTCCCACTTGACCATTTTTTAAGTAGTATTTGTTGTTTTCCTTCGGGGTTCGTACTATAATCAAAACAAATTTAACGCTTGTATGTTTGATCGTTTTTACGATACAACTAAAATAAAATACGTTGAAAAAAACCGTTACACCGTTACGTGGACCTCCTTGAATATTTTACTTTTTTTAAATGTTAATCCGCTATTAAGAATAGAATAGAATATAATCATTTATTTCAGGCTGCGTTATTATTGGTTTATTACAGATCAATTAAAATAGGTTAGTGACAATTTAAACATACAACTAACACAGCACCTGTGTAACCCAGTAAATAAGGGTGGGGAGTCATATCAATCAGCAATCATAATCGAAAAAAAAAACAACTTTTTATCTATTATGGTTCAAAAGAATAAAAAAAAAGGATAAAGTTAGGATGGACAGACGGACGGACGGACAGCGCAAGCATATTTATTGGGTTCCGCTTGGCTATCCTTCAAGTACGGAACTCTACAAGAGCAAAAAACCAATCAACTAATAGATTAGATCCATGGATAGATCGATGTAACTTTCAAGTCGCATGGCCTCAAAGTTGTTGAAATGATTTCAAGGAGGTATTTATAACTGTCAAATTTAGCGAAGTAAAACGTAATTTTTCTTCTTTCTCAGGACAGAATCTACTTGAACTTCTTGCCAAAAAAAATCAAGATGTGTGTTTCTTTAAACCTGTCCGGAACAGTTGGTTTTTCTGTAAATCCAGCATAAGTATTTCATTTTACGGGCGGAAATCAACTTCCAAAATTCTAAACATTACATTTTATGCCCTTAATATTATTAATTATGTTTAACCGCGGAAAAAAAAAAGTGTAACCAACTCATCTTTAACCCTACCGCCAAGCAGCAGTGTTCGCATTGTTGTGTTCCAGTGTGGGTGGAAGACAACCGCTGACATCCCTCAGGGTTGGAAACGCATTTGCGGTCTTAGGAATGCAGTATTATGAGTGTAGTCTTGAGAATGGAAATGTCTAAGGGTTACAGATCCCACTTACCCTCAGGTGGCATGTGCGCTCTTTTGCCTTCTCCATGGCACAAAAAACGGATGATGATTAGAACGCGATCATTTTCATTAATGAACGACTTCAAAAAAGGAGGTTCTCAGTTTGACCCGTATGTTTGTATGTACAAGGTGTAACAGGAGGAGTGGATCAAAGTATTACCAATTTTTAATAAAGTAATTAGCTCTTGAACTATCGCCGTAAACCCAATTTTAACTCCGACTTTCGGGCCCATTAGCCAATAAAGTTCACTTAACATTTTATTACAGACTATTCCATAAACTGCTTTAGTTAATGATAAATGTTCTGTAAACATTTTACTGCATTCATATCGTTTCAAATTCAAATTCAAAAAGTGTGAAATCAACAATTTTCCGTTAAGTAACAACTTGCGTTAAAAACGGAATTAAAGTACTTACCTATGTTGTTCAGCCTGAATTTCATCATTAAGTGAAATATCTTTAAAATGCCGTCTTATTTACTTTTTATTTCATTTTGTTTGTGTGATAGTAAGTTGGTTTAGTTCAAATATTGAAGTAAATTTGAGAAATGATCCGGTAAGCAGGGACTTTTAATTGCATCAATAAATAAAATTATTCTTAAATTGGGTAACCTTATCCAATCTTAAATATGGCCATTTTCCAAAATATTATTTTGTTATTATGCTATCCATCCAATGTTTCTTATTTGCTAATTCCATCCTTTAAATAAATGAAAATCTAGGTGATTACTAGGAATTAACTAACCTATCTACTTTATTGATAACCGATTAACAATTCTTAGCTCTTTAAAATTATTCACATAATAGGTATCTGATTTCTAAAATGTAATTTTTAGGGTTCCGTACCCAAAGGGTAAAAATGGGACCCTATTACTAAGACTCCACTGTCCGTCCGTCTTTCACCAGGCTATAATATCTCATAAACCGTTATAGCAAGACAGCTGAAATTTTCACAGATGATGTATTTCTGTTGATGTTGATAACAACAAATACTAAAAACAGAATAAAATAATTTAAGCTCCCATACAAAAAACGAGATTTTTTATAGATGGTACGGAACTCACCTGATGCCCATCCGTTTATCAAATACACCAGCAATCCTATGATGATCTTCAAGTTCCATCATCAGATCAATTCCTAGACACCATATTACTGCCTTTTGGGTTTATAAATATCTAATTACCTAATTTCAACTCATTCTAATAACAGAAATTGGCTCCAAGTAAAAAACATGTGAAGTTATGTAAAAACTACGACTTAAATTAACAGAAGTTACAGTAACTGATGTTATTTTGACTAATTAATACAATTTGACTTAGTCGCCACCATAAGTTTTCAGTTAAGGGGGTTCGTTAATGTCTGTCTTGTGGCACTTAACTTTTTTACATTTTCCTGAGAACGAAATACAATAAAATTGGATACTCAAGACCAACTATTTCACTACCTACAAAACAAAAATCATAGCTTTGGTAACGTAGGCCGTGCTAGTAAAATTTTACAAAAACTTTCACTTTGGTGAAATCGACAGGTCTTGACGTCCTCTATCGACCTGCTTCGTTTGATCCACTCCTCCTGTTACACCCTGTATGTTTGTCCGCGATTAACTCGCGTTTCGCTGAACCGATTTTGATGCGATTTTCAGAAAAGTATTTGTTACATTCTGGAGTAGGTTTTGGTACACCTACAACAAATTTTGGTAGATATTGGGTGAAGTGGAACTGATGATGAAAACCACAGATGTCCACCGGACCTATTTCAAGGGTGGCGATAAGATATCTCGATAAGGATTAGATAGTTGCGACTACAACGAAGAACATTAAATTGTTAAACTATGACTATGACTTTCCCGCGGCGTTACTTGCGGCGAGCTTGAAATGTCTTAAATTCATATCAACTAAGAAGTGGGACTACATTATAGTTTATTATAATTTATGATCACTAAAAAGTACTTATAAAATAAAATAGGTAAATGTTTTAAAACAAAAAACCGCCTTCAAAAACGTTATCGCATTTTGTATGGATTTTTTTAGCATCACGATCTTCTTAAAGGTGCTTTTCCACCGGCGACGCGAGACGAGACGAGGCGGCGCGAGAATTTTTATTTGTATTAAAACACCCATTTCCACCGCGCGCGCGCTTTGAGTTTGCGCGATTTTTCAATACATATTTCAATTTTCGTCCCGCCTCGTCTCGTCTCGCGTCGCCGGTGGAAAAACACCTTAAGAGTTATTAGGGCCTCTATTTAACCCGGTCAAACCATATTGTCTTTGATGTGTTATGATATTGTTTTTATCTCGGCCGCCATTCCTGTCAAGTAAACAAGAGCTATCAAAAAATAGTCATAAACTCATTACGAACCCATTTTAGTTAAAGTGTTCTTTGTCCCTTTCTGCAAATATCATAATGACAGATAAGGACTGAGCATATTTCAAGCTCACTTTAGTCATTGCTCGTTTATGATAAAGAGGGTAAGATTTTACCGTGTAGCACCTCAGCCCCGTTCTGAAAGAAAGGGTCGCCGTTACATCGGGGGTTTTTATGTAATAATTTTATTTTTATTTAATAGTTACAAAATTAACTACGTTAAGAAATAAGTCATTGTTTTTTAACATTTGAAGACCGGTAGGTCTCAAAACGGAACCTCGTAAACCCTGAATCATATTTTTAAATTATTGTTTTATATCGTCTGCGTGAAAAACAGAAATTAATTCCAACCGTAATTCATAAATTATGAATAAAAAGTGACTCCTAAGTACTGGGTAAAAACGATGAATGTCCATTGAAACTAAAACAAATTTGATGAACTTCACTTTATCCTTAACTAAAAGAAGAACAAAACAAAGTAATGGTTATCAATTAAGCTGTATCAAAACTAGCCCTTTCCCTTTTTACTTCTCCACGGATTCTAATTTCATCTTCATTTACAACTATTGTGGTTTTACTGGTGCTGGTGCTTTATTTTTCTTGACTGGCAGCATTATTTCTTTCTGTTTATAAATAATTTTAACTGGATAAATGGACAAAATAATTACCGTTGTCTCACTGGTATTCATTGTTTTATTGACTGTAACATTTATCAGTGTGTCTTTACAATAAGCATTTCGATATGAAAATTGGGAAGTTTCTAGTTTATAATAGCCTAAGCCATGAATAGAAAGTGTAATACTTTACGAGCAATTTAAAGAATTACTAAAATTGAAAACTGAAAAATGAACTCTTATCGTTTTTCTACTGGATTCTTCACATACGTACATATAATTTTTTTCTAAATGTATCATTAAAAAAAAACGGTTAAACCTAACGGTTGTGACGTCGTTGACAAGAATAATTAGTGACCATATCACCACAATTGCGGGCCTCTAGAAACCGTCTACCTAGTAGGATTGTAAACGGAGAAACAAACCCTGGATACTCACATTTCGCTTTTTAATTAGGAAGAGTTTAAGACGCGAGCAGCCCAGCTGACTTTCATGATCATAAGTTGCGTTTCGTAGGTACTGAACAATTCTACTTGTTTTGTTTGACACCTTCGTACACACGGAATAGAAAAAACAGTGGAAGTGGCATGAGCTTCGCTTAGTATCAGACCTGTGGTCGCCAATACTCAAACTATCATAAAAACAACACGCCACCATGGAAAATGTTTTTGGTGCGGCTATCGTTTTTACATTCCAAAATAATTTCTCTGGATTTATTTCCTATTTTAGAAATATCGAAATATCGAAAAATCTAAATAAGCGATCGCGGCAAAAGTATGGTAGGTTATGCGGAACTCCGCATAACTATGCCACACGATACACACCCACTTGACATTTCTACTGTTTTTTCTGTTCTGTGTTCGTACACTTTATGGCCCTCGTTCGGAGTATACTAGAGACAAGCGCTGTAGTATGAAATCCCCACGAAAAAAAGTTTCTCGTAGTGTTATAGAAAGTGCAGAAGAAGTTCCTAAGAAACCCATAGTACCTATGTTTGCCACGAATGAACGATTTTTTTTCTTTTCTTTTCTTTTTTTCTATACAAAAAGCAGTATCCGTACTAGGTGCTATACGTACTTATACCCGACACGTTCACTACAGGGCCGGCTGGAATACGAGCCTCTCGAGTTGAGACGATCCGTAGCGGTCGATAAATTCGCGTTAGGATTAATTCACAACATAGACTATGCTCATTTGGTAGGTGAGGTGGTGAGAGTATTCGTGCCCGACGTGCGGAGCCGCCGCCGCCGCGCGCGCACCGCACTGCACAAGCCTTGCACTCGCCGCTGCGCCGCGCGCTGCTCATTCTCAACTCCATGCTCAGCGAGGCACCACACTGCGATGTGTTCGCCTAAGAAATGGCAAGACTGATGAATGAATGTAAGAAAACGATCGAGCGAAACGGAATGAAATTCAGTTACAAATGAAATAAATAAATACCTAGATGATAGGACACTGGCCCACGGAGTCCGAACTGATGATACTCGTACCACGACTATAATTTTATTAATTCGAGATAATATTCTCCCGATTTCAAAACCACAGGCATGGTGACGGACTGACGAACAGAGGACGGCACGGCTTAGGAATCATTTTTCAAGGCTGTCCTTAGGTTCTCACAGGTTTACACGCTGCTAACGTTCTCATTAGGTACTAAATATTACCTATTGTGTTTTCTAATAAACTAAAGTATTGTCTTAAAATCGAAAGATGTTTTGTTTTTTGTACAATGAATACACAATACATTAAAGCAAAGACAATGTTTAATAAGATGGCTACCTTTTGCCGTTAAGTTACTCACTCATAGTTCAATTGTTATTAAGTTATGTTTATGTCATATAGGTACCCTATAAATTGTGTACTGCTGAAGTGCCCCCGGCATATTCACGGAGGCGCGCACCGATTGCTTGCACTCGTACGTACACTCTGCGCAAGCGGTGCACGTCCATACTGAGCTGACTTGCGGACAGGGTAGATTGCCCTTACATGGGCCATTGTAGACGGTTAGGTAAAATAAGTAAACAGCAACCGAGCCAATTAAGTATCTTATCTAAAGCATGATTTCTTGAAACATTATGGTCTAAGTCAATTGTCTTTGTCTAATGGTCACTGATCTAACATAATCTAACCTAATAAAAAGACATTGATTTAAATTACATAACAACGAGTTATGCCCGATGAAATGATAGTTTGTTTTATGCTACACGACTATTATTAATCTTTTCTAACTTGGTTAAAAGAAATTATAATAAAACTGTTTATGCAAAGTAAATTGCTCCCACCAAAAAGACTAGTTTTGTGTTAGTTAGTTTTTATACAAATGACTTGGGTAACGCACGTGACCGGTTTTTATTGTGAAATGGAGAAGGCTGGTCACCTGAGACCTGCATCTGCATTGCCATCACTGATGAGCTGATGACTAAGTTGAAATGCATGTATGCTGGTTATCTTATCCTGCCCGCCCAGAAAACAAGAATGCGATTACTGCTGCTTGGCAGTAAGTTAAAGACTCTGACCGAGATTCGGACTTGAAATTTAAAACTCAAAATTATTAAATCTGGTTTCACCATAAAGTAAAGTTCGTAAAGTTACTTATTGCAATATGTGCTCCTTTTACTTTATTTTGAACTATGAATGTGAGAAACATTTTTTTTACTAAAATGATCGTAAATTCCTGTTTTATAATGACATCACTAGGTATGTAGGTACAGTCACCGAATAAAAACGATTTTTATGTTGGTGTTGAAAATGTTGAACCTTGTCATTGCAATAGTTCTTTGTAATTGCCATGCTCGTAATTTGATGGTCTGTTGGAAATTTATTATTTTTATACAACTAGCGACCCGCCCTCGCTACGCTTCGGTTTATGCGAGTTTTCTGTAACACCCGTACATAAACCAGAATTTATTATACATAAAAACCTTCCTCTTGAATCACTTTATCTGTTGATGAAAACAGCACGGACAGCGGAAGCGACTTTGTTTTATACTATGTAAAGAAGAAGTACCTACTAGGCACTAGTACTAGTAGTAACTGTTCAACATGTTTAAACGTCATATAAATCGTTCGGACGTCACGGAATCGCCCATGGCAACATTATGCTACATTGTTTTTTTTCTAAATTCCTTTTCTTTATTCGCTTATTTTGTTTTCTGTGCTGCCATTATTTGTTTGATGTCTAATCTTTATTCTGTTTTTTTCTTGTGACCGTCGAATAAATGTTTCTATTTTTATTCCTATAAATATTCGAGACCTCGATCGATTGAGACCAAACTAACGAATCCAAACTAACTCGGTGGGTCTACGTTAATAACAGCGGAAATCGTATTGCCACCTCAGTAACCATTACCTATGTGTTGAATTTACATATTAATTACCTAATCTCATTCCAAAAACCGTAATTGGATGAGGAATGAGTTGAATGCTTTTTGGGAAAATGATTTCTTTCGCCGCCATTGTAACTTTTTACCGAGAAATAAAAAAAAACCCGGCCAAGTGATAGTCGAACTCGCGCACCGAGGGTTCCGTATCGCTGCATAGTAGGTATTATTATTGGCCCTAGCCAATTACTCAAAATGTATGGGATGACATTCTTATGCGTTGCCATGAGCCACGTGGTCAAATGTCATCCCATCCCATACATTTTGAGTGATGGAAAAGGAAAATGTCAGAAGCGTTTGCATCTTGGCTACGGCTCTAGGTATTTTTGGTTCGCTCCTGCAGTTGGATAGCCTGGCGACTAAACTGATACGGCCCGCTTGACTTCAAGCTGAGCAAGTGAAAATGTAACTAAAGAGTTAGCTAATAGGGTAGGAAAGACGAGAAAATGATGGCGGTGCGGACAAATCAGCGAGCGAAATTAATCGTTATTTCGAGCAGGAACAGTTTTATTTTGCTCTTTGATCAGAACCGACATAATATCGATTCTGTTCAAGCAGAATCGAAATGAAAATGCTCTTTTTGAAATGTGCGGCGTTTCATGACGAGCTGGTGGTCACAATTTTTCACTCACTTTCGGAGTTATGACTATGACGCTCGGGCATCGCGAAACAGCCATTTTAGCTGTGGATTCCTAAAAAGTACCCAGAGCCTCAATTCTAGTTGGCTTTACCTCTATCGCAATCGTATTGTTGACGGCTCGGCCGCCTGTGCTGTCAAGTTAATTAGTACCTAGTTTAATGCGTACAGAGACCTCAGACCGATCCTAGCTCATTATCGAACTTAATAATTGTATTCAGCTCTCCTACTCTTTTAACAAATTTCATACAGATCCGATCATCCATACTCAGGTTATTGTTGAACAAACATACAAACATACGAATGTCCACTGGATTACTCCTGGACCCCACTTCTTTCGGGCGATAAAATATCATGACAATAATCATTCGATAACAATAAGGAGAAAGCAATTTCATTTTACAAATGTTGATAGAATTACTCTCAACTTGTCATGCGCTTAGGTCCATCGAGTTGTAAAACGAGTTGCGACAAACCTAGACTAACCATGCGCAGTTCGTCTTTATTTGTAGGTACCTACCATGGCCCTAATGCAATCTACGAACATTATCTTTAATAAAAATGTTCAGCATTAAACTGCCGGACGGTAGCTTCGAGCGCTAGTGTTAATTTCATACATTTTGATAGTTTTTGCTAAATCTTTTACGTTAGCGTTTTGCATATTATTATTATCTACGGCTCCAGATTTGTTATTAACATGGGAAGCCAAAATTTTCCAAGGCTTTGGTTAATACGTAAGGTACGTAGGTAGTGCAGGTTGTCGCTTAGCCGACCGCTACACGCACTAAAATATTAATAGTAGGTAATACCAATAAAGCTCTGGATGCTGGGACAACTTGGGGTCGGAGGTTAATAACTTTTCAACGAATTAAAACGTGAATTATTTAAGTAATGTCCGTTCCCAGCATTCAAACCGCGGATAGTTTTTATACTTTAGGTCAACATTTGACACGTTTTAAGCTTGGGAAATGTAAATTTTTAACTGAAATAGGAACCACCTGTCCGCGGTTAAAAATGTTAAAATATTAGGAACGTAGGTAAGTAGTTATAGCACCTCAACAAGCGCGCGCGACGGGGCGGGCGGAGGGGATGCCCGGCCGGCCCGTGACCGGTTCTGATACTTTTGGCAGTGCTAGGCTAGCTCTACTAGCTAGAACTCGAGCTGTGAGCTGTCACAGGCTGTGAGTGAGTGTGCGCAATTGACATCTAATTCCATTACTGATTTCCTTTGCTTGACTGTTTGTTTGTGACTCGGTTCTTTAGCGTGTGTCTGTGTGTGCGTGTGATTCAGTGTTGTGCTCTGTGCTTACTCGCTGGATTATCTTTGGTTTTAGTAAGTACTTAACTTACGAGTACGTGTTTAGTTTGGAACTCATAATAGTCATAAATTTAGTAGTGAGTTTATTACTTTTTGAACTAGGTATCAATTCTGCGCATCTAGGTACAATAACGCCGGTCCATAACTCCAATTATGTTCTTCTTTTTGACTATAGGGCAAAAATAGGACACTTACCTAGGTACTTAATAGTCAAATAGTGATAGGCAAAGTTAAAGAATTTGATAAGTGGTAGTTAGGAACAAACTTGCTAATCATTAATTAACTACTCGTATACCTAACCTCATACAGTTCCAAACAATTTACCATTATACATTTTGATCAATAACGCTTAGCTTGAGAAACATAAGTGTTTGGATTAAGTACAGTCCAGGACTTTAATTGTTATGCCACTATGGAACCCTGTCGCATTACGTTAATCATTAATTTTGGCGTAATTTCTTTCATGTGGTTCGACGCTGTCATTATGACAGGGTTCCATATTGGAATAACAATTAAAGTCCTTGACTGTTCCTACCTAGTTGGTTGATGCCACATGACTTCACATGACATTGTGTGTAGGTGTAGGTACCTACCTACCTAATTACCAAAAAGAAAATAGGTAACGGGTCAACGCGGTAAAACAATATTACTTTTAACATGTTTCCTGCCGTATCGTCAACGTCATGCATGATGACCAACTTTTTCGGTTAAGTATAAACAATAAACAAAATCTATTTAACTACGTAAGATTTCAAAGTAGTAGGTAGGTTATTAATTCAGCTCAGTAATAAAAAACTATCATGCATGGTCGTTGACATGATACCTAAGTAGTTACGATACAATACAATACAACAATACAAAACTTTTTTTTGTAGGTAGACCAAAACAAAACATTACAGAGAAACAGCACAATTAAAAATAACTCAGACCTACCTTAGTTAGTAATACTTTTTTAAAGTGGCCTTAACTGCTTCACTTACTTACACATAATGTGCTAACTTTTGTTAAGTTTGTAAAGTTTATTATCAATCGTAGTAGGTAGGTTACCTACCTATTAAATTTTAATCTTAACATTCTTAACCGATATTTGATCTAATAACCTATACCAAGCAAACCGTTTAGATTTCGCGTGTCGGCTCAACTTGCATTTATAAAAGCCATCCAAACACGCAACTCCACAGAGCACCATTTCATGAAAACCCGGCCTTAGTTTACATGTGAATAATTTTAATTAAACCATGATATTAATTTCTTCGCTGTACCTACCAATTTTCCTCCGCAATCCTTATCATCGTTCTGCGCAGCAGGCCAATGCAAACTGAGTTCGTTCATGAAGCGCTCGCTCGTCTAATACACGGCGCGGGAGACGAACCCGTCGGTCTCGCTCACTCAGTAATGGCGGCGGCGGCGGCGCATAGTAGGCATGTGCCGGCGTGAGGTGAACGAACTCTACGGAATAGGCAAGCGTTACTACTTGCCTATTCCGTAGAGTTCGTTCACGCACCGGTTGTAATTCATTCATAAGATTTTCGTTCGTGTTGCATTGCTTGTTTTCGTGGAAATGCTATTTTCACAGTTTTTTTTACATAATGAGCTTCAGTACAGTATGTCATGATATGTTGTATTAGATCGGTTAATACGCAAAAACGTGAAAAAAAAAATGGAGAAAATTTGAGATTTCCCGGGAAAATTTCCACTGGATTTCAGTTCAGAACAATGGTCTGAAGCTATAGTTTCAGTTTTCGGTGAGCCGTCGCTTACACCCTGTATTTTAATGGTTGATAGTACAAGGAAAGCAATGAGTTTGAGATGGTTAAATAATATTATATTTGCACAAGAATTTGACAATACCTAAAATAAAATAAAATAAATAAAAATAAATAAATGAAACAAAATTTTAAAATTCAAATAAAATTATTCCTGTTATTAACTGTATGTATGATACTTTAGGTGAATGTTATTTTGAACATGTAGTTAGAAAGTATGCGTATCTAATTACAGGTCAGTAGTATTATCCTATGATGGAAGAAAGCTTGATGAGAATATTAGATATTAGTACCATTCGAATTAAAGAACTTACACTAAAAGTGAAAGGGTTGAATGAAACTCTTAATCCTGTTTCCCCGAATGATGCAATATTATTAGAAGCGGAAGTGGAAGCCTCTAAATTAGAAAGTGGTTTAAATATATTAAGAAACGATTTAAATAATTATTTTCGTTTTGTGAATGAACCACAAGTCGATGAGATTTCCCAAATAGCAACATTTCAGTTAGATGCGGTGGAAAGTTTGTGTGAACTTCAGGTCAAGATAAAGCGAGCCAAGCCTTCTACATCAAGAGACAGTGCAGTATGGGTCACTGGCAAATTACCTAAATTGTCTCTACCGGAATTTGATGGCGATATACTACAATGGCATCAATTTTGGGATCAATTCACATCTCAAGTGCACAATCGAAGTTTGAGCGATGTAGACAAGCTCCTTTATTTGACTTCAGCCTTGAAAGGAGAAGCTAGAAGATTAATTTAAGGGTTGGAAACAACTAATAAGAACTACAGTATTGCTGTCACCACTCTCAAATCCAGATATGGCAAAATAGAACAAGTCAAGGATGCACATTATTCTGCCTTAAATAAAATAACACCGGCACAAGGTTCTATTGCTGACTGTCGCAGAGTCTTGAATGATATAGAGAGACATCTGAGGGTGCTTAGCTCTCTTGGCGAGAGCACTTCCCACGGCTACCTTCGATTTCTAATATTGGAGAAGTTCCCAGAAGAGTTAGTTTATGAATTAAAGAAGATTATTAAGGAAGACTCAGTATTAGAAATCCGAACGGAGTTGGAAAAATTGATATCTGCCAAAGAAGATGCTAATAGACTTACCCAAAGAAAAGAGCACAAGGAAGATGATTATACGACTGGAATGTTACATGTCACTGAGAAGTTCAAAAGACATAACTTCAGGAAGAAAGATAGTAACGACTTTCGCTTTGATAACAAACGGAAAGAAGCCCGTAGAACTTCGCCTCATCGTCCGCATGTCAGTTACAACCTAAAAAGGAAATTTAATGCTGTCACTAGTACAGGCAATGAAGAACGAACCTCTGCAAGAGTACCTCAGAAAAGATTTAAACTATCTTGCATCTTTTTTAAAGATGATCACTTCAATGACAAATGTCAAAGATTTAAAACAATGAAAGAAAGGAAGGCTCAACTGAAAGGTCACTGCTATACATGTCTCAAAAGGGGACATAGGGCCATACAATGTAGAAAGAAGATAACATGTCCTCACTGTCATCAACAACATAACCGAGCTTTATGTCCGAAAGTACTCTTAAGAAAAGAAGTCACTAAAGATATCTAATATATCAATAAAGTGAGTCGACAAGATTTTTATGGATCAAGAATATAAATCAACCAGTTAATGAAAACAATTTGCTACACATGAGATTTTGTAGAATCTCATTTGGAATCATATCAAGCCCATTTCTACTTAACGCTACTATAAAACATCACTTGTCGCAATCAAAATTAGAAAATGTAAGAAAAATAGCACAAGATATATATGTAGATAATTTGGTTACTGGTGCGAACACTGTAAGAGAACCTATTAGTTTATACAAGGATTCAAAACAAGTATTCCAACAAATTTCAATGAACCTTAGAGAATGGAATTCTAATTCATATGACTTCATACGTTACATTCCAGATGCTTTCCCAGAAAGAGTCGTGAAAGTACTAGGCCTGGACTGGGAGCTAAGAAGCGACACACTTCATCTTAGACTGAAAGATGTCAATTACGCGAACACAAAGAGAGGTATCTTAAGAAGTATCGCCTCGGTATATGATCCTTGTGGATATACCATACCTTCGATGTTACCTGCTAAGTTGCTTTTACAGGATTTGTGGAAGTTAAAAGTTAAATGGGACTCGCCTCTGTCTAAAGAAATAACAGAGAGATGGAAACTTATTCAAGAAGAACTTAAGGAACTTAGAGAAATATTTATGCCTAGGTGCTATAGTTGGTTCCAGTTTAAATGACGAAAATGCACTTAAAACCAACCATTACCAAAATCTATTGTTCAATTGTTATCTTCAAGTAGGGTTGTAAAATAATTACGAAGGTGTGTCGGTACGGCCAAAGTATACTGTGAACAAACAATCTTGATAGTTTTTTATTGCATGTTATCCATAAGAATAAGCGATATGTATTAGTGTTGTGTTGATTTATTATGTATCAATAATGACAATTTAAAATTGTATTGAATGTTACATAATATAGGAATATTTATTAAGTATATTTTTGCATTACAATATAGACGGCTTAAAAAAATCTTTTATTTCAATGATCAAGAACGGTTGAGCTACTCAAAGGCACGTGCCACACTTCGGTCGTCCCTTTGTTATGTTTTTCTTTCATATTTAGCAACAAAAGAAGTTGTAAAATCCCGCGTTAAGTGCATTTTCGTCATTTAAACTGGAACCAACTATACATAAAAAATCCCAAGGATAAGAATTATCAACTTCACTGCTTCACAGATGCGTCTATGAAGGCTTACGCAGCGGTTGTCTACATTACTCAAGGAGACCAGAGAAGCTTCGTGATAGGTAAATCACGTTTGGTCCCTATTAAAGATCAAGCCGACTTGAAAATACCTCGTCTAGAATTACTTGGAGTCCTTATAGGAAGTCGTCTTATTCAATATGTTATGAAATTTCTTCAAGGAAATATAACACAACAAATACTGTGGACAGACAGTCAGATTGTGATCAGTTGGTATTACTCGAACAAACTGTTGACACCTTTCGTAGCAAGAAGGATCGAAGAAATAAAGGGAAATAAAAGACTGACAATTCGGTATGTTCCATCCGAACTAAATCCAGCAGATGTGGCTACCAGACCTAACCAGTCAGGAGAGGAAAAGGAAAGATGGCTGGCAGGACCAGACTTCTTGTCAAGAGAATCCTCTGAATGGCCTACCAGTACAGTAAGTAACACTTCTCTTTTGGCCGGGGAGGTTCTGGCAAATACACCGAAGGTACCAGAAACAAACCTTATGGATGAAGACATGACTTGTGAAGATCTCTAAGGAACCAATAGTCCAATTACTGGAAACAGGAATGTATTTGATGACAATTTAGGAATAATTCATACGACAGTAACAGAAATTAAAAAGGTACAGGCAAAGCACTTTCCCGATGAACTGGCTGGAAAGGAAACCAGTATGAAAAGGAATTTGGATTTATTTAAGGACGAAGACGGAACATTAAGGTGTAAGGGCCGACTTATGAATACAGATTGGACATATGATAAGCGATATCCAATACTGATACCTAAAGATAGTGAATATACAGATAATATTATGAAGACTCATATTGATAATTATCAAGTAGGAGCTACTCACACACTTAGCATTGTTCGTCAAACATTTTGGATTCCTCAAGGAAAGAGACAGGTGCTTAAGGTGATCAAGAAATGTGCTCAATGTATAAAGCACGGAGGAGGACCTTTCAAATTACCTCCCACACCTGCATTGCCACCAGAGAGAGTTAACTATACTGAACCATACACATTTACTGGTGTAGACTATTTAGGGCCGATCTTAGTAAAAACCAATACTGGAAAAGAAAAACGGTGGATATGTCTTTTCACTTGCTTAGCGGTAAGAGCAGTACATTTGGAGGTAGTACGAGACTTGACCGCAGAAGAAGGACTACTTGCCTTGAGAAGGTTTATATCGACAAGGAATGTGCCAGCAGTAATTACATCAGATAACGCTACTAACTTCAAGCTCATGTCTGAAGTGTTGACCAAGCCTTACTGTGTTGACAGAAAAATTAAATGGAGATTTATTCCTCAGCTTGCACCGTGGTTCGGAGGGTTTTACGAAAGACTAATGGCTATTGTTAAGAACTGCTTGAGAAGAAGCTTACAAAAACATCTGTTGATAGACAACCAGTTGAACACTGTCATTAAGGAAATAGAAGCTGTTATCAATTCTCGTCCACTTACTTACGTCGATGCTGAACTGACGCATATTCTTAAACCTTCTGACTTTCTTGCTATGGGACGAACTATAGTTGTAAGAACACAGAGTGATGGACCTTCACCCCAAGGATCACAAGCAAAAATCGACCTTATAAACAGTTGGAAAAGAGGTATTATCGTTCTCAACGAATTTAAAGATATGTTCATTAACCGATATCTCTTGAGCTTAAGAGAAAGGTACTCACACTCACATAAGCAACCTAGATCTACATCAAAGTTAACACCAACGGAAGTTCAGGTTGTACAAATCAAGGGAGACAGTAAGAATAGGGAAGAATGGAAAGTAGGAAAAATCATATCGCTAACCAAAGGTGCTGACGACATGTGCCGAGTGGCGAAGGTTAAGGTCGGAGATAAAGAATTCACTAGGTCTATAGCACACTTATATCCACTAGAGGTTGAAGATACAACAGGTATTGAAATTAGCTCATCACCAATTAATGAAGCTAACGAAACGGGAGTTACTGAAGATTCACAAGAAATACAAATTGACGCTAATAGCACTGAGGTTATAGACAACGCATTTATTCATAATACAGGGGAACAGGAGAGTCTACTTGACAAAGATAATGTTCATCATGAGAGCGCTCCGAATGATGACAATTCACCTAATGATACTGACACGAATGGTACTACTACTGACAATACGCCAGACGATTCTAGTGGCGATTCTACTGGACAACGACAACGAAGAGACGCCGCCGTCAGAGCCATGGAGAAGATTAGGCGATGGACGCGGTGCCTGACTTCACTTCTTTAAGTCCCGCCGGGAGTGTCGCGACGAATCGTGTCGCGATACCTTTATGTATATAGAATATACTGGCAACATTGATACTGGACATTTCATCTATGGTAAGTAGATTTGTATCTGTCACGACGCTCTTAAGTTTCGCTCCGTAATGGCGGGAAGCGATATAAAACGGTGTTAAATGTTACTAAGTGCCAGGTTCCCGATTTGGAGCTTCTGGATATAAAGCTAAGTGGATATCTAAGTAGACAAACGAGTGATTTCACTATCGATACAGTTTTCCACATATTTATCTAACTATCAATGGTCTCAACCATATTGCAAGTACCTATTTAATGATCGTTCATATATTCTGATTAATTAATTGTGAAGCGTTATCATATTGACTAAACCCTGACGTTGATACTTATGACTTGAGAGTGTGACTAAGATATGATACATATGTGAATTGGGGTTTTTGACCCACTATGTTATTGGCACTGTGTGCGGAGTCATGAGTATCCTAGGCTGGCCAGCGGATCTAATGTAGGATGGTGCCGTACAGGGCAATGGCGCTCTGCCTCCGGACCTTAACGTGGTGCCGTACAGGGCAGTTGCGAGCTGCCTCCGGACCATTGTAAGCCCATGGGGCGTCGGATAGGGCCGTATAGGGCTACGCCTCCGGCCCGATCCCTCCATGGGGGTGACCGTGGTGGTGGTGCTGTAAGGGATGTGACATATCCATGGCCATCACCACACCGACTGACCTGATGTATATGAGTAACTAATTTGATCTACTACTATTGACCATATACATGATATTGACATAACATTCATCCCTCACTTACTGATTGTAATAAGGATATGACTTGACATACTTAGTGAATGTGCGTAACCTAGAACTAACAGAGAAATGCTATCAAGTGGACATTACTGTAATGATAGTATGGCTACTTGGATAGTGGCTCCGATGACAGTCGGTGTCATAAGTACTTTAAACCAACAGGAGGCGGACGCAGGTCTGACGGTATAATATGCGAAGCAGAACACTCAACTCTACAGCATCAGTATGGCTGGAATAAAGGTAGGACTCTAGACTCAATACATTTTACCTTCGTGGCCTCTAACTTATTATATTGAGTCGAACCATTAAAGATATATAGAACATAATTTAATCATAATAATCAATGATATATTTATATAAAGTAGGAGGCCGCGACAATAAGTGTTCCAAGTAAAACCCTATCTGCTCACTTGCGTACTAACTTACATAAAAATAATAATTCTATTCAATTAACCTCAGACATTGAGAAAATAAGCAGTGCTTTTCGTAATAGGATAGCGTCATATAGAGTACGAGGTCCAGATAGTAGTTGTCATGAGTCACCTGCACGGTTTCTGAGCACGGTTCGCGAGCGAGTTCGTCAAATTCTTGAAGCAAGGAGAGCCTCTTTTGGATCTATTAAAGCCAACTTTGAGTTGTTTGCTGAGTTTTGTTTACCGAAAAATGATACATGTGAAATCAAATCCTTTGCTACGCAAAATATCATTTTAAATCAGAGCTCTGAATTTAACGAAATATTCTCATTAATTGTGAATACTTTATGCAAAAAAATAGATGAATTTCAAGAAAGGGACAGTGGTTGGTGTTTTTTACGAAACCTTTATTTAGAAATCAACATTAACAAATACAATCCACTGAGAGCATCCGGTTTTATCGAATTGCCTAAAATGTTAAAATTGAGACGAGCTTGCGTTAATATTAAAAATAGTGACAATTTCTGTTTTTTATGGTGTATAATGGCAGCGTTATTTCCTGTTCAAAACAATCAGGATCGATTATCATCTTACCCGCATTTTGAAAGCGTACTTGAGACAAAAAATATGACGTTTCCGGTTGGTCTCTTCGACATCAAAATATTCGAAAAAAATAACCGAAACATAAGCGTTAATGTTTACGGATTAAAAAACAAAACTGATATCGTGGGACCTCTGTACAAAACTGATAAGAAAAGGAAACACCATGTAAATCTTTTGATGTTGGAAAATGGTAACCATGCGCATTATTGTCTGATAAAAAATTTAAGTCGTCTTGTAAAAAAACAATTGACGAAACATAATGGACAAATATTTCTTTGCGAGGAATGTTTGATATTTTTCACAATGCAGATAAATTAAACACACATGTGTGTGGGGGTGTTGCAACAGTTTTACCTGAAAGTGGTTCACATATTCAATTTAAAAAATTTGAAAGAATGCAAACTATGCCCTATGTTATCTATGCGGACTTTGAATCTATATTACAACCAATTACAAATAATGAATTCGATTCAAAATGTACAACATCATTACAGAAACACGTGCCAGCCGCGTTTGCATATTATATTGTATGTTCCTATGATAGTTCTCTCAACAGATATGTTAGTTATCGTGGGCGTGATTGTGTTACCAAATTTCTCGATTATTTGAAAATTGATATAGCTAGAATAAATGAAATTTATAAGAACCCCGCTCCTTTGAAACTCACAGAGGATGAAGAAAAGCGGTTTTTAGAAGAGAAATATTGTTTTCTTTGCAGCAAACTGCTATTAGATGATGCTGTCAGAGATCATTGTCATTTATCGGGACGATTCAGGGGTGCTGCTCACTCGTTTTGTAATCTTCAATTTCGTTTACCGAAATTTATACCCATATTCTTTCATAATTTGTCTGGATACGACTGCCATTTGTTCATTAAACAGTTAGGAGAAATGAATGGTAGGTTAAAAGTTATAGCAAAAAATAAAGAAAATTATATTTCATTTACAAAGTATTTCCAAACAGGCATAGACGAATTCGTAGCTGTTCGATTTGTAGATTCCTTCAAATTTCTTGGAAGTAGTTTAGAAAAACTTGCGGCTGATTTAAATAATGAAGACTTCGTACATTTACATAGTTTTTTTCCAATCGAAGACCACTTTCTATTATTAAGAGGCAAGGGTGTATATCCATACGAATATATTACTTGTTGGAAAACTTATGAAGAGGAAGCACTACCTCCTCAACAATGTTTTTATAGCTCAATAACCGATTGTATTATATCTGACTTGGAGTATGAGCATGCGAAGCGTGTATGGAAACTATTTAATTTAAAGAATTTGGGGGATTATACAGACTTATACCTTAAGTCCGATGTGCTATTATTAGCTGATATATTCGAAAATTTTCGCAAGATGTCTATGTTGAACTACAAACTAGATCCTGCTTTTTACATGACAGCTCCGAGCTTAAGCTTTGATGCAATGTTACTGATTACCAATATAAAATTAGAACTCATAAATGATCTTGAAATAATCCGAATGATTCAAAAAGGTATTCGAGGGGGTGTGTGCCTTTGTTCTTCTAGATACGCGCATGCTAATAACAAATACATGCCGAATTATGACACTTCAGTTCCAGATTCGTTTTTGTTTTATATAGACTGTAACAATTTGTATGGTTTTGCTATGTGTAGTTATTTACCCTATGCTGATTTTAAATTATTAAATATAGAAGAAATAGAAAAAATTAATTTCTGCGAAGTGCCCCATGATTCTATTTACGGTTATATATTAGAAGTAGATTTAGAGTATCCAGAATACCTACACAATTTACACAATGACATTCCATTTTGCCCTCAAAAGTATACACCTCCCGGATCAAAAAACTCTAAACTTATTCCAAACCTTTTTGATAAATATGAATATGTTATTCATTACGTACACCTGAAAACGTGCTTGGAACATGGTTTAAAGTTAAGAAAAATACATAGAGTTATAAGATTCAAACAAAGTCCGTTTATACAAGAGTATATTGAATTAAACACAAAGTTGAGAAAAAACACAAAATCAGAATTTCTAATGAATTTATATAAACTCTTCAATAACAGTCTTTTTGGGAAAACCTTAGAAGCTATAGAAAATAGGACAAAAGTACTATTAGTTAATCAGTGGAATGATACTGCAAACAAAACTAAGAAAAAAACTAGTGCTGAAGTGTTAGTAGCACGACCTAATTTTCATAGTGCAAGTGTTTTTACTGATAATTTAGTAGCTATTCAAATGAAACCAGAAATTATTACTCTTGATAAACCGATTTATATTGGATTTTCTGTTTTAGCAATATCTAAGTCTCACATGTATGACTTTCACTATTCTCAAATGAAACCTTTTTATGGTCAAAATCTGAGTATGTGTTATACCGATACAGACTCTTATTTGTATTTCATAAAAACCAATGATTTATATAGAGACCTAAAATTGCATTTTCAACAAAATTTAGATACAAGCAATTACCATGAGAATAATGTGTACGGCATACGTCAACGAAATAAGAAGGTACCGGGGTTATTTAAAGATGAAATGGGTGGTGAATTAATCACCCACTTTGTAGGTCTGAGGTCAAAATTATACTGCATTAAAACAGAAGAGAAACAGTTAAAGAAAGCTAAAGGTACGAAGAAACATGCAATAAGGGATCTTGCATTTCAGGACTATGAAAATGTACTATTTAATAAAATAAATGTAAAGAAAAGGAACACTGTATTTAAGTCGTTAAAACATGAAATTTTCACACAGTCTCTTAATAAAGTAGCCTTATCGTCGAATGATGATAAACGGGTTATATTAAAGGACAACATTCATACCCTTTCTTGGGGACATAAATTAATTATCTGGATATACTTTATAGTTTTTACTATAGTTCTTAAATAGACTGGGCTTAGCTTTTATGTGTCAAACTATGTATACCTAGTTATATATGTTCAGGAATAAATACTTATCGTATATGTTCTTCTTTTATTTTAATCCTCTTTTTCTGTTTCCCAAAGCTCACTTATTTATTTAGGTTGTGTTTTATAAACATCCGTTAGATTAAACCTCAAATGTTAAATTTTTAATAAAGTTACTAAAATTGAATCTCACATATTTACTAACGGACCCATAGAACCGAACCTTAATGAACGTATTGAAATGGTAAATAGGCATAATATTTGTAAATCAAACTTCCAAAAATTCTTAATTACGATTTTATTTCAAAATAAAATAATTTATGTTGTTGTACAGAGAGCGAATTTACAAATGAGAATATAATAATAAATTATTTTCAGAGTACCACTTTTGTATACACATAACATTTTTTAACGCACAAGAGCTTTTATGAATTAAACAATTATATGTAATGTGGTCTTTACAATATTTTTGATGCATAGATTGAAAATTAGGCAGACCTTTTTCACCTAAATCTAATACAGTACAGTTAGCACACAAGTCTTTAACCCATTTAACTTTTTCTAATCCTTTTACATATATTTTCTTGTTTTCCAAGTAGCTGGGAATCATTCTTTTAAATTCTCTATAATCAACATATCCTTCACGCCATAAAATTCCGAGGTTTTTCTCTACCCATCTCACTTGTCTTTTTTCGTTTTCCGTTAAAGTATAAAATGGGTATGGAGGTTTTATTGAAAATACTTGTGTATATTCATCTGTACTGTATGCAAATTTTTTAACAATAAATTCATTTTTATACGATTTAAATCCCTGAAGATCCACGAACAAACGGTCAGTCATCATGATATTTTTCGTGTAATGTTGCTTAAGGGTTTGTATTCTACAATACTATCATTCAGAATTAGACAGTACGCCGCAGTATTATCAGGAATATCCTGTTCACACTCTAGTTCAACTCTGACATCTACTGAACCTGTTTTCAAGGTTTCGTTTTGACGTGAACAATCGATTACAAAAATAGGACCTTTATCTTTAAAATCTTGCGGACTCAACAGCGGAGTTTGACCACGGTTATAATAAGACTGCTGAAATTGAGCGTACTGTTCGTATAATAAAGCATACCTTTCAGCTCCAAAACTAACATTTAAACTTTCATACGGAAAATAGTATGAATTTAAAAAAACTTTGACGTCTCTCAAATGACAATGATCAAACCATGTTACATCTTTGTTGGCCATATTTTTTCTATCCGTTTTTAATCCAATTATAACGTATCGTGGTTTTTCAATTTGAGATGAGGTTTTGATTGACCAAGAATGTTTAGAGGTTTTAGGTAAAAGCGGATTCTCATACAGATCCCAATTTCTGAAAGCTATCTGAATAGCACGATCTTTTTCTAAATGTTTGAGTAAATTTAATCTTTCCCGATCAGAAACTTTAATATGCGGCATACGCCATACTATTTTAGATATAGTTATATTTTCTATGTATTCATTTGTATTCAATTTTACGCTATTTAAATTACTATTCGATCTTAGAAGAATAAGTTCATGCTTGCAATTAATAATTATTTTCTTATAATCCTCTGCAAAACCAAGAATCTTATTTAAAGGAACAGATATAGAAAATGAGCCATGTGTAATTTTAGTACCATCAACGTTCCAACCCCATAACTGTGACATAAACGATTCATGTTCATTCATGGATACAAGAGACTTCATAGTTGTCGTAACTCCGGCGTTTTTAATTTTATCTATTTCAATCCCATTCAGTTCATATCGAATATCTTGAAATATATGTAGTATAGGGCTATTAGTTAAAAGAACACTGTTCACCTTTGCTTTTGTCTCTCTATTGAATACTGTAACGGTGCCTTCCACATAGAGAGTACTCGCCGAAGGCAATACATAAAGATCTTGTTGGTTAATAGGTATACGGATTTCATCGTTCAAGTTAAAACTAGTTACGTAGGGTTTATATGAATGATATTCGTAACTTTCAATCGTCTCATCAAAGCTATAAGGATCTGTTAAGTTAAGTATACTCATTTTAACAATCCAATGTTTCTTAAAAATTGTTTATTTTCCTTTGTAAGCTTTGTAAATTGCGGTTTAGGTGTTCTTTTCTCGATAGCACAAAGATTACTAATATGTTTGTCGTGCAAGACTTCGCTTTTATTGAAATCTATCATTTTTTTAAAAGATGTTAATATATTTGAATCTCTTCACCTCGTAAATTAACTAAATTATCATTTCCGTCCAATATTCTTATTTTAAGAGAGCTCAAGTTTATTTGTGTAACAGGGAAATAAATTACGTTTTTCGGTGTTTCTATAATCCGATAGCCTGGTGGTACATTAGGCACAAACTCGTGAATAATATGACTTGGTTTCCCGTTTACAAATGATCCGCTTACTATATCACATTCAACTCGCACTATAGTTGTAGACAGAATGGATACAGGAAAAGGGGACTCTGTTAATATATTAGCTTGAATAGTTTCTTTACCGAAACCTAATAAGTTACCGATCGAGTTTTCTTTATTAAAATACACATTTTTAGAACACAATATTGACGTTTTTAACGTATTATTATTACATGTCAGTGAAAATGTGCATCCTTGCAGGTGTCTTTTGAGGTAATCGTCAAGGTCTTGGAGTTCGTATGACCCTTCAGGAATTTCTATAACTTCGTTTTTACCATAATAAAATTTATTGTTTCTATAGTCTATATTAGGTATAGAGTTAAAAGTCGACATATGTAACAATCCGCATTCATATTCACCATTCAGTTGAAAAGCTGGTGAATAATTAGTGATCAGGGTAGAAGAGGTCCCGGTTATAGATAAAGTGAAAGACATCGTGAGAATGGTAAGGTTTTTATTGTACAGAGATATTTAAACGGACACTCCAAAACTTTTTTAAATATTTTAAACATAAATGCCCGCAATTTACAGTGTTAAACTTTTGGTAAGTGTTATAGTTATAAAAAATATCATGATGTTTTAAATACCTTATTAATTCTATCGGTGGTTGAAGATCACCATAACTATTAAAATATTCACAATAATTGTTGTCCTTGACGTAGGCTACCCAGTGAGTCCCTTGGTTTTCAGAACTGTCTAAATTTATGATTCCACATTCTACTCTTTTTGGTTGTTTTGGCAAACTATCTCTCATATAAACACCACGAAAATGAGGTATTTCTTTAGAATACTTTAAAATATCTATATTATTGAGAGCACGTCTGGGTAGCCTTTTATCTAGTTTTTTAACCGACTTCAAAAAAGGAGGAGGTTATACGTTCCACTGTATGTATTTTTTTTTTTTTTTTTTTTTATGTATGTTCGCCGATTACTCCGTCAATTGTGGACCGATTTTAAAAATTCTTTTTTGGTTTGATAGAGTATACTTCAGAGGTGGTCCCATTGTCAGCAAATCTGAATCTGATGAAGGGATCAGTGAGGAATTGAGGGAACTCCTCAAATATTGTATGCAAACATATAGCGATTTTAGTATTTTTAGTAACAAGTGAAGCATTTGCATTCAGAAAGTGTCACTTGGTGAAGCGGAACTGATGATGAAGACCACAGATGGCCACCGGAACTCCTCAACGGTACCGATTTCAAGGGTGGCGATAAGATATCTCGATTAAGATAGTTGAGCGACTAAAACGAAGCACATTTAATTGTTTTAAAATGACTATGATTTTCCCGCGGCGTTGCTTGCGGCGAGCTTGAAATGTCTTAAAGTTTCATATATCAACTAAGAAGTGGGACTACATAAGCTAATTATGATCACTAAAAAGTGTAAAATAAAATAAATGTTTTAAAAAACAAAAAAACCGCCTTCAAAAACGCAAAAAATAACTTCTACTACTAGGTACTTAGTAGTAGGTACCTATCCTATTAGGTTAGTCTAACTGAAGTCGGCGACCACAATATTTTCAACAAAAAGCCAGGATAGGTACCTACTACTAAGTACCTAGTAGTAGAAGTTATTTTTTGCGTTTTTGAAGGCGGTTTTTTTGTTTTTTAAAACATTTATTTTTGTATGTTTTAAACACAATCCTTTACCGTTCTTATACGGTTTAATATGTAAACCTTTTCCTATTGCAATAGATTCCATCATTTTGTTATGGCGTTCTGATTCGTCTAAGTTTTTCTTTGCAGATTTGTAATCCCCGACAGCTTTAGCAATCCCAGCAGCTCCTCCTGCCAAAGATCCTAACGCAGAAAGTCCAGCAAAGATAGGTATTAGTGGTAATATACCTCCAGATTTTGGAATCGGAATTAAACGAGGAATTCTTACTTTTTTGTTATTTACAAATATCTTTTTCGCTACAAGAAATGCCTGCTCGATCGCAGTGCCTTTATTTTTGGACTTTTTATTTTTCAATCCCTTGCGTATCTTTGAAACAAATTGTTTGAATGATTTTATCCCAGCACCAGCTTTTATTTTAGACTTCATCACTTTGCTAACTAACCATGAAGCTAGTTTCTCTCCTTTTCCTGTATTTTTAGACTTTAATCTCTGTTTAGCCATTTTATAAAGTTCTAAATCTGCACTGTGACGATCTGTTAGATTAGAATGTTTATCGTAAGCAATGTCGTGTTGCATACATGCGTTGTCCAAATCATTAATTCCTTTATCACCTCTTAGCAACCGTTTCTGCAATTTTGTACCTGGTCCGTAATAATTATAGCCAGGTAAGTGCAGCTCAAACGGTAAGTGATTAATAACACTGTTTAAAAGTCCTCTCCCTTTCATATCCAATATAATAATGTCAATTTTTAATACTGTAAAGTTAATAAATATACTCATACAATAGCATTTCTATCAATCCAGCTATTTTCGCTATCATTAAGCCCTAAATACTTTACATACAATTTTTCCCCTCTCTTTTTTATCACCTTTTCTATGAGGTAAACATCAGGATGCTTCGTTTTCTGAAGTTCTTGTTCGTAAAATGAACCGAGTATTGTATTTTTTCGTTGATCTTCAATAAGGTAAGTAACTGGGCGAGTGTGATTTACATGTTTAACAGTAAATATTTCTGTCGACCAATTCGGTGTATAACCTTTATGAAAGGCACTTTTATACTTGCTTATGCGTACGTGATCTCCTATATTAAATTTATTTGATCTATTACTTAGATTGGATTGTGCGTTTTCTATGTTTTTCTTTACTTTTAACTCATTATCAAAATTAACATTAATAGGTTTAAATTTCGTTGTACGATGCATAGTGAGATTATAGGATTTAACTATATCACCCAAAGGTTTTCCAACCCATTTATAATTTCCAATGAAACTAAAATATTTGTAAAGTTTATTTTTGAGCGTTTTTATTAACCTTTCAACAATCGATGCTTTTTTAATTGAAAACGTGGAATAATGATTTATTTTTAATTTTTTTACATAACCATCAAATTCATTATTATAAAACTCTGTTCCTAAGTCTGTCTGTAAGTTTATCGGTACTCGTTTTGATGATTTAATAATATTTTCGAAAGAATTTTTTATTTCTAATTTCTTTTTGGATTTTGTTGGAATACACCATGCGTACTTTGAAAAGGCATCAATTACAACCAAAATGTATTTATATCCTCTATTTATCTTATGTAAATTTTGTAAGTCAATCAAATCCGCTTGCCACAAATCATCAATTCCTTTTAATAAAACTGCTCGTCGTTTAAAGTTTTTTCGCGCTGATCTGTGTATCTCGTTCACGACTTGCTGCTTTACCATTGTTTAATTTGTTGAAAATGTCGTCTATTTCCTTTTTTGTATAAAAGTTTAATTTCAACTGATTTGCCAACTGATGAATTTGAGAATTTATAGTATCAAACATGGAATCTATATACTTCTTTTGATAAAGGTTCTGAACAAGCTGATCGACGTACAGCTTATTAACGGCATCATCAGGTGACAATGGATCCGCAAGTCCCTTTAATCTTATTGATTGTAAATCGAAATGTCCTTCATCTGATCGGAGCAAAGCATTATTTTTAAGTTCAGAAACTTCAGATACACGCAGGCGTTTATGAAGATGATGTCCGAATTTGTCTATATTCATTTTATGATATATTTGTACATCAAAATTTCTGCCTTGACTAACAATAATAGTAAAGTAACTGTTTTATATATGAGCATTGTTAACTAATCCTGCTTCTTGCAGTTCTTCAATAACAGACATGATTTCATTATCCAATCCTGTATTACCAGCTTCACGAGAAGCTATAAGCAATTTTAATCTTTCTACTAATTCGTTTGGGTTGTCCCAATATACATATGACACATTGTTTTGAACTCTTTTCATTGTCGGTAATCCATCACCACTTACTAATCGTTCCTTGGCTAATTTAAAAAGAGGTCTTATTATGTACAAGTATTTCATACCTTTGTTGCTTTTTATTGGTTTATTAGGATTAAAATCTCTTCTATGTGCATTAGTTTCTAATAATAAAATTTTATAATTGCGTTTATCATCCTCAGTTATAATATCTAAATCCGGTACTTTCTTATATAACAATTCGTATAAACCTGGCGTTAAATAGTAAGTACGGCCATTTACTTTAAGTTTTTTGTCACTTGTAGTGTATACCGGACAGGATCCCAACATTTGCTTGTCCCGTTCCGTTCGAACACCAAAAGGTATATTTAAGTTGGTAATATATTGCTTTTGAAATTGAGGATCATCACGAGGAGATGCATAAGATTCACTCGTCTTAAATGATATATTATTTGGTGAATCCTGATCATTAATATGTTCACTTTCTACTCCATCGCTTGCATCACTTTGATCGTCGTTTGATATGTCATCCCCATCAAGACTAGATTGTGAAGAATTCCTCACAACCGTTTGATCATTAATAGATTGCTTCTTTTCTTCACTAGGGCTAAATTTAAATCTTTTTACCGACTTTCTCCATTGCAATCCGTTATCAGAATCATTATCATTAGTATTTAAATAATTATTCTCATTTTTAACTTTAACTATTTCATTAAGCGGTTCTGTTATTGGTTTCAATACTGATGCCATCATCATTTTATTATCAGTTTTCATATTACGAATCAAACTAACTTTCTTTTTAACGGCTTTGATAGATTTAAGTACTTTTTCTTTCAAAGTTTTCTCGTCACTGATTTTAAGGTTCATTTCTGATCTTAATGGTTTCCTATGAAGCAATAAATGTTTCATTATGATGCAATATGTATTATAGTTAATCCATAATGATAAATGTGTCAAAACCCATTCTATAACATCCAGAATTACGACTACAATCTTTATTTATAACCAAGTAGTTATATGGCAGTTTCCATACTTCAGCACACATTTCTCGAAACTGAGACCAAGACATATCGCTTCCAACGTGCTCATCATAAACATGACGTAAATTAACATCATCTTGCTTAAAAATAATTATTAAATTGGCGTTATCCCTTATTAATTGTTTTGGTAGGTACTTTACTGTACGTTTGATTCAAGTAGAAACTATCAATATTTTTATGTCTTCCCATTGCAAAGTAATCCCTTATGTTGTTTTGGTTTTCACAAGCCACATCATCAAATATCATGATCGAGTTAAAGTCAGCTTCGTTCGGACTTAATACTTCATCATTTCCACTATATTTTTGAAATTTAACTTCGGGGACCATCATTAATACTTTTTCTAAAAATTGATACATAGGTTGGAAAAGGGTTTTTGAGTAAACATAAACATTTTAGTACCGTAACCCTTGTTCATGAAGTAAAAGACCAACAATTAAATTCGTTTTTCCGCAATTAGAAGGACCGCAAATGATACTGCGAATAGTGTCAGGTAAAAGTTTACCATGACGTAAACTACGCGTGTTGCAAGTTGAACAAACTACATCCAACTGCAGGCTCTGATTTTGTTTCACAAACTTCATATTTCTTCAAAATTAATCAAGCAACGCATACGTTCTACTTGCAAGGAAGACTTATTCCAACTAAGGTAAGTCGCGAGTAGTGAATGACTTCGAAAAAGGTTGTTCGAACGGTAAATGAACCACTATAGGTTTCGAATAATCATAAGTAACTACTCGTAAGTGCATTTGACTCACATTACAATATTTTACCAAAATCGAATGAAGCGATTTAAAGACCACGTGTTAATTTACATCTCATCAACGTGATTTGGCGTTTCGAATCAAAATATATCCAAAAACCCGATTAGGCGTTTCGAATCAAATATATGTGAAAACCTGAATGAGCGTTTCGAATCAAATATATGTGAAAACCCGATTGAGCGTTTCGAATCAAACATAGGGTTCCCGAAAACCAATTGGGCGTTTCGAATCAAACATAGGGTACCCGAAAACCAATTGGGCGTTTCGAATCAAACATAGGGTACCCGAAAACCAATTGGGCGTTTCGAATCAAACATAGGGTACCCGAAAACCAATTGGGCGTTTCGAATCAAACATAGGGTACCCGAAAACCAATTGGGCGTTTCGAATCAAACATAGGGTACCCGAAAACCAATTGGGCGTTTCGAATCAAACTGATTTGAAACTCCCAATTATTACCTACTGGTGTTGCCTGTATCCCACCTTGCTCAATTTTTGGGCGGGAGTACCGGCAACGGTCCCGCTAATTACTGCATTGTGTTTGTCGTGCTATTGTTGTGAAGTTCCGAAATTTTCATTTTTGAAAACTCCGAGTTTCTACTCGAAGTTTTCGAAAATAGTTTCGAACTTTTTTGTGTTTGGTGTTGTTTTTCATTTGTTTACAATGTTTGTAAAAATTTGAAACTCCAAGTTGCGGGTAGCAAATTTAATTCTTTAAATTTTTTGTTCAGGTTTTTTAACCTTTTGACTTCTAGGTCAAAAGTTATTGACCTTTTCATTTGTTAAGGTGGGCAAGGATTTTTGTTTTACAAACTTAAGCTTTTCAGTTGGGTTTGTAAAATCAATATCTTTTAACCTAATAACCTTTTGTAAGTTTTTAGGTTTTGTTAATAGAGGCGCAAACCCGAGCTACCTTTTGGTAGTATCCTCGACATCCTACGACCCCGGGAAGTGGGTCAAATTTGGGGACAAAGTTTTCCTCTGATTGCTCAGAGGAAAATTTCAGGCGCAAAACCCAGCTTTGAATGGTAAAGTCTATATCCGACTCGCACTTCACCATTTTTAGTTAGGTCTGCTTCTAACTTTGGTCGTGGTGGTCGGATTTAGACCGTTCTCAGCAGTAGGGTAGGGGGGGGGCGTCATGGCCTCGCCTACTGAAAAGAGGAGTACTTCAATGGGGGGGAGGGGAGCAGAGTCGGACTCTGACTCGGAGGACCCCGACCTCATTGAAGTCGAGGAGGTGTTTATCCCTCTGGCCCCTAAAAGGGCACATGAGGATAAGGCCAATGACCCCAGGCCTCCCCAGGGGCCCAAGGTTAATGAAGAATGTCAGTAGGTACGCCAAATCGCTTGAAACTTTGTAACAGTAATGTTTATAAATAAACAAACATACTACTTTTTATTTCATTCAAATAGACCCAGTAGTTTTGATTCTACAAACGTTTGAAATTTGGGTCAATAATATTAAAGCGCGTGGGGGCCATCTTGCTGGAGTGACGTCATCGTTTAACAGCGGTACGCGCCGTTATATGAAAGAGTAGGTTTACAGGGCTATATATTTTTAACCGTAATGAGTAGCCAGTTGAAATTTTCACAGAATACGTGTTATTATAAAATCTATCGTTTAAAATTATAAAATGAACAATAAGTCAAATCCCAAGAGGGGTCCTCATACAAGAAACATGAAAAAAAATCTTTTTCTTAAGCATTTTTATACGGATTGTATGTTTATAATGGCTTCTTATTTTGATGCTATCTTAAGCTTAAATTGTAGTCTAATTTCCATTGTTTACGACTAAATAGCAATCTTAAGTAAAACTTCCATAAATATGTGACAAAACTGATTTTATCAACACGATGGTTTAGGCGGTCACCCATCCTGTTTTAGACTACGCGTGTAGTTGCTTAACTTTGAAAGACGAAGTACGGGTTGTATTTGTATGATAGCTTTTTATTTCAGAGTCGGTGCTTAAAATATAATCTCAACTCTATACTAACATTATATAGTTAACGACCAAACAGTAAACTGTAGTCAATCTCTTTCAAATATGTTTAAAAGTACCTACACGATGTTTAGGTAAGCGGTGGTTGCTTAACTTTGGTGGTAGGCGGGTGGTAGGTAGGTAGGGTAATTAATATCGCTACCGTATAAAAGAACGAACTATAAAACATGAATTTTTGATTGACCTAGTAGTAGTTCTGATACTTCGTGTATTCATTAGGTACATCGATTTCAAATTTCGCGCGCGGGCGCTACCAAGTCGCTCACTCGCAATTAGATAGGTACCTACATACCTACAACACTCACGCTTCGCTAGGTCTAGGCATTAGCGGCCGCCACGCCAACTGTAGGTAGTAGCAAGTAGGTAGTGTTGAACTGTTTTTGAGTATTATTACATTTATATTTTATTACCGTGTTATTTCGTGTAGGTAGGTATGCAAGGCAGTGTGTGTATTCGTTTTTTTTTGTGGGACCAACGCCCGTTTTTACACTTTGATACAATAGAGGACAATCTTGACTTCCGCGGCTCCGACATTTTAAACGAGTAAGATTCCTTAAAACTACGGGTACGCTGTACGCGACCGCGCCTGCGTAGCGAACTGCGTGAATCATAATTATTGAATTGTACAGTCGAGTACAAAGATATGTATACACTTTTTCACCTTATTCCATTGAAATAAGGGCCGGGCCACAAATGTATACATATCTTTGTACTCGACGGTAGGTACCTACCGCTGCGGGCTCTGCCGCCTGCGTCCCGCGTCTCACACTTGGTTTTTAATTTTTGGCATGTTTCACCTTGGCTATCAACATACTTTTTTGGTATTTTCATGTAAAAAACGGTGAACCCAAAATTAAAAGTGCTTGATTATTTTTCTAATTTTATTTTACCAACTTATTCGACAAACATTACAAACAGAAAAACCGGTCAGTGACAGACAGTTTGTTTAGTTAAACTGTATGTAATACAAAACAATAGATAACCATAACTACCATAGTAACATCAAAACGAATTCGTAAAAATAATTACGAGTACCTATTACGACTTACAAAGTTAAGCAACTAAGTACAAGCGTAGTCTAAAACAGGATGGGTGACCGCCTAAACCATCGTGTTGATAATAAGTTTTGTCACATATTTGTAGAAGTTTTACTTAAGATTGCTATTTAGTCGTAAACAATGAAAATTAGACCACAATTAAAGCTTAAAATAGCATCAACATAAGAAGCCATTATAAAAATACAATCCGTATAAAATTGCTAAAAAAAAGATTTTATTTCAGGTTTCTTGTATGGGGACCCCTCTTGGGATTTGATTTATTGTTCATTTTATAATTTTAAACGATAGATTTTATAATAACACGTATTCTGTGAAAATTTCAACTGGCTACTTATTACGGTTAAAAATATATAGCCCTGTAAACTTACTCGTTCATATAAGAGCGCGTACCGCTGTTAAACGATGACGTCATCATCCGTGAGCGCTAGCCGCCGAGTTTCGAGCGCCGCATACGAAGTTTAAAATTCAATACCTCGAAAACTATTTGACGTATCGAAATGATTTTTTTACATCTATTTTTTGTTTTTACTGAAGAATACGGTAAGCCAAAAATCTAAACCGGCTGACATTCTCTATTCGGCGGCAAGGGGGAAGCCCAAGGGGGCTTACGCCGGGCTGGCCGCAGCCAGGTTGAGGGCCAATCTGTACCAGCTTGAGCCTCATTTTGAGGAGGGAGCTGGCCCTGACCCTGCGGCCATCTACAAGAAGGATTTCCCCGAACTCCGCCCAAAGGGGGCAAAGGGGGGGAAAAAGGGAGGGAGGAGGAAGCCTTGCGCTCCCGCTCGATGTCGCGCTCGCGCTCGGCATCGCGCTCCCGGTCAGTCTCGCGCTCGCCCGATCTTATGGGTGGCCTACAGGGTCAACAGGAGGTTGACCCGATAGACGCCACCCGCATGGCAGCGCGGGAGATCCTTGAGGCGGCCAGGTTATCTGGGAACCTCAAGGGGGAGGTTTGGGGCCGGATGAACCGGGCGTGCCGCACCATCTGGGCACTAATGGATGAGGTCGAGGCTGCCAAGCCTGAGAGTGAGGAGATCCGCATCCTTAAAGCGGACAACAAAAGGATGCGAGAGCAACTCGCTCTCAATTCGGCGGAACTGAAGGCGCTCCGCACCGCCTTCAGTGAGCGGGAGGTTCCGGCCGCTCCCGCTGCTGCTGCTGCGTTGCAGTTCGGCACCGCCGAATTGACGGAGGCCATCGAGGTCATGAAGAGGGACCTGTTTCTCAGCCTAGGGAGGATGGTGAACGACAGGATTGAGGAGGTAAGCAGGCGCCTCCCGGCGGAACCCATCCTCCGCCCCCCGTTGGCGCACGACAGGCGGGCCGTTAAGCCTGCCGTGTCGGCTCCCCCTCCAAGGAAGGTCGCAGGGCCTGCCCCGCCACCTCCGGCCCCGGTGAAAGCTCTCAAGCCAGTAGCCAGGGCCAGACTAGGCGATGGGCAGCCGAAGGTTAAGGTAGCCAAGAAGGCGGTGGCCACTGCCCCCGCTCCTGTTCCGGCCCCCAGGATGGTTGCCAAGGCGGCCAAAGCTGCCCCGGCCCCGAGAGCCGCTCGGGCCTCGGAGGGAGAACCCGGCCCCTCGGGCCAAATGCCGCCTCCGCCTGCGAAGATGTCGTGGTCGGAGATGGTAAGGAAGAAAGGGAAGGGGAAGGTCAAGACCTCCCCCCCTCCCCCCAGCAAGAAGACAGGCAAGGCGGCACACGGGTCAAGACCGGCCAAGCTGTCCGTCCCTAAGACGGCAGCGGTGGTGGTCTCCCTCAAGATGGGGGCCACCACAACCCTGCAGGCCACCATGGCTAAGGCCATCAACGGCCATAGCCTCAGTGAGGTCGGCCTGCAGCACGTCAAAGTAAGAACTTCGATGACGGGGTCCCGGGTCATCGAGGTTCCCGGGGTTGACGGCCACAAGACTGCGGACTCCCTTGAGGGAGCTGTGCCCCTCAAAGGTGGACCGGAGCAATCGCTGCTTCCGGTGCAGCCAGGAGGGGCACAAAATGGGTGAGTGCTGGGAGAAGGCGTGGTGTGACGTGTGCCACCATGCCAAACTCCCGGCCGCCCACATGCTGGGGGGGAAGAATTGTTTCCCCCCCGTAACGAAGGGGAAGGAAACGAGGACGCAGCGCCCCCGCCCCCCGTTCCAAGCAGAGACGCCCCCGCGGAAACCGCCGCCGGCCGGGACATCGAGTGGACCTGCATGGAGCTCTAAATGCCAGCACACCATTTAGAGCTCCTGCAGGTCAACGTCAACCACTCCGCCAGAGCACAAGACTTGCTCATGCAAGTTGTGGCGGAGTGGTCGATTGACGTTGCCGTGGTTGCGGAGCCCTACTTCGTCCCTCCCCTACCCAACTGGGTAGGGTCGACGGACGAGTGGGTTGCCGTGGTGGTGCCGGCGGTCGGCAACGGCCCCCCCCTTGTTAAGTTAGAAAGCGGCCCAGGATTTGTTGCGGCCAAGTGGGGGAGTGACACCGTACTGGTTGCGGCGTACTTCTCCCCCAATAGGCCGCTGGCCGCTTTCGAAGTTTTTCTGGGGGTCCTGGGGGGGTCGTAAGGAGGGCGGCCCCGCGCCAAGTTATGGTCCTGGGGGACCTCAACGCCAAAAGCGCGGCGTGGGGTTCCCCCGTAACGGACGCGCGCGGCGGTGTGCTCAGGGATTGGGTGGCGGCAACAGGTCTGGAAGTTTCAAACCAGGGCAGCGCCAACACTTGCGTGCGGCGGCAGGGGGGGTCCATCGTGGACGTCACGTTCGCGACCCCTGCCATTGCCGCACGCCTCACAGATTGGCGCGTCCTGGAGGACGTGGAGACCCTCTCTGACCATCTGTATATCAGATTGAGGGTCTCCACAGGAGGGGGCCAGTCGCTGCCCATCCCAGGGGGGGGGGGGGCGTAGAGGGGGAGGAGTTCGTCAAATGGTCCCTGGCCCACCTTGACAGGGCCATGGCGGACGAGGCGGCGATGGTGGAGGCCTGGTGTGCTGCCCCACCCGCCGCCTCAGGTGTAGAGGAGAGGGCGCGCCGGTTCCGCTCCGTGCTCCAGGCCGTGTGCGGAGCGGCCATGCCCCGGGCGAGACGTTTGTTCGCCCGGAGGAAGGTTTACTGGTGGTCCGCAGAAGTTGCGGCCCTGCGGACCGCCAGTAACAGTGCCCGCCGCGCCTACCAACACTGCAGGCGCAGGCGGCACACCGACGAGGAGGAGGAGGGGCTCTACCGGGCCCTCAAAGAAGCAAAGGGGGGCCCCGGGGCTGCAAGAAAGCCCCGGGGCCCGACGGAGTACCGGGCCGGGTACTCCCCATCGCCCTAAAGCACCTCGGGGACCGACTCAGGCAGTTGATGGACGACTGCCTGAGGGAGGGACGGTTCCCGAGGGTGTGGAAGGAGAGGAGGCTATGCCTCCTCCGGAAAGAGGGTCGACCCCCGGACAGTCCTTCTGCCTATCGCCCCATAGTGCTGCTGGATGAGGCCGGGAAGATGTTCGAGAGAATCCTGGCCTCTAGGATCCAGCAGCACCTAGAGACCGCCGGCCCGAACGTCTCTGAGAGACATTTCGGGTTCAGAGAGGGGCGGTCTACGCTCGACGCGCTGAAGTCCCTCAGGGACTTCTGTGAATACGCGTCGAGCAGAGGGGAGGGTGTTGTGGCGGTGTCGTTGGACATCGCCAACGCGTTTGGCACCCTCCCCTATGGGGTGATAAGGGAGGCACTCATATATCACCGAGTGCCTCTCTACCTGCGGCGGGTCATAGAGCACTACCTCACCGAGAGGGTAGTGCTCTATGAGCAGAGGGACGGTCGACGGGGGTCGACGGAGATGGCCTGTGGCGTACCCCAGGGTCCGTGCTCGGTCCACTTTTATGGAACCTAGGGTACAATTGGGCCATCAGGGGGGAGTTGCTCCCGCGGACGGCCACCATCTGCTACGCAGATGACACCATGGTGGCCGTGCGCGGGACCGACATGAGGGAGGCGCTGTGCCGGGCGGAAGCGGCGGCCGAGCTGACCATTTACCGGATTGGTCGGCTCGGCCTGAGGGTGGCCCTCCCGAAGACTGAGGCGATAGTCTTCGGGGGGTGGGAGTGGAGGCTGCCAGCGGGCGCCGCGCTCACCCTGGGGGGGGAGTCGGTCCGGATCAGGTCCCACATAAAATATTTGGGGCTTGTTCTGGACCGACGTTGGAATTTCGGGGAGCACTTCACACAGTTAGCTCCCCGAATTGTGGGCGCCGCGCCGGCGCTGGGTCGGCTTTTGCCGAACGTGGGTGGGCCGGGCTCCTTGTGCCGCCGGCTATATGCCGGCGTTACAAGGAGCATGGCTCTGTACGGGGCCCCCATCTGGGCGGACAAGTTGTCCGCCCGGAACAGGGCCCTGCTACAGAGGCCACAGCGGGTGGTGGCCCTCCGAATTGTGAGGGCCTACATGACGGTGGCCCACGCCGCGGCCTGCCTCCTCGCCTGCACCCCGCCCTGGGAGTTGGACGCAGAGGTGCAGGCGGAGACCTACATAGTTAGGTCCAGGGCCCGGGCGAGGGGTGAACGCCCGGACCCTGAGGAGGTGGAGGAGACGCGCCGGATGATGGAGCGCCGACTGCGGGACAGGTGGAAATAGAACATGGAGGACGCTCCCTATGGTACTCGGACACCTGGTTGGGGAGAGCAGTCGGTGCTACATCGTACCGGCTTGTGCAGGCATTGACCGGACACGGATGCTTCGGTCATTACCTGCACAACATTGGGAGGGAGCCCGGCCCGCAGTGCCATGAGTGCGGCGATCCGGACGACACGGCTCAGCACACCCTCGCGGTGTGCAGCCGGTGGAGTGCGGAGCGCTGCACTATGGCGCTGGCCATCGGGCAATGGGATCTCTCCCTGCACAGCGTTGTGTCTGCAATGCTGTGCAGCGACAGGTCCTGGAGGGCTGTGGCCTCCTTCTGCGAGTGTGTCATCTCGCAGAAGGAGGCCTTGGAGCGGGAGCGCGACGCGTCTCCTCACGCGCATCCGCTCCGGCGTATACGGCGGGGGTTGAGGCGGCGGCGTTTTGCCGCCCGCCTCGACCCTTAGTGACTGCAGGTGGGGGATGGGAGTCCCCCGCCTGCCGTAGGCTAGTCACTTGGTTGTCTGGGAGAGGGGCCACGCGTACTCGGCCTCTCTCTCCTTTGGCGCGGGAAGCCCCGGCAATGGCTGGGGCAGCCGGAAGACACCGTGGGGAATGCTTAGGCGGGTTCCACGGTGTCTTACCAAGCCGGCAGGAGGGTACGCCAGGGTGGTTTTTAGTGGGTTGCGCTCCCTCGCCCCCTCTCATTCTAAGGGGGGGTGACGGAGTGAGTCCCACATACCCCCCCACCACTCCCATGGTGGGGGAAATGCATAAAGCATTTTCCACCCTGTCAAAAAAAAAAAAAGGTTGTATAATGTTAGATTAACTTCACAAAGCTAGGTTAGGTAAGTATTAAAAACAGTAGGTATGTTAAGTTAGATTAGGTTGTATAATTTTAGGTTAACTTCAGTAAGGTAGGTTAGGTTAGGTTAGAACTGTAACCCTTAAAAAACAGTAGGTATGTTAAGCTAGGACAGGTTTCACGATGTTAGGCTAACTTCAACAAGGTAGGTTAGGTTAGGTTAGAACTATGACCCTTAAAAACAGTATGTTAAGAAAACCACTATAGTTACTTAATTAAATAATATGAGAAACACGTAGGTAAAATTAAAAATTGCATTACAACAGTTAATAGCGCAATCTGGTAATATGTAATAAAAGGTAGGAACGCGCCCAATGCAAGACAATGGAGTTGGAGGCCCCGAGAACCAAGGGGCTGGCGTTCGCGCAAACAATAGGCTGAGCGACCAAGGGACAGCAGGGTACACAGGTAGTTGATAACCTTTTGTATTGAGTACATGGACTATTGCAAGCTATGGGAAGGAGTGATCTGGGAGTCTTGGAACCCGCCCCAAACGCTATAAATGGGGGGATAAACACCGAAAAAAATACTTTTTTTTTAGGAGCGAAACCCCACCTCTCGCTCGTCAGAGCACCATTTTTTTTCGAGGAAGTAGAGTCGGGGGCAGGACCGAGGATTCCCTACTACTAACGGAGAATGAAATTTTGATATTTTTTAATCACGTAACGTAATCGACGGCCCTCGAATAGGGTTTTAAAGAAATACTTACAATTGGGCTAATTCGATAATTTTGTAGTTGTTTTAACTTTAATCGAGAAATCCTGTTTTATTTGTTACGAAGAGTAATTATACAGAGTTTCAAGTGACCAGCTCAATCCGGTAACTTTTTTCCATACTAACTTTGACCCCTCTTTTCCCCCTCTTTGATTTTCATATCTTAATTTTTTATTATACATAAACCTGGTCACCGGTTATTGAAAAGTTTTAGTAAAAACCGCATTAAGATTGGTTCAGTGGTTTTCAATTGATGCGAGGAGAAACAAAATTTAACAGACAAACAGACAAACAGACACCAACTCTAAAAATTGTAGAAACGTGTTGAGCTGCTCATTCTGAGGTCCCCTATAGCATTTTTAAGTTCATATCTCGAATGTACAGATTTTTTCCCTTCTACAACTTTATTATATGTATAGATATAGATATAGATATAGATATAGATACCTATATTTTTAGAGCCTATAACCTGGCCGGAGATTTTCTCGAAAGAATAGTAAAGATTGCATCAAAATCCGTTCAGCTGTTTTCACGTGATGCGCGTTCAAATAAACAGACAAACAGACAAAAAATCTAAAAACTGTTGGAACGTGTTCTGTTATCGATTCTAAGTATCCCCAGCCAACTTTTTTGGAATATCTGCCATGTACAGACTTTCGACCCTCTTCAGCTTTATTATATGTATAGATTAATCATTTCATTAGATAAAAATGATCCATAAAATGATCAGATATTGTTAATAAATGCCTCATAAGTATGCCCAGATATCCCACTGATAATAATATTCTAATAGCTCATAGAACAAGTGCAAGTGATATCGACATCTTCAGTAAGTTGTTGCAAGTCTTTAGGACCAAATTGAGAGCTATCTAATATAATTGAATAATTTGTAACCTACCTTGATTTAATTGTACAAAGGTTAGTTAGCTTAATAGCGCTAATTAAATTGTATAAATAGTGGTGAATACATTTGCTCCGGTATCGCACACGGAATTAAAATGTTTAATTGTTAATTGTGTAATTTTAACCAATAAACAGATATAACTAATTGTGTTATATGGTTTAAGTTAATGGATATCGGAAGAAATTTTCACTCAAATTGAATTATTATAGTCCCAAAATTAGCTTTAGTACTAGGGAAACTAAATTCTGATACTCACTCATACTCAAGAGTAAAAAATCCACATGCGGTGGTCCCGGCTGCTAACCTTTTTAGGCAAGGGTTTTAAATTATAGCTTAAACAATATTTTGATATTTGATGTTGACATGTCACATACAGACATTATATACCAGTGTGCTTAGCATGCAAGGCGAGGAAAAAACGTCAAACCTCGTCAAACGCGATTTAGTGTCAAATATATCTATTCCATATTCTAACGTAAGGGTAAACATTTAAGGTTTTAAATATAAGTGTATTTTGTGTGAATTGAGTCCTTTTATTACTAAGCAGCTTAAAGTGTGACGTTATGTCATATGTTCTTATTTTCATAGGAATGACGTAAAATATGATAGTAAATCTCGCGTAGCATACTAAGCCCCCAGGGTGGATACTGGATCACTCAATGTATGAATACATTTTTTTTGCTTCAACGGTTTTCGGCTACTTAGAAAAAGTTTTTACACCTACTTTACAATCAAAATAATATATAAAATATAAAAGAGGTTCAGTCGAGTTCATAAATATTGGTACACTTTAGTACCTTGTCACTTTAATCGCTGTGACAATTCATATTATGGCAGTTTTAAGATGCCATTAAATAGACAAGGTACTAAAGTGTACACATATTTATGAACTCGACTGTACATTAATATTTTGTGCTGCCCCAAACTCACGGAACTTTAAACAAATGGCCTAATTCCCTATTTTGTAAAAGTTCCGTTAGCTTGGTGTTACGAATTATTATGTTCGATGGCTAGTTTCTACCTGCAAGCCAAATTTTTGGAATAATAAAATGAGGACCGACAAGTAACAGGGTTAGAACTTGCGAAGGCTATAATATAATTCGTATATTGAAAACTAGCCAAGTCAGACCTTAGGTTACAATATATTATCCTAAGTTATAAGAAGAAATGATATTATATGTTGTTATAAATAAATTTGAGGACTGACCATTGAACTTGGCACCCATTTAGATCTCACTTCTTTTGTCGTTGAAGTCAACCAAGGCATATATCATAATATTGAACTTGGCTCTCATTTCACATTTATGTTTTTGATGGGATATCATTACTTTTTGTACATAAATTATTAGTAGGTACTTATTTATAACAAAATTAATACCAAATGGTTTTTGTTAAACTACTGTATTTTCCTACAACTAAGTATAAGTTAAGTGTTCCTAATAGAATCGATTAAGTGAAAACTTTAATAAAATGATAAAAATTTACCAGTTTCTGATTTATTCCTTTGTATTCACCTAATTACCTATCTGCATGCCAAATTTGAACTTTCTAGGTCATCTGGAACTGGGTTAGAGTTTTGATCTATAGGTCAGTGATAAAAATGACGATTTTTGGACGTTAATATCTAAATAACCGTTTGAGATGTGTTTATGAAATTTGGAGCACTTATGTATCTCGCAAGTCTCAATATATGAGCCAAATTTGACACGTTTATCTGAAATAGTTTTTGAGTTATGAGGGGATCAAAAGTGGCTCCAAATGGTTCGTGTAATATTACACACGGTGCTGCTCGCCAGTTCTGTTACTTGAACTTGGCTTGACACGCTACCGCATGTCTAAATATATTATTATGAATGTAGAAAGGTGTAACAAGTTTCTCATATTAGCCAAAGAGGATTAAAGCAAAAAAATACATTTTCATACCTTAAGTGATCTACCCTTTTATGTACACTGGTAAATATTATTGCCATATACTTACATAGGTGGTCACAAATACTGTGCGGGTGGTCTACAAATATAACTTTCCAATATTGAGAACCAATTAAAAAGTTCTTAATAAATTTGATTGTAACTTATTGTTAACTAGCAAAGTAATGTTATAAATTATGTACAATTTAACTCTGTTGAAAAGCAAGATTTAATTCCATAAGGTTTGAAAAAAATCTTTGGCATTTGGCATTCCCTAGAAAGTTGTAGGTAGGTGTGACAGCACTTAGTTTTTAAATCCCTACCTGTAAAATATAAGATCAGCTTTTAATACAGGTTATTGTACCTTTTTAGACTTTAGTCAATTATTACTACCTAGCAATAAAATTGATTAGGTACTTATTTAATGGTATGGAAAATATGTAAACACCTAGGTATATATATTCACAGTTATTAGCAACACTTTCCCAGGGTCTGTAATAGTCTGAACGGGCCCGTTTCTCAAAAGTATTAGTCTAATAATATTTGTGTTTTGTTTCATGTTGTTGTTTTATTCACGAGACAAAACACTATAATATTATTAGACCAATTCGCATTGAGAAATGGGCCCTACTCCGTACACAACTTGTCAGGGTATAAATATAATGCTTTTTTTAACATAATCGCACTTTTAATCCAACAGTGACACTGGGTATGTAAAAAAGACATTCCTAAAAAAGTTAATTCTTCTTTACCTCAATAATTTCACTGTTCACATGATTGATTAGATGTAATAGTAGATTATTTATTCCATATTTTTCATACGACATCGGCAGGTATTATGTCATGAGTTGTGTTGTCTTGTCTTAATACCTGCCGAACCTTAGTTTAAAAGTATATATAATTACTATATTTCAATTAAAATATAGTTCTGTAAAATTATCTTTATAGTTTTTTATTCATTTAAATAATTAAGAACACTAAAACACTCAATACGTGAAGCAGACCATAGACCCGTTTCATGAAGCTACAAGTTACAAATTACAAGCGGAATTCTCTTTCTAACTCCTTTTGCTAGAAAGAGACTTCTGCTTGTAATTTGTAACTTGTAGCCCTGTAGCTTCGTGAAACGGGCTACAGGTTGGTAGAAATTGACTGTCTATGTAAGTTGGTTATAATCTGTGGTAGTGTGGTTAGTATAGTGAGTGACTTAGCAAGAAAGAAAGACTAGAGTGTAATATTTTTTGCAGGACACGTGCACTCTTAATTTCAAGAATATGCCTACCCCTCTTCCTTCTTGACGATTGAGTTGACTATCGTACAAGCGCCGGCGCGCGCGCGCCCGGGACCTGCCGCCTAGAGAAGACGGCAATCTCAAGTGTTTTTATTTTTCTGAGGTGATGTCATCAAGATCATGTTGCAAGTGTTGCGACCAGCAACTTGTATCACTGGCTTACTCGAGCGAAACTGGCTAAATCTGTCAATGGGGAAGAAGTGAGCCTGACAAGAGTTCTGCGGGAGCCTACACAGTAAAGAAAGCAGAGCCGCCGATTTGAGTGCATCGTATCTGTTGTGGGTGCCAGGCCTTAAAATAGATGAGGGCTACAACTATTTAATGAGTTACGTGAACAAAACAAAGAAGAAAAAGAAAAGTAAGTGAACATTCATGTATCATAGTTTAAATACAGGTTTACCCATACATTCTTTGAAACAAGAGTAAGTAATACGAGATATAAGAACTGATAATATAATAGGGTAGGGGTAAAGGAAAGGGGACGCAGGACACAAAACATTTGGGCCATTGCTGCTCTGAGGAACATATAAAACGCGGTGCGAATTGAGGAAATGATTAGAAAAAAATACTTCACGGGAAATTTTCAAACTATTGAAAAACATCTGCTGCGATTACATTTGACAAACTTCCCGTTTTTTATATATAAAGTGCGAATCATAAGAATAAGTGCCATGTTTAAATTTTTACGACTACCTTAATTTACCCAGAAGTACAGTCTATAAAATAATGAAAAATACACATGTTCCATAATTTGCCACAAAAGTGCAAAATAAACTAGGCGTTTATAATAAATCAAAACCAACTGACTGAAATATCTTTGAGCCGAAACCTAAGAAAAACAAATAACTTAAGTTTCATACATCGCACACCTTTTTAATCAAGATACGTGTACCAAAGGGGTCTTTACACGTGGCTAAACTTGCGCCAGATATTTTTAACACACTCCTAAACTACGGCACTTTAAAGTTTATTACCTAGCATTTAAAGGCCTTCCGTACATAATAGAAACAGTGCAAACCCGAGGAAACCATCTAGTTGGGCCCTCTGATGATTCCTAATAAACCAAGATTTACTTCCATACTTTTTGCTATTTGAGTATGCTAATAATATAACGTTCAACACACAACGCAATGTAAAACTCTGCGCGAACGCACGATCAATAATAGTTGGACATTACCTTTCGAAGCTCACCGCGATACTGTCCGTCCATCTGGATGTCCGCTCGGGTGGCGGCGGCTTGCCTTTATAATAATAATAATAATAATAAAAAAATTCACTTCTCATGCTCTTAAAATGTTACTTTAGTCTCTGCACATCGGGACTAAAGTTGCTTTTTAATCTCTAGGGATTAAAGTAAAATTGTTTTAATTTACTTTGGAATTCCCTTAACATCCAATCACGGTGTTTGTGAATGGAGGATTTATTGCTATTTTCAGTCTTTTTGTATAGACCACAGCATGACCACAGAATAAAGACTAAAGGCAAAGAAGCCGTGCAATAAGATGAACTTTGCACCAGCTACTTGTCTCTACTTTATAGATTACATTTTGATAAGAGGAAAAGAAACAAAAACTAGGTGTCTTTTCTTCTTTAATCTGTCATGATCAGAAGGTGAAGAAACGTCAAATCAACGACCGGTCTTCTTTGGCGAAACCTTTCTTCTACTTTCTTCCACACTGGTGCTCAAAGGTCCAAATCACTCCTAGTGACGATCTCTTTCCAACTCACTATGAAAACCATAAGTAAAAGGAAGTCAACCATAATGTATTTTCTGCCTATTTAGTACGGTTTCTATGCCTCTAGTTTTTATTCTGTGGTATAGACAATTTTTAGCGCGTGGAAATAACCTCAAAATGACATCTGTGAAAAAATACAAATAAAAATGATTTAATTTCGTGAAACACGATTAATGATTACGAATATGAATATATTTAATTATATTAAGGATGAATTCATTTAATTATGCTTGGTCCAATTAGTTTTAAAATAGTTTCCAAGTTTGAACCTGTTGGCTAAATATGCAAGCATTTAAAGTGGCACTTAACAAAAATAAATAAAAGAAAAGAAAAAAACCGCGGAACAAATTTGTAAGAAACTTTTTTATAATCAATATTGTAAATGTGTATAGAACTTCGTCAGTGCTGGATTGAGCAAGCCCGTCGGGGTCCGTAGCAAATTCTAGAAAAGGGACCCCTGGGTTTGTTTTAGGTTACAGGTTGTGGCGGTCTTTTTTCCGCAACTGAGCGACTTAGATATGCACTTGCGTGGGTGTTTGTTTTAGGTTATTCTGGTGGAGAATATCGACTGGATTATTCATCTTATCGTCAACCCTGATGCATATGAGTACACGCATACGCATACTGATGTAAGTACTAGCATTTTAGAGGTTAAACGTGGATGCGCGGGCCCGTAGCATTTGCTACTCTTACTAGGTACGTGGCTAATCCGGCACTGAACGTTGTTTTTTTTCCTCGCATTCAAAGTGAAAAGTAGAGTGTTTAACGCGAGACTAAACAACCATAATGACACTCGCTCGCGTGGCTTAACATCTGGTGTCATTATGGCTTGTTTTAGTCCCTTGTTGAACAATCTACTATTATTTTCAGGCAGTAAACCCATATTTCAATTATATTTAAATTACAATTAATTAATTAATTATACAAGCATTACACAACATTATTAGTAACTACTTTTTATTCGAATTCTGGTGCACAGATAGCCAATGACGAAAAATTGGACTACCCATGTCCCGATAAACGGTCGTCAGGATAACGTTACGAGAGTAACGCAATCTCTCCCAAAAAGAAGCAATTCGCGCCCGCATTATGGCAAAGAAGTCAGGAACTCCCGCCTCGGCGAACATGGTCGAAGCACTGCAGAACCTAGGCAGCCGCATCAGCGTACGGAATATGTTATTATACTGCACCCTGATGGAGCTGTACGATTTTCTGGAGTGGTTCACCCACAGCTGACTGGTGTAGAAGGAGAGGCAGTAGGCGTTAAATAACGTCAACTTTAAACTCCTACTACACCCGGCAAATCTGCGGGCTATCATGTTGCCTCGAATTGCCAGAGCCCTTCTCTCCCTCTCCATGTCTTTGTCGTCCCTCCTGTCCCCGGTGAGTATGTGGCCTAGGTACTTAAAATGGTCCACTAAATGAACTGCTGCTCTATTCAGTTTAAGTTCCGGTACATTTCCGGACCCCTTCCTGCCTTAAATACCATTAACTCCGTTTTGGCTACATTGTATATCAGCCCGTGAGAACTAACATAGTTCTCGCAGACTGATAACATTTTACTTAAGGCCTTGATGGAGGGACTCAGCAGCACCATATCATCAGCATAACTGAGACTGTTAAAACAGACATCACCTATGTGACATCCAATTTTGGTGCCCCTGAGTTCCACCAACAGATCGTTCACGTAAAGGTTAAAGAGGTCCGGAGAAGTTCGCCCTCCTTGGCGTACACCGCATTCTAATGCGTAATCATTAGATGTCGCGTCGCCCAATCTCACACTGTTAGTTTGGTTCTCGTACCAGCACTCGAACACCCGCACCATTTCCTCGGGAACACCTGTGCCACGCATTTTACTCCAGAGGATATCATAATTCACTAAGTCAAATGCGCGACTCAGATCGAGGAAACAAGCGTATACTGACGTACCGTTACTGACGTAATGATTGACGGCTTTCTTTAGGCTAACAATGGCCGCGTCAGTAGAGAGACCCGGGCGAAAACCAAACTGCGAGTCGTCTATATTAATATAGCCCAAAAGTTTCGGTTGCAGCAGCCGTTCAAAAACCTTTCCCACCACCGTGCCTAGTGACACAGGTCTATAGTTAGCCGAGGAAGACAGGTCATCGGTTCTATTTTTTACAATAGGAACGACTACTGTTCTGATCATATTAGGTGGGAGATATGAATATCCGAGACACAGGTTGAACAGGGAACACAGTTTTTCATAAATTTTGTTTCCTGCGCAGAGTAAGGTGGAAGTACTAGTACTCGACGCGGTACTAATACTCGTCGCCATACTTTGACTTGGGATAAATAAAATAAGATTAACATTACTTTTGTCACCACCTCATTTTAGCGATGGGAAATGTTTGTGGCTTTGATATTTAAATTTTTAAATAAAGAAAAGGACTGCCAGCAAAAGTACCTGACATTTACTGATACAATCCGATTGACTATTTTTTTTTTCATTTTGATACATTTATATATGGTCACCATATAACACAAATTCCAACTAACAAAAGTAAAGGTCATATTTCCCAAATCACATGTAAATGTTTTGTGTAGATGTATAAGTGAACATAATATCACGACGTAAATAAATATTTTCTGTTAACATGTGCAGTACTAGTACTTCCACCTTATGTGGTCAAAACTGAGATGGTCATGTCCAGGCGATTTACCTCGCTTCATGCCCTTTACCACTTTCTCTACCTCTTCGGGCTTGAAACTAATTTAAACCGGTGGTTCATCATCACAACTGTGGTTTCGTAGTGGTTTGTCTTTAAGAACATACTCTGGCACGGTCTGCGGACAAATTTTAAACTTATCCCTAAACACATTGGCTATCTGTGCAGGTTGCTGCAAACCATCCACGCTAATTGGTAATTTCTGTTTATGATAAATTTTTTTACTTCATCCCAAAATTTTGAGAATTTTTTATTTGTACGAGTTGTCGCCAAAACGTCTAATTTAAATTTTTCTTTCTGACACCAACGAAGTTTATTTTTGAAGATCTTTCTAGTAGGGGGTCTTTCATATACAGATCCCGTATAGGGCATCCTCCCGGGAAATCCCGGTTCTGTAATTCCCGGGAAATCCCGGGAATTTCATAGTGTCTAAAGAACCGGTACTGAAGGTTACATCCCGGTTGTCCCGGTTCTTTCCATGAGTATCACAAATATCACAATTCACAGCTGAGCGACGACGCCGGCACAAGCGGGAACATCGCACTCCACTATCCGCTTTTTGGAAGGGGTGGAGGCTGCATTTAAGCTCTAAAAGAGGGGTAATTACACAAAAGATCCCATAGGGTCGAAGTGTATCCGTAAGGACGCCACAAATAAGATAAAATAAGATAAGATAAGACACGTTTTTTTTGAAGAAAACATGCATGATTTTATTGCATATTTACAAAAAATATATATTCATAATTTTTTTTTATTGTTTTATTTCTTAAATATCCACGTGTGGCGCTGAATTGAGGTAAAAAAAAGGAACCGGGAGAACCGGGAATCCCGGTACTGTCCCTGCATAGAACCGGGAAATGGAATTCTTGGTACCGGGCCCGGTACTGCATGCCCTAATCCCGTAGATGGTTTACCATCAACAAGCCAGCTGTTAAAGTGAGTCCTATAAATCTGATGACTTTCCCTTACGTAAAATAGTATTTTTCACAATCGTGTTATAATAGAGAGCTTTTTAATCGAGTACCGTGTTTAGGCCACGAAGCTTGCTGAGTGAGTTCATTAAAATTAATAATTTACTCGTTGGTCATCTCGATCCACCCTTTTTGTTCAAAAAGGGGGATGAGGATCCGGTGCCGGGTCGTATGAACCCCCGACCGGGGATTTCTGCACCATACCGTAAAGACGGTAGGGTCCTTGGAGCGCAGCCGGCGCCGAAGGCGCGGGCTGCGCGGTAAAATGATGTTGCAATAGAACCTTGTCGCCTTAACGACGACGGTGAGGGACGGGTTCTTGGTTCGAAACCTGTGGCGTTTCATGGTGGGGCCGCCGGGGGTTGCTATGCTAGTCCGGCTAGTTTAGCCATCCCTCTGCGGGCTATGGTCGCGACGTCCTCATCGGTCAGCAGGGCCAACAGGACCTCCTGTAGGGTAGCCAGGACTACCCTCACCGCCTCGGTTCTATCGCTTCGGGTGTTAGATGCGGATGGTTGGATCGGGATCGTGCTCGCCGGCAGTGAAGTTGGTTGGCAGTTGTTGCGCCTTGTGCGGAGGGCTGCGGGCCACGGTTCGGGCTCCGCGCCTCTTTCCGCGGGTGGTAGGCTGCCTGGGGTCATTTCCGGGGGCCATCAGGGTGGCGCTATGTTGCGCCGCCTCGACTGTCCGGATGGTGGTAGGCTCATGGCCCTGCTTGGGCTTTGGAGGGTGTAGTGATTTTTTGTTCCTCCGGTTCTCCCTAAGCAGGACTGGGCATTCTGCGCTATTAGCGGTGTGCACATCGCTACAATTCGCGCATGTTGGTGGCTCCTCTCGGGGCCGTGGGCAGTCGCTAGCTGCGTGAGGGCCTCCACAGCGCACGCAGGCTATGGGGCGGTGGCAGTGGTGAGAGGAGTGTGCGAAGGTTTGGCAGCGGTGGCATTGCGCGATGCCTCGCTTGCCCCTCCAGGGCTCGATGGTGATCCCCGGCATGCAGAGGATCTCCTTCACCCGATACAGCGCTGCGTCCTTTGTGACCTGAGCGTAATAGATACACCCAGGTCTGCCGCTGCGGGCCTTGATGGGTCTGACGTACTCGATGGTAAAGCCCTGGGCCGTCAAGTCGTCGAGGATGTCCGTGGGTGGGGTGTCGACCGGGAGTCCCCTGATCGCCACCTTGTGGCTGCGCTCGCTGGGCAAGGAGTAGCAGTACCACTCCAACCCTGAGTCCTCCTTCTCAAGTTCGGAGAGGTACCTTTGTACGATTCTGAACTCCTCCTCGCCGGCCGGGGAAAAGCGGAAACCGTCTTTGAATGGGCGTGCGTTTGGGGCGCGACCCAGGAGCCCCTTCAGGGCCCGGAAGTGTCGACCTCAGTTGGAGATCCGCTGGACAACCAGCGGCGGGTATTTTACCTTCTTAGGGGCTTGTGCTGGTACCTGGTCCGCGCTCCCATTCCCGCTTGATGCGGAGGGGGATGGCGGTTTGGCGGCTGCAGCGGCAAAGGACATCGGTGGCGGCGGTGAGTGCAGCTGTGGTAGCTGTTGCCGGGTGGCAGGTGGCCGGCCTTGCGCGGGAGGGCGGTGTGGTCGCGGGCGCGGACGCGCTCGTGGAGGCGGTCGGGGCTGCGCGCGCGGGCGCGGCAGTTTTTTGGGGGTTGGCGGCCCCATTCGCTGCACGCGCGGGTGCGCGGGCTGTCGCGGACGCGGGCGCCTTGCGGGGCGCAAGGGTGCCGGGTCCTGCGGGCGGTGGCGCCAAAAGAGGGCGCGCCTTGGGTGGGCGCTGCTCCATGGGTTGGGAAGCAGAGGGGGCCGGTGGTGGTACGGCGGTGGCCGTGCGCCGCGCAAACGCAGCTTGCAGAACTGGTGGAGCGTGTTTGGCGAGTTCCTCGCTCAACGCCAGCTGCTTGCCCGGGGACTTTGCGAACTCTGGGGCAGAGGAGGGGCCCGCGGACGGGAACCATGGTCGTCTGGGGTCGGGACGCGAGCCAACCTGCAGCGGCTCGCCGATGGTGATCTGCGAGGCGAGGAAGTTGAAGCCTGCTACTTCAGGCGTCGGGGTGTTCGGGTTGGTCGAGGGAGCTGTTGCCTCTTTGGCCGCTTTAAGCTGATCCATGAGGCGAACTACGCTCTCTCGATCCCTCTTGGTGATGTCCCTAACGGAGTTCGTGAAGATCCGCGGGCGCGTTCGCCTGCGCGCCGTTGGATCGAACCGGTTTGCGTGGTGGCGGCATATTTTGGGGGTAGCCCTAAGAAGGGCTTTTTCCGGGCGACCCCACCTTTGCGGGCTCGCAACAAGGTGGGGGAGGCACAAGAAGATTTTGGAGGGTAGATGTAGTTGCGGAGAAAATAATCTACCCTCACAAAATTTCTGTGGGACGATTTGCGGAATTTTCCGCTGGGGGGCAGTGATGACGCGACCGGTCTGTGACGTCGGTCCGAGCGTGTGGAGTGGGGGCAGCCAGATGGTGTTGACTGCAGTGTTGAGTAGGTCGCTCCGCAAACAACACGTCCCCACTGGTCACTGCGGCCTATCCATTAATAATTTAAGTCTAAATACGAGTATATAAGAAAACGAAATATCGTAAGTACTATCACACCACTGGCGTCCGTAATGTTGCGGTACTGTGCTGTGATTGGCTAAATACTAGCCAATCACAAAGCGTATTTTTTAATTTTTTTTATGCCCTGGATACAGCAGCAAGTTTAAGTAGATTTTTGTATCGGATCGAGTCTCCTTAAACAAGGACACATTATTATTGAAATACGAAGTTCTATTTTCAAATTTTTTTCGGTTGTCTAGAGCGTATCGAAAAAGTTATTTCGGTTGTTTCGGAAGTAACATAGACTATACAACGATGAAAAGAGTGACGTTGCAGTATTCTCTATGAAATCTTAATACACAGATTTTAATCGACGAGTACAAAAAATAACTTTTTGTACCATTTTACGGTTTTTCTAATACATTGCAACGAGCTTAAAATCATGTCAGCTGTATCAACACTGCCCATATTTTTTGAATAATTCAGTACGCTTACCGGTTTCATAATAGGCAATCCAGTAGTTATATCTTCTTTTAATGATGGCACAATTTTTGCATCATGAAAAAAATGGTTGGCATATTTATATCTTTTTTATCATGCCATTTAATAGCATTTAGAGGAGCAGCGCTACGGGATATAATTTCCCCACGTTTCAATTTTTGTTCCATTCTAGGCATTTCTTTACGGTTTGACTTTACCGTCCCACATGCATATATTTTATTTTTATGCAGGTAATTAAAAAGTTTTGGGCTGGGGTATCAGTTATCAACATACAAGTGTCGGTTAGAACCAAACAAATGTTTAATTAAGGTCACCACCACAGCACCACCAACACCCAAATTACCGGGATCAATAATTTCGGTATTTGCTCCACAGTATACAATAAAATCAATTATAATACCCGATAAAACATCGCACAAGACAAATAATTTGATACCGAACCTATTTCGCTTTTTTGGAAGGTATTGTTTTAATGTGAACCTACCTTTAAACGGAACCATTCTTTCATCTATACATATGTTTTGGAACGGTAACATTATGTTGCGATATTTATCACGTGCATGGTTAATTACTAATTCAATTTTTGCTAGTCTCGATGCATTTCTTCGATTGGGTGTACAAAAATGCAGCATTCCAAGAATCATGCAGAACCGATTTCTCGACATCAAATTGGCGAAGATTGGTGTCAACAACAATGGGTCTGTGGACCAATGTTCTTCTATTGTTAGGTGGCGATTCCGCATCAGGAGCATACATATGGCCAAGAAAATATATAATTCTTGGACAGTTACATCATACCATCTTTTCAACCTTGAATGTATTCGTAAATCTGAATTTAGCACAAAATAATTGTGGTATGTATTAATATGGTGAACAAATTGTGCCATAATGTTGAAGTCCAAAAAATATTGGAAATAGCTCATCTCTGGCTCATCCGCGAGAAAGTTCAGTTCGGAATTTACCCCCGATGCGAACTCGTCAAACGGGTCAACAGACGGTTAAAAGGGTTCTGAAGACCACGTGAACGAGTCTTGAAGAACATCTTCGCTGCAGTCGGGCATCACATGTCGAGCATGTCATGGCCTGTTCGATGTGTTGGGAGCATTGTCTACAGTAACTTGACCGGCATTGGTAAATGGTTGCTGCAACCAAACACAAAATCATTTATTAATTTCCTGCATTAACTAAAACGACGACTCCCCGAGCTCTGTCGCTTTACTTTTATATGGGATACGGCCAGCCAAATTGATTGAGTCACTACAAAACCTTTTCATAATAAATGTCAAAGTGACTTCTATAGCAGATTTAATTATTATATGTGTAACCTTTTTATAACGAAACTCAAGGGACCCAGCATTTTTCGTTATGTAGAGTAAAGAAAGAGGAACAACCAAATACTAATCATAAAACTCTTTAAGCTGTTTACGCCCTCAACTGTCTTTCGTAGAAATTTTGGCGCCTGAAGATTTAATCTTTATTCCTAAAGACAATGCGATCCTAAAGTACACGTGTTCTAGGTGATTAACAATAACAAAAGCGAGGTGTTTACGACCTCAGGTATCTTTTCAAGAAATTTCGGCACTTCAAAGATTTAGTCGAAGCCTTTTGCAACGTAAACAGTAATGCTGATAAAATATATTTACTGATGTCTCAAATATAAATGTATTTTTCGTAATAAGAATGACTGTTGCACTATAACTAGTGTATGAATGTGTGAGTTTTAAGAAGACCAAGCAATTTAAACTAATTTATATGTCATAGGAAGTTTTACGTTATATTGAAAGACGTTATAATTAATTTACAATGTAAATATTTCATATTCTATATCACTAAGTCCGTTAGGCTATGAATGTTGGCAGGCGTGCACATGCACATTGTTTTAGAGTGCGTAATCTGCAGTTCTGGTAAACAAAGTGTGTACACAGAAATTAATTAAAAGCCAAAAATGTATAAAAAACTATTCTACAATGAAATTGGAATTATCAATAATGAAGGATAGGGTGCGGCATTGTAATGAAAAGTTAGATTCTAATAGGATAACATATGATTTAAATATTCAGAAACTCGATGCTGAGATTAGTAAGTTAAAGGATCAGCTTGAAGTAACTTCTTTAAAGTATGTAACCACTCAGAAGGAAGTCAAGGAGCATATCCTGGCTTTCACTCAATTGGTAGAAGAAAGTAGATTAAATGAAGAGCGTTTTAACTCTTTAATAAACAGTGGTTATGGTAATTGTGATAGATTACGAACTTCACCAACCGCTGTGATTCAGTCAGATATGGCTCTTGATACTAAGGAGTCCCCTAGACAAATTATAAGTAGGAATAAAACTATTATTTATTCTGACCAGCTTGGATCTGGACTAGGTTTATTGTTAAATAATAAGTTAAAACAAAAAGTTACAAATTACTGTTACCATAATGCATCTCTTATGCAATTATGTAATTTACTTTTGAAAGGAAGTTTTGACAGGTTCACCACTTTAGTGATTTTAATAGGAAATAGTCTTAGTGTGGATAAATCCAGTGTTGATAAATTAATATCAACACTAAATATTATTGAAGAAAGCGGCATAGGTAAAATTATACTGTGTGCGCTACCATACTCACAAAGTATGCCATTTAGTTATAATAATAGAATAGCACACATTAATTTAATAATGTATAACGCTATATCCTGCAATAATAATTACCATTTTTTTAATTTAAACAAATTTTTAAAGCCCATCACCCTAACATCAGGAAAAATTCATGTGCCAAGGAAATATATTTTGACCTTGGTTGACCTATTAGCTTTTAATATAGAACCAAATAAATACAATAGTACCCAGCCCCAGCAAGCCAATAGCGGCAATAATGACTTGCCTCGTGATTTAAACTAAATTATAAGACAGCGGAAACACCCTTGAGTATAAATTTAATTCACCAGAATATTCAAGGTTTTTCCAGCAAAGAACTAGAAATAGGGTTGTTCTTAGATAATGAAAATGTACAAATTATGTGCATTACTGAACATTGGCTTAAACAAGACCAATTAATTTTTGATTTTGTAAATTTTAAATTAGTTAGTTATTTTGCTAGGAAATGTGCCATTCATGGTGGCTCTTTTATAATAGTTAAAAATACTCTTAAATCCAAGGAAAGGAAGGATATTGTCAAGTTATCGATAGAAAGGATTATAGAAATTTCATGCGCAGAACTAGAAAGTTATATAATAATATGTGTTTACAGACCACCATTGGCTGATTTTTGCCCATTTGAATCTACTATGGAACATGTGTTAAAATTAGCATGTAATAGCCAGAAGCATATTATAGTTTGTGGAGATTTTAATATTAACTTACTTGAAACGTCAAATAATACCACTAGGTTACTAAGTTTATTTAAATCTTTTAATTTAGGTAATCTGTTCCTTGAACCTACACGGATAGGTATTAGTAGTGCAACCTGCTTAGATAATATTTTTTGTAATTGTGAATGTTTGGGTAAAGAAATATTTAATTGTTTTAATTCTGACCATAGTGGTCAGAAGGCTTCTTTCATCAATGATTTTTATCAAAAATCTCAGACAATAACATACCGACCTATAACTAATAATCGTATGGAATTATTCAAAAATAAAGTTCAAAGTAATCTTTCAGTGTTACCTTTCTTACAGAATGAGTGTAATAGTATTTATAAAGACTTGTTTGGCGTAATTCTGCATCAATTTAATAACAATTTTAAAATGAAAACTATTACTAGGTCGAAAACCAAATTTAGTGAATGGGCTACTGCAGGCATTCATAAAAGTAGAAATAGGCTTTATGACCTATATAGAGAGAGGGAGGACAATAAGAACGCTGACTTCCTAAATTATGTTAAGAATTATTCGAGGACTTTTAAGCAAGTTTGTTTAACTGCTAAGGCAAATTTTCTTAGTCTTAAACTCAAATCATCTGACAATAAGGTAAAATCTGTATGGAATATTATAAATAGAGAAACGGGAAAATCAAAAACTCGTGATAATCAAATCACACTAAACACAGGTGACAAACAAATCACGTCAAACAAAGACGTCGCCTTAGCTTTCGAACATTATTTTTCCAACATAGCCATTAATACTACGAAATGTCTTAAATCATCCGCGGTTGAAGCTAAATCATTACTTTGCACTAATGTCAGTAAATGTAATATAAACTTTGAATTCATCCCCATTGATTCAGATTCAATAGTCAAGGTATTTAAATCACTTAGTTTAAAAAAGACGGAGGATTTGTGGGGCACATCAGTTAAAGTAGTCTTTCATATCATAGATGTAATTGCACCCCATCTAGCATTAATTTACAATAATTGCATATCAGAGGGGGGGATCTTTCCAGATCTCATGAAATATAGCAAAGTCATACCTCTTTTTACATCGGACGAGATAAGTGATTTAACGAACTTCCGTCCCATTTCCATACTACCAGTTCTAAGTAAAGTCTTTGAGAAATTAATGCTGAATGATATGTTAGGTCACTTTAATAGAAATAAACTACTTAGCAATAACCAGTTCGGCTTTACCAGAGGTCGATCAACAATTGATGCGGCATCTGTACTCGTTAAATATATATATAACAGTTGGGAGACATCTTGCGATGCAGTAGGAATATTTTGTGATCTTTCTAAAGCATTTGATTGCGTAGATCATGCGACCCTTATTTTAAAATTAGAACATTATGGATTGTCCAATAAAGCTTTAAATCTTATGTCTTCTTATCTAAGTGATAGAACTCAAACAGTTGTTGTAAACAAAACGCAATCTGTTGGAGCTACAGTAAAAATAGGAGTGCCTCAAGGCTCTATTTTAGGTCCTTTTTTATTTTTGGTTTATATAAATGACTTACCACCAACAGTAGATAAACTTTGTGACATTGTACTTTTTGCTGATGATACTTCACTTATTTTCAAGGTAGATAGAAAATCCGTAGACTACAGTAGGATAAACGCCACACTAGATAAAGTACTTAATTGGTTTACTACCAACAATTTGCTACTAAATGCTAAGAAAACTAAATGTGTTAGGTTCGCTTTGCCTAATGTTAAATCGGTAGATTCAAGTATTTTTCTAAATGACGAGTGTCTGCAAATGGTAGATAAGGCAGTTTTCCTAGGCATAACAATAGATCAAAATTTGCAATGGAGTCCCCATATAGCTGTACTGGCAGGTAAACTAAGTTCGGCTGCTTACGCCGTTAGGAAAATTAGACAACTAACTAATGTTGAGACAGCTCGCTTAGTTTATTATACTTATTTCCATAGTGTTATGTCGTACGGTATTCTGGTTTGGGGTAAGGCAGCTGACATACAAACTATATTTGTGATACAAAAAAGGGCCATTCGTTCTATTTACAACTTAAATTCACGTGACTCCTTAAGAGAACTTTTTAAAGAAATTAATATCTTAACTGTAGCGTCTCAATTTATTTATGAGAATATTATTTATGTTATTAAGAATTTAGATTTGTTCACCAAAAATTCTGATATACATAATTTAAATACTAGAAATAAAAATAAAATCGCTATTCGAAAATTCCGTGTCCGTAAAGTATATAAATCATTTGTTGGTCAATGCATTAATTTCTATAATAAATTACCTGACGTAGTTTTAAAGTTACCCTTTTCAGCACTTAAAAATTACTTGAAAAAGTCGTTAATGTCTAAAGCGTATTATACGGTCGAGGATTATCTAGCAGACAAAAATGCATGGCCTAAACTCGAAACTTAGTCAATAATAATTTGTTCAAATGTAAAACCTTTATCTTGTCTAGGGGACACTGTTGATGTAGGAAAACATGTTGAAACTTTGTTTATTATTTATTTATTTGTTTTTGCCTTTTTCTCCGTCTATATCTCTCCTAATATTTTTGCCATGTTTTCCTGCTGAACTACGCATGATATTTGATATTATATTTAAATTAATATTTATAGCTTTATATAATACTAGACTAAGTTGTATCATTGTAATAAGAAATATGGTTAAAAAAATGACTGACTGCTGAGTTTCTTGCGGCGTTTCTTCTCGGCAGTGGTCTCCTCTTGGGAAGCGCTGGTAGACTCCTGACGTGTAAAAGTGCCCGTGCGGCCTACTTACTAAATAAATGTCTTTTATCTTTTTATCTTTTTATCTTTTTTAGAATTTAATTTATTAAAATATTCAGTTGCCAGCAAGAATTTAACTTTCCTATAAACAGACATAATTTTACACAGTTTGAAAAGCTTTTCATAATCTCCGTTACATTGGTCTTTTACTTTTTTAGTGACTAGACATTTTAAGAATCTTATTTGCAATCGTTTTATTTAATTCACGTGAGTTGGAAACGACCTGCCGTAGCCACTCAAGCCGTAACTCAGTACAGGATCTACCAGTGCATGGTAAACACAAAATAGCACTGATCTACTGACTGAATACTTAAGGTTATGAAATAATTAACCGCCTTGCAAAATATTTTACGTACCTACCTACAGCAATGACAAGACATAGTGCTACATTTAAGGAATTATATTTTTTTCATATATATACATAATTATTTTACTTATAGGTACCCGCAGCTTTTTTTTAACTTTACTTTTATATTTTGTACTATCAACAGTTCGTGTTTTTTTTTCCAGGGTTTCCGTATTAAAAATTAGTGTAATTGGTTGTAACTGCCTTGGAAAAATATTTTACGTACCTACACCAATGACAAGACATAGTGCTACATTTAAGGAATTATATTTTTTTCATATACATACATAATTATTTTACGTATATGTACCCGCAGCGTTTTTTTTAACTTTACTTTTATATTTTGTACTATCAACAGTTCGTGTTTTTTTTTCAGGTTTCCCTATTAAAAATTAGTGTAATTGGTTGTAACCGCCTTGCAAAACATTTTACGTACCTACAGCAATGACAAGATATGGAGCTACATTTAAGGAATTATATTTTTTTTCATATATATACATAATTATTTTACTTATAGGTACCCGCAGCTTTTTTTTTACTTTACTTTTCCAGGGTTCATTTTGTTGTCACTTATTTATTAGAATAAGGTGTACCATTATGAAAAAGCAATAAAGAATTGAATTGAATTGAATTGAATTTTGTACTATCAACAGTTCGTGTTTTTTTTCCATGGTTTCCCTATTAAAAAATAGTGTAATTGGTTGTAACCGCCTTGGAAAAATATCCATACAAAGTCCATTGGAGCGGCTGTTAAACTGGGTGTGCCACAGGGCTCTATATTAGGTCCTTTCTTATTTCTCGTTTATATAAATGACTTACCACCCGCGGTAGTTAACCTTTGCGATATTGTGCTATTTGCTGATGATACATCATTGATCTTCAAGGTAGACCGAAAATCCGTTGATTATAGTAGGTTAAACGCGACGCTAGGTAAAGTACTTAATTGGTTTACTAGTAACAATTTGCTACTTAATGCTAAGAAAACTAAATGTGTTAGGTTCGCTTTGCCTAATGTTAGACCGGTAGAATCTAGTATTTTTCTAAATGATGAGTGTTTGGAAATGGTGGATAAGGCACTTTTCTTAGGAATAACTATAGACAAAAACTTGCAATGGAGTCCCCATTTAGCAGTACTAGCAGGTAAATTAAGTTCGGCAGCTTATGCTGTTAGGAAAATTAGACAACTTACCAATGTTGAGACAGCTCGCTTAGTTTATTATAGTTATTTTCATAGTGTTATGTCGTACGGTATTCTTGTTTGGGGAAAAGCTGCTGACATACAAACTATTTTCGTGTTACAAAAAAGAGCCATTCGTTCTATATATAACCTAAACTCCCGTGATTCCTTAAGATTATTATTTAAAGAAATTAATATTTTGACAGTAGCATCACAATTTATTTATGAGAATATTATTTATGTCATTAAAAATCAAGACTCTTTTATTAAGAATTGTGACATACATAATTTGAATACAAGAAATAAGAATAAAATTGCTATTAAAAAATTTCGTGTCCGTAAGGTATATAAATCATTTGTAGGTCAATGCATTCATTTCTATAATAAATTACCTGACGAAGTTTTAAAGTTACCATTTCCAGTACTTAAAAATTACTTGAAAAAGTCGTTGATGTCTAAAGCTTACTATAGGGTCGAAGACTATCTAACAGATAAAAATGCTTGGCCTAAATTAAACACCTAAATATCTTAATAATAACCTAATCATACCAATATATAAACATTGTGTATTGTCTAGGGGACACGGTTTCTGTAGGGGAATGTATCGAAACTAATTATGTGTTGTTTTGCACCGTCATAGGTAAGTATAATATTTAATTTTTATTTATTTCTTATATTTACTATTTATGAGTTCTTGTAGAAATTTTGAGTTTTGACACATTTTCCTGCTCAACTACGCATGATATATATAGACATATTTTTGTTACATTCATTGTTTTATATAATACTAGGTTAAGTTTTATTTTTCGTTGTATAATATCATATCATAAGAAATGTTTAAAAAACGACTGACTGTTGAGTTTCTTGCGGCGTTTCTTCTCAGCAGTGGTCTCTTGCGAAGCGCTGGTAGATTATTGACGTGTAAAAGTGCCCGTGCGGCCTACTTACTGAATAAACATCTTTTATCTTTTTTTATCTTTTATTTTACGTACCTACAGCAATGACAAGACATAGTGCTACATTTAAGGAATTATATTTTTTTCATATATACTTAATTATTTTACGTATACCCGCAGCGTTTTTTTTTAAATTTACTTTTATATTTTGTACTATCAACAGTTAGTGTTTTTTTCCAGGGTTTTCCCATTTAAAATTTATGTATCAAAATGCAGCGATACGTGTAACAGCAGATGTCTCAGAATCAGAGGAATAATAGGCTCCGTCTTTTTAAAATAATATTTCATTTTATTTAAATTCGGAAAACTAACAGCCTTCTTGTCACTAAATAAATTTTAAAATGTATTATAACCCAAGCCATTTATAAGTTTTCATCTAAACCTGCACCTACACCTACCTACCTACCTACCTACCTACCACCTATATACCTACATATTATTAGAGTGGGTACACCGTTTCTTTAAGTTTATTAATAACGCTTTATGCGAGTTTATGTTTTTCAATGGTAACTGGAGGTAATGGTTGTGCAAAAGGTAAATTAGCGGGCTATTTTGTGAACGCAAAGGTCAGTATAGCCAATCTATGAAACACTTTGAAATCCTTGACATGTGTTGTGGTAGGACAACATCTTAATCGTTATACTGTTTGTTTCAGTGCTTGTTTCTATAGTGACCGAGACCATTAGCGGGAGATGATAATAAAGACAAGGATCGCTTCAGGCCATTACGTCGTCAAATATATAACACAAATAAGTACATACTTAAGCCCAATAATTTTGTTTGATTTGTTTGTTTTAGCACTAACTTTCTGAATAGCGTCGGCAAAAACTTATCCTTACAGTGAAGAAAACAGATACGATATAATGATTTTGACATGAGGTTAAGGTAAAGACGCTTTTTAATCAGCATCATGCATATTTAAGTAAGTCTTTCAGTCATCATTCACTGTATTTTTTTGTTTAAGCTCTCGTCGTTACCTGCATGCTGCGCAAAAGTAGCGCGGGCGCGGGCGAGAAGTGAATAATTGCACTTAGCGTGCTAGAAACGGAATAAATTTGAGATGTTCTAACTTAAATTGTGGATTTTATTGTAAATATAGGTATTAAATTTAATTATGTACAATCTGTAGCAATGATTTTTGCTGTAATTATATGTTTCTAAGATTTTAGGTACCTTACATCTATCGGTTGGTCTATCCTTATGGTCTATTGATTGAAAGTCGGTTTTTTATCAGGGTTGGAAAGCTGAATAAATAATTTTTGTAAAACGTGTTTATAATTTGATTCAGATTATCAAAGCTCGTAAGTATCAGAGACGCTGAAATGCTGGAGGTGCGTGTGTGGTGGGGATGCAAACGCAGTCGTAAGAGGTTGTGCATCACAGGGGAGTGCGGTGCTCGGGGCGCTCCCTCGCAGCCTGGTACCGGGTTGCGCCACGTGTAACGCATACAGCGCCAACGATTCACCCTAGGCTTTGTATGTCGCGTATGATATAATTAAATTAAAAATTTGAAATACCCCACGAAATTACTTTTACAAAGTACCTTGCCAAATTTCGAGTAGGTACATTTGGGTTTGCTATACAGATTGAGCCATTAATAACCGTTGAACAAGGTTTATTTTTTAGTGATACTTGAAATTTATTTAGAATTAATTCTAGAGGACTATTGAACCAGTAGCAGCGACTTTAAAAAATAAAATTTTGCGATTGAATTAAATGTTTGCCATTTTAATTTTTGTATATTTTTTTAATTGGACCAACTTTAAAAAAAACGCGACTCCTGTAAAACACACAACCACATAATCTAAACTTACAAGTCTTCTAAAATAATTAGGCTGTGAAACAAACACACATATCTGATGAACTTATTATTAAAATGTTAATTTTTAAGCTTTAATTTAAAGTTCATTTATCAGTGTTTTTAATTAATATCACTCAATAAAACTATCTTTTTATTTTTTTGATTTATTGAGAATTTAGTTAATTCATTCAATCGGCCGCTAACTTTTGAACAGGCACAGTGTCAAAAGTAATGTTGGTAAGTGAGTTCTGGATGCCTTTACAGAAAGCTCTAGTGCTATTGCATTGATTTAATGCCATTCCAGAGTGACATGTATTTCAGTTTTTCATTTAATTCAATTTTCCTCTAAAATAATTAGGTCGCTGTAAAGCAAACACACACATCTGTTGAACTAATTAGTAAAGTTTTAATATTTAAGCTTTAATCAAAAGCTCATTTATCAGTGTTTTTAATTAATATCACTCAATAAAGCTTTATTTTTATTGTTTTGATTTATTGAGATTTTTTTTGTTTTATTCAACACGCCGCTAACTTTTGAACAGGCACAGTGTCAAAAGTAATGTTGGTAAGTGAGTTCTGGATGCCTTTACAGAAAGCTCTGGTGCTTTAGCATTGATTTTATGCCATTCCAGAGTGTCATGTATTCCAGTTTTTAATTTATTTCACTTTTCCTCTAAAATAATTAGGTCGCTGTAAAGCAAACACACACATCTGTTGAACTAATTAGTAAAATTTATTTTTTTAAGCTTTTATCGAAAGCTCATTTAACAGTGTTTTTCATTTATATCACTCAATAAAACTGTCTTTTTATTTTTTTGATTTATTGAGAATTTTGTTAATTCATTCAATCGGCCGCTAACTTTTAAACAGGCACAGTGTCAAAAGTAATGTAGGTAAGTGAGTTCTGGATGCCTTTACAGAAAGCTCTTGTGCTATAGCATTGATTTTATGCCATTCCAGAGTGTCATGTATTCCAGTTTTTCATTTATTTCAGTTTTCCTCTAAAATAGTTAGGTCTCTGTTAAACAAACACACACATCTGTTGAACTAATTACTGAAATTTTGATGGAACCCAAGTTAGATAGCTTGTTAGATAGTTAGTTAGATTCAGATTTTTCACTGCAGTCGCAAAATGTACTATTTGTTGTAATGTTGAAACAGTTTTCTATAGAACTTCTTGATTTGGGTGGGTAATTTCGGTGTGAAGTTTGCGGCCAAATGTTGGAGCCAATCGGCCGCCAACTTTTGGCCGCTAACTTCACACCGGTGTCTGTCATTAGTTAACCAAAGGACAAGAGGGTTTTTCATACGCTCCATACTCAATGCAAGAGTGAAATATAATCTAATAGACTTTTAGTATTGTATGTTTGTCACATTAGATCTACTAGGAGTTGAATTATTAAAAGTCAAAAGTCGAACTGTCAGGATAATGGTTGTAGTGGTAATTAGTCATATAAAACAAGGTTTGTTAGGTTGTAGATAGTAATAATAAGTTGTCTTAAAAGACCAAGTTAATGAAGATTGAAGTGTAACATTGCACTGTTATTTTTATGAAGAGTTTATTTATAATATTATATTTGTGGCATATTCTCGAATGATAGTAAAATTTTCTAGTCTTGATGAATACTGGTTCTGATGATGATTTCAATCATAAATTGTAGATATATGCTGAAGTTTATTCCCACAGGAATGGAATAGTGGTTCCTACTGCTCACAGACTATAAGGCCGGTTTTCCCTTGAGAACAACCAAGCAGGGTACATAACCCATAGCGTAAACAGAGAAATCACTTGATGTAAAATATTCAATATAAATTGAGAGAAATCATTCAATCTCGTTGAATCTTTCAATGTTTAAGTATATTTGGCTATCTGCTATAGACTAGAAATAAACACGTATATTTAGCTTACTTTGTTCAAGCTTTAGGAATACTGGAACTGTTGAATATAATGTACAGTCTGTTACATTGATATTATTTAAAAATTGCAGCTTACTTTGCACAAGCTGTTTTATTGATGTTATAACTTATCAGAAGTTGGTTTTGCAGTAGATAATTACTTTATTATTTGAAGGAGAAAACAGTTTACTAAATCTCATTTAAACATTTGTAAAATAGATTTGAAGATATAGTAAAGCTTTCTAGTCTTGACACTATTTGATGCTTTTAAGTACATTTACTAGAAGCAGTGACCTCAGTCATTGTAGTGCATGTTTTTATGCAATATTCCCGTGGGAATGGCTGATTGAATTAACTATACAGTGACTAACCGGTGCTCGTAAGCAGTGACGGTAGAGATGTATCTCATTATGTACAGCAATTTATCTGCCTCTGAAGATTGAATGAGTGATGACAATCAACTAATAAATATGACTTTGATATTTACTAAAAACGTTGTTTGTCAGTTAAAGACTAGAAATATTAGCATGAATATTATTAAATAAGTCTATGTTCAATAAACATCTCCTTAAGGCAAAACAAATAAGTATGGGAATAAATAGTATATCCCACTGATTCTTTAGTTATGGCGGATAACATATTTAATTTAAACTTCCTATTATTTTCCCTATATAGTAACGGTATAAGACCGAACAAAGATGAATTCAAAAGATTTTTTTTAATTTTCAAGAATTAATCCTACATGCCTAGTGGAATTCCTATTGGTTTATGTCCTAGTTCCTTATTTTCCCTACATTGAAGCTACCCTAAACCTACTGATAAGTCCTATTCTACTTGCTATACCTAAGGGCTTACCTCACCCGGTAATTAGCTAGGTCCCTAGGGAATCTGGAAAGTTCAGCTGAGTCGGCTGAGAAGGCAACCTAAACACTCGGGTTGTGTTTACCTCCCCCCTCACTTTTGGTGAACCGTAGTTCTTAGGGACAGTGAGAGTAAGGCGCCCTATTGTGTGGTTTATATATATACATAAAAAATAGATTTATCGGGACCCAGCCTCAACTTCAATAAAGCTTCAGTAAGCGCGCGCCGGCATCTCAACTAGCGATCCTTACTTGTTCTTCAAAGGCTGATATTGACACTAAGTAGGCACTTCTACGGATGTCTATGTTGGTAAAGAGACATCCGGGCTTGCCCAAGGCTCTTTTAAGCCCCGTATTCATTGTAAACATTTGTTGAGCAACCTTGTTTAATCAACATGTTGCTGAGTTGCTGGCAACATGTTGCAGGCAACACTGCGTGTTGCAGAGTTGCTGACTGCGTGTTGCAGTGTTTTCGCTTGTCGATCAAAAACATCAGTTGATCAACTCATGTTGATGTGTGCATACAGTTCTTGCAACTTTTCCAATAAACATGGCGGTAGTTTGGGACAACAACAAAATAATGCAATTAATAGAACTCTTTCAATAGAAAAGTGTGCTATGGGATTCGTCAAAAAAGGAATATAAAGATTTAAAAAAAAAACGATGCATGGGACGAGATTTCCGCTAGCCTAAACTTGCCAAAAAAGGACGTAGAAACTAAAATGCATGTACTACGTACGCAGTTCACGAGGGAAAAAAAGAAGATTTCGGCCAAAAAAACTACGGGTAGCGGTGCAATTAATACTTAATATGACTAAATGGATTTATTATGATCCATTGAAGTTTTTGTTATGTGGTGCAACCACTTCGGGAGAGTCAGATACGATGAATGAAAAGACGGTTAATTTTTTTTTTATCATTGAATCACATGTTCTATGCTACAAACAACAACGTAGGTATACATTAACCTACTAAGCTCCTGAGTCCTTTATAAAGCCAATAATAATTATAAAATAATAATTGTTGTTTATTAATATTTATATCAGTATGACTCACGAAAGTGTAAATTGTATAGTGACATTATTTTTAGTATAATGTTTAGCGTTTTAGGCAATATTATTTTGCCAGGGGACACTTCCTTCTGGACTAATAAAATATTCAGCAAAGTGATCTCTTACACTAAAAGCGGATAGGGATGCCTGTCCGCCTCGCCTTTGCAAATCTGTCATAGGATAAGTACCAAGTTCCCTTCGCCATGATCCTTCTAACAAATTTCCTTCTGTGTCTTCAAAGTCAAATGTTAGTGGAGGCGTGTATAAAGATCTGGAAACAGAGTTGCGTCTCAAGAAGTTGTGTAAATATGTGCACGTTAATGTTACGAGTTCGCAATTAGAAGGTTTCAAAAATATGGGTTTAGTGAATATGCGAAATACTACACATAAAATACCGAATACATTTTCTATAATCCTCCTAGCTCTCGACAGCCTATAATTGAATACACGCTTTGGATTACCACGTTCATGGACTCCAGGGTAGGGTTTCATCATATTTTTTGCTAAACCGAACGCACTATCGCCTACGATAACATATGGCATATCTAGGCTGGCTTGTGTTATTGGTTCAGAAAAGGGTAGTTGAAGTGAATTTTGTACCAATGCATTATAAAACTGTGTTTCCTGAAACACTCCACTGTCAGACGCCCTACCCTTGGCCCCACAATTTGCATATATAAAATTGCATCTGCTATTGCCAGCAGTACTATGCTGAATTGTTTTTTGTAATTATAGTAATCACTTCCACTATTATGTGGTGCCACAATCAGAACATGCTTGCCATCAATAGCTCCAATGCAGTGTGGAAAATTCCATCTTAGTCTGAATTCTTCACTTATTTGTTTCCATTCCTGCTCTGAACTCGGAACCTAAAATCATAAAAATGTTATACATGAATATATCTTACAGGTACCAATAGGGGAAAGCTCTGATCTGGAAAATGAAACAGAGCCTTCACCATTGCCTACACCGGCTACACCTGATTTCCCAAGGAAGAGAAAGAAGACAAATGATTTGGATGAAGTACTTGATATAATGAAAAGTGCGAAAAAAAAGATGGATGAACGAATAGAGAAGGATACATTCGATGTGTAAGGTGAATATGTTGCTACTGAATTAAGAAGTGTAAAAGATGACCGAGCTGTGACACAAGCTAAGTATCACATCAATAATATATTGTACGAATTGAAAATGGGGCGATATGGTCCATATGGTTATCAAACTGCCTCGTATCAATCTCCAACACCAAGTGATGATCAGACTACTTCTAGACAGGAAATAAATGGACAAGAAGCCGATAGACAAGAAGAAACAGAGTCAGCTTTACACAGTTTAGTTAACTATTTAAACGATCAGTAGTATGTAAAAACTGCTATGTATTTGTTATTAGTTGATTACTTTAATTTAAATTATTAGACACATGATTTATTTATTTTATAGGAACTTAATTTGACATATGCTGATAATGCACTTATTAGTTCTTGACACACTTGTGGTATGATTTGACTAATCAGTTGTTTTGATACTCTGAATGTGTAGGAAAGAGAACTATATGAATCTCCAGATGCTAGATACCGTAGCGTAATAGCCAGTCTTGTTTCAGATGAAACTGGTTGACGAAAATTTGTCGCTTTTTTAATTATTGACGGACTAATTAACCCTAGAAGATGTTCAAATTTTTTTCACTTTTTGACATTCTCATAAAGTTAATAAAGGATCCATCTCCCATTTTAAGATCACTTAATAAATTTTGCCTTTGTAAGAGGTACTTCCGTATCCACCATCTTTTTTTCTTTTTCCGGGGTTTTAGGTTATACGCTAGATACACAAGAGAGCACAACAACACGACTTCTTCAGGCAACATTTTCACGCAGTCTGCGGTGTGGTCATGCCGTAAACAAAGTTTCCCGCAACTTTGTACCATTTCTTCAACAAAATTGATCAACTGTTGCTCAACAAATGTTTACAATGAATACGTGGCTTTAGACTCTAATAGTTCCAAATCAGTGGCTCCGTTAGGCTTCCTCGGACTTGTCAGACATTTACTAGTGGTAGCCTGATCACTGTTCTAGTACAAGTGTATGCTAATCTAGCTTAACTCAATAAAAATTCCCCACTATACAATGAATGTTCTTTAATCTACAGCTAATTAATATATTGTACCGGACACGAATGATAACTCACCCAAGGTTTCTGAAAAGTACACAGAAAGATATATTAGTACACGTATTGGTATTTGGGAAACCTCGCCAGCTGTGTCCGGACTGATCACAGTGGTTAGCTAAAGGTGTCCTGGCCCAGCAAGGATTTCTACCCACCAATACAAACAATAGAAATACAATCATACAGTAGAAAGCCTCACTAACTGCAACCCAGGCTATGTAAACCAGGATTAACAGTAGCAAGAGAAAAATAAACCAAAAGTTCCTTACCAAGGTATAAATAAAAATATCAAAATAAACCAATTTCAAATATAAAAGTTTCCACCACCCGTCTACTGGAGTGAATCTGGTAAACAAAATCTTTTGATTAAAGCACAACTCCCCAACCAACACCAATCATATATAAAAATACAGAGCTTTCGCACTGCATTCCCATACATGACAGAAAACTATTCCCCACACAATAATACCTATAGCCTACTCCCTAAGCAAACCGTTTTCCCTATCCCCTCGCAAAAAGAATTTAATTACTACACTAAACTGTGAAAACGCGTCTTTCAAACAATATCAAAGCGATACATAAACCTATTTAAAGCCGGTAAAACAATAGTTAGCCAATGAATCGCACGTACTTAAGCCCTACATATCTTATACCTCACTACTAGCTCTAAAGATGAAGTTAACGTTAACTATACAAACGATATAATTGAAACACTTTAAAAGATCGCAAATATTAAACCGAATACTACGTAGTTTTAATTTTACTGTAAAATTAGCACTGAATCATGAATTTAACCGCGAACTCGTCGTACTCCTATTTCTCTATAAAACTCGTAATTAACCGAAAATTACACAAAATATAGCAAATAAACTGGCGCAACACGATATAAAAACCAAAACAAATTTAACACGATTAAAGTAACTACGAACCGTAAGCAAATTTTACGCAAGGCGTTCCCCAGTGAGCGAGCCTATCCCCTTTGAATGACGTGATAAAGTAAAAAATATAAACGTTCCGCGATGAATGCCCAGAAAATAATGCCCATATTCCCTTCGAAAACTATATATATACATTCAACGGCGGCCATCGCGCTGGTGCAACTCAGACCACTTGAACAACTCATGCAACTCATGCAAGTTGAACCACTGGTACAAGTCATGCATTAGCTCCAAAATTATCCCTTACTATAAATAACATAAGGTATACTTTCAATCCCCATTCCAATCGCTTAAGTCATTTAAATCATTACATTCCTACATCTCCTGATTCGTGATTTGAATCTACACTTATAATTGAAACTAATCCTTATGCTATTCAATTCACAGTACATTTTTCCATTATTCCCAGTATTACCGTTTTTAATATCTGCTCGAGTCCGTATTCTGATGGCGTCTATCTCCGTCACTGTCGTATTCTACCAATTCGAACATGACAGACGCTGCCCGCTTGTACCACCAGAATCATAATAAGGCGCCATCTACTCGGTGATGTTCGTTTACGCAATCGGCTTGGTCCGATTCTAGTGAGACCACCCATATAGTTTCTTCCTTCTCTCTCTCGTGTTCATTACTCAAGAACTATAACACTCTCATTTCTTCTATATAACCATTGTTTATTGAAGAAATAAATAAGATTTATAATTCTAAAGCTTGTATTAAGCAAATATTTAATTGAATAAGATTACAAAACTACCTAGAACATGACTTGATTAACAACAGTTTACTAAAATGGTGAGAGTCCTTCTAGAATTTTATTGCATCATACTTGTTATGATGTAATTTTGCGGACTGTTTTTAGCAGGCGCTCAAACATGTTGCATATATTCGCATTTTATCACTTATTATTGTACTCATTCGTGAATAAATATAAATAATATTTAACAATAATGTTATCTTATTAATAATAGATTTTGCATATTAATCAGCTCTCGCTAAAGCCTGAACTAACTCTAATTATATTTGTGAATTTGAACGGGCATATCTGGACCGTTACATTGTGTGTATTCATTTGTACTATATGCAAATTCTTTAACAATAAATTCATTTGTAAATGATTTAAACCCCTGGAGATCTACAAACAAGCAGTCTGAGCTCATGATATCCTTCGAGTGATATTGGTCAACGGTTTGTATTCTACAATGCTATCGTTCAAAATAAGACAATAAGCAACAGTATTATCTGGTATGTCCTGTTCACACTCTAATTCAACTCTCACATCTATTGAACCTGTTTTTAAGGTTTCGTTTTGCCGAGAGCAGTCGATAACAAACAGAGGCGTTTTACACTAACATTTGAACTTTCATACGGAAAATAGGTTGAATTTAAAAAACTTTTACATCTCTTAAATGACAATGATCAAAGTGTGTTATATCTTTGTTAGTCATATTTTTTTCTATCTGTTTTTAATCCGATAACAACATATCGTGGCTTTACTATTTGAGATGAAGATTTGATTGCCCAGGAATGTTTTGATGTTTTCGGTAAAAGTGGATACTCATAAAGATCCCAGTTTCTAAATGCCAACTGAGTAGCACGATCTTTTTTCCAAGCACTTCATTAAATTTAACCTTTCCCGATCAGAAACTTTTATATGTGGCATACGCCATACTATTTTAGATATCGTAATGTTATCTATGTCGGAGAACGAGCTCTAAGCATCAAAGTACTTCAGGTTCTGTGGGCATTTCTAGGTAGATATGGGTGCCTAGAGATAATAAAACAGTGACACGCAGGGAGGTACTCGAGCTACTACTACGTCATCAAACTATTTAGGGAGTTAATCACTTAACTACTGGTAGCATGAATGTAACTACCATAGAAAGGTCTCTGGGTAATTATTACACCTAATTAATTCACGGTACGTCACAGAACAGATGCGTCTGCGCGCGGCGGGTCCCGAACCAAATCTGAATCGCCTTCCCTTATTCCTTCACACCCCACCGCCGCCGCAGCCACCATCCAAGCTGACGCAGCACATAGCGCCGCTTGCGTTCTGCTGAGCTTGTGTTGCCAGTATTACACCGATTTCCGACATCTATATATTCATTTGTATTTAATGTTACGCTATTTAAATTAGTATTGGATCTCAAAAGAATAAGTTCATGCTTACAGTTTATAACTATTTTATTGTAATCCTCTGCAAAGCCAAGAATCTTGTTTAAAGGAATGCATACAGAAAACGAACCATGCGTAACTTTTGTACCGTTAACATCCCAACCCCATAACTTTGACATTCTCGATTCATGTTCATTTAGAGATACGAGTAAGAGAGATTTCATAGTAGTTGTAACTCCAGCATTTTTAATTTTGTCTATTTCGATTCCATTAAGCTCATATCGAATATCTTGAAACAAATGAAGTATAGGGTTATTAGTAAACTGAACACTGGCCACCGGTAGTTTTGTTTCTCTGTTGACTACTGCGATGTTTCCCTTTATGTATAAGCAGGCGGGTGACACTCCGCGCTTAGTGCCTACAAAATTTGCGGCCGCCTCCAGGATGCTAATCAGTTGAGTGTCATGCGCGCGCTCGTCTTGACGCGCGCCGCCGTACGCTGCCAAAGTACCTAATTCCGGTTTTTGTTTGATATGGCTACTTGAAATGGCAGCATTTCTCTTTGCCTCTCGTTTATTAGGTATTAATGTCGTCGTGTGTCGCATGTTTGTATTGTAAACGCCAAAAAATGTTAAACAGAAAATACCTAGCAGATAAGTTAGCTAAGTTTCCAAGACGTTCACGTTATGTTCAACATTTTTCTCGTACGTTACATCTTGCAAAATGTTAATTATTACCTAAAATAGGTACTTAGTTTATTATTTCAGTATGTCTGTCATACGTACAGTCGAGTTCATAAATATGTTTACACTTTAGTACCTTGTCACTTTAATCGTTGTGACAATTTATATATGGCAGTTTAAACATGACATTAAACAGACAAGGTACTAAAGTGTATACATAATTTATGAACTTAACTGTACCTACCTAAGAAAGAGAAATCTAACTGATTGAATTAGACAGACCAACAGTTACACAAACAAATACAAATACGAACGATAGGTACCTATAAAGAAAAAAGTCCTGTTTGTGTACCAATTACAGGTGTGCACAGTCGGGGATTAATAAAACTAAAAACTATAGGCACATATCACATTACAGAAAAATTACAAAGAAAATATAAAAATAGAATTAACAAATATTTTGAAGTTTAAAACAGTATAATACTACGATGAAACTAGTCTACGTCTACTGGATAGAAAGGGAGATCCGAGCAAATAACAAACAAGTCGTGGACAATATTTGGCATTTACTATTTTTTCTCGTCATTTAACTTAAGAAAACTACAATTAATAATAAATTCATTCTTTTTTCTCACAACTGCCACAGACTAAAAGTAACTGCCGGCCCTGCGAAGTGGGCGGAGTCAGTAAAGCTCATGACGGGCGAAATAATACAGACTCTCGCGGCGCAGATTTAAGGTGCATTTTGCCTCGTTAGGAGCGCCCCCACTATCGATCGCAGAAATGTAACCAAGGTCACTTCCATGCCGTGCACTTATATTATTATTGTTAACGCGTTCTGAGTAGGTTTAAATTCGCATGTTTGCTGTCACAGAGAGTCGCTTCTGTACTTGTACTATTACTTATTCTGTGGTATAAGGCACTCTCGGAAGGTAACACGTACAGATCTTGTTTATTGGATACGGATTTCATCATTAAAATTGAAACTTGTTACGTAAGGTTTGTAGGAATGAAATTCAAAACTTTCATTTGAGTTATCGTAACCGAAAGTTTTGGTTAAGTTTAGAATACTCATTTTAATAAACCAATCGTTTTAAGAAATTTTTTATTTTCCTTGGAAAGCCTCGTAAGCTGATTTTTAGGTGTTCTTTTCTTGACAGCACAATGCGTAAGTACAAATAATTGTACTGCGCGAAACTAATCTTTTATTGAAATGTATCATTATTTTCCTGAGCTGCAAATATATCTGGATTTCTTCACCGCGTAAATTGATTAAGTTGCCGTTTATATCCAATATTCTTAACTTTAAAGAGCTTAAACTGTTTTGAGTAAGAGGAAAATAAATAACGTTTTTAGGTGTTTCTATAATCCGATAGCCTGGTGGCACATTAGGCACAAACTCGTGAATAATATGACTTGGTTTTCCATTAATAAATAAACTACTCACAATGTCACATTCAACTCGCACAATAGTTGTAGAGAGAATGGACACAGGAAAAGGAGCCTCTGTTAATATATTAGCTTGAATAGTTTCTTTACCGAAACCTAGTAAGTTACCAATCGAATTTTCTTTATCAAAATACACATTTTTAGAACACAATATACGTCTTTAACGTATTATTATTGGGAACACCCTAAAATCTCGAATTATTTAATTCCGAATTTGAAAAAACCGAATTTCATAATTCCGAATTTTTACAATACCGAAAAAATTTAAGGCCGAATATCAAAATCTAGAATTTTATATTACCGAATATTAAAATCACGAAAACGTTTTTCCGAATATTATATTTACGAATGTTGACAATTCCGAATTTTCTTTTTACGAAAATTATAATTCCGAAAATTCACAAACCAAATCGATAATGAAAAATTTGGAACTAACCACTTGAATTGAATTGAAGTCTTCTACTTGAAACAAAAGTTAGGTGAGATGACGAGCACATAACTAAACTAGGTCATCTTACCTTGATAGGTTAGGTTAGGTTAGAGTTGCATCAAGGCGCGAAGCGCCTCAGCTACGCAGAACAGGAGCTCCGCAGAGCGGAGCTCCGTCGACTTTGTCGGACATTTCTTACAGTTTTTGAGCATTAAGCATGTTAAACATTATACAATATTTTATGAGGCGCTTATTTGAAATAAAAAATCTTAGAGAATTCTGGCTGCTAAAATTTCGGAATAATGAATATTCGGGATTCGGATTACGAATAATCGGAATTGTGATATTCGGAAAAATATTTTTCGGGATTTTAATCATTCGGAAATGTGAACATTCGGAATTTTAAAAATTCGTGATTCTGAAACTTCGTGAAACTAAAATTCGGAATAGTGATGATTCGGAAATTTCAAAATCGGAATTCTGAAATTCGTGTTTATCAAATTCGGAAAAAATATATCGAGATTATGTAGTGTACCCATTATTATTACACGTCAGTGAAAATGTGCATCGTTTCAGGTGTCTTTTGAGGTAATCGTCGAGGTCTTGAAGTTCGTATGACCCTTCAGGAATTTCGACTACTTCATTTTGACCATAATAAAACATATTATTTCTATAGTCTATATTAGGTATAGAGTTAAAAGTCGAAAAATATAGTAGGTAACCCGCATTCATATTCACCATTTTGTTGAAAAGCTGGTGAATGATTTGTGATCAGAGTAGAAGAGGTTCCAGTTATGGACAAAGTGAAAGACATCGTGTGAATGATATGGTTTTTATTGAACAGAGATATTTAAACGGTTACTCCAAAATGGTTTTAAATATTTCAAACATAAATGTCCGCAATTTACAGTGTTAAACTTTTGGTAAGTGACGTAGTTGTATAAAATAATTTGATTTTTTAAATACTTTATCAATTCTATTGGAGGCTGAAGATCACCGTAACTATCGAAATATTCACAGTAATCATTATTATTATCTTTAACATAGGCTACCCAGTGAGTCCCTTAGTTTTCAGAACTATCTAAATTTATAATTGCACACTCTACTCTATTGGAACGCTTTGGCAAATTATCTCTCATATAAACGCGACGGAAATGAGGAATATCTGTAGAGTGGTTTAAAATATCTATATTAGTGAGAGCACGTCTGGGAAGCCTGTCGACTAGTTTTTTGAGTAATCTAGCTGAGTTTCTTGCGGCGTTTCTTCTCGGCAGTGGTCTCCTCTTGGGAAGCGCTGGTAGACTCCTGACGTGTAAAAGTGCCCGAGCGGCCTACTTACTAAATAAATGTCTTTTATCTTTTATCTTTTATCTAAACACAATCCCTTTCCATTTCTGTACGGTTTAATGTGCAATCCTTTACCTATTGCAATAGATTCCATCATTTTGTTGTGACGTTGTGATTCGGATAAGTTTTTCTTTGCAGCTTTGTAATGAAGAAATTATGACTGATAATTTGAAATAAAATAATGCAAAGTATTAATAAAATTATAAAATATCATAGTCAAGCTCATAAACATAATTATACGTAGGTATAAATATAAATATTATAGATTTAATAATAAGCATAACTATAGTTGTTTTGATCACATGATATCATCACAAAAAAGATTACTAAAATAAAAGTACCCATAGGAAATGTTTAACTTGTTAAAAACTATAGATACAGAGGTCTTATTTTGTGTTAGTTACTGCCCTAATATAGGTATATTCATGGTATATTAGTTATATTAAAACAGAGAAATTTTAAAATGTTAATGTTATATTTAAATTACGCGTTGCAATACTCTTACAGGGTTGTACTTAGAATTAAGTTTCTTTTGTACAAAATGCAATAAATAAATAAATAAATAAATAAATAAATAAATAAATAAATAAATAAATAATACACCAACAGCTTTAGCTATCCCGGCAGCTCCTTCAGCCAAAAGTCCCGCAAAAATAGGTATCAGTGGTAATATACCGCCAGTTTTCGGAATCGGTATTAAACGAGGAATATGAACTTTACTGTTTCTAGTAAATACTTTCTTTGAGAGCGCAAGAGCTTGGGTGAGTGCAGTGCCTTTATCTTTTGATTTGTTTCTTTTCATTTCGTTCCGTATCTTTGCAACCAAACCTTTAAATGATTTTATGCCTGCACCAGCTTTCATCGCTTTGGTAACTAACCATGAAGCAAGTTTTTCTCCTTTTCCAGCACTTTTCGACTTCAACCTCTGTTTAGCCATTTTATAAAGTTCTAAATCTGCGCGGTGTCGATCTGTTAGGTTAGAATGTTTATCATAAGCTATATCGTGTTTCATGCACGCGTCATCCAATTCATTAACTCCTTTATCACCTCTTAGTAACCGTTAATGCAATTTAGTGCCTGGTCCGCAACAATTGTAGCCAGGTAAGTGTAATTCAACAGGCAAGTGATTAATTACACTGTTAAAATTCCTCTTCCTTTGATATCCTATATGTTAATGACATTTTTGCGCGAGTAACTTTATAAATATATTCATACAATGGCACTTCTATTAATCCAGCTGTTCTCACTATCATTAAGTCCTAACCACTTAACGTATAATTTCTTCCCTTTTTTTTGACCACCTTTTCAATGAGATAAACGTCTGGGTACTTAGTTTTTTGAAGTTCTTGTTCGTAAAATGTGCCCAGAATAGTGTTTCCTCGCTGATTTTCTATATGATTCTTAAAAGGTTGAGTGTTACTGACTTGTTTCATAGTAAATAGCTCTGTTGACCAATTAGGCGTATAACTTTTATGGAAAGCGCTTTTATACTTGCTTATACGTACACGATCTCCTACATTGAATTTATTTAATTTATGATGCAGATTTTGTTGACTTTTCTTAATATTGTTCTTTACATCCGATTCATTTTCAAAATTAACATCATTCGGTCTAAATTTTGTTGTACTATGAAAAGTTTCATTATAAGATTTGACTATATCATCTAAAGGTTTTCCAACCCATTTATAATTTCCAATTAAACTAAAATATTTGTACAGTTTGTTTTTAAGCGTCTTTATTAATCTCTCAACAATTGATGCCTTTTTAATTGAATAAGTTGAATAATTATTTATTCCTAAAGATTTTATATAACTATCAAATTCACTATTGTAAAACTCTTTTCCAAAGTCTGTCTGCAAGTTTCTAGGAATTTGGATTGCTGACTTTATAATTTGTTGAAATGCATTTTTAACTACTTGTTTAGTTTTCGATTTTGTTGGAATACACCACGCGTACTTTGAAAATGCATCAATGACAACTAAAATGTATTTATTTCCTTTATTTACTTTATGGATTTTTTGTAAGTCAATCAAATCTGCTTGCCACAAATCGTGAATGCCTTTTAAAACAACTGCTCGTCGCTTAAAGTTTTTACGAGCTGATCTGTGGATCTCGTTCACTAATTGTTCTTTTGCCATTGCTTAATCGTTTTACAATGTTATCTACCTCCTTTTTTTTTTAAATTTCAATTTCAACTGAGTTGCAAGCTGATGAATTTGTAAATTTATAACTTCGAGTAGAGAATCGAGATACTTCTTGTCATAAATTGGACGAGAAGTTATAAGTAGGTAATTTTAACCTTTCGACTAATTCGTTTGGGTTATCCCAATATACATATGAGACATCGTTTTTAACACTTTTCATCGTCAGTAATCCTTCACCACTTACTCAACTTTAATTTAAAAACATGTCTTATTACATGTCATATAAATATTTCATGCCTTTTTTGCTTTTTATTGGTTTATTAGGATTACACTCTCTTCTCTGTGCATTAGTTTCTAATAATAAGGTTTTATAATAACATCTATCAGCCTCAGATACAATATCTAAATCCGGTACTTTCTTATATAGCAGTTCGAATAAACCTGGCGTTAAATAGTAATTATGACCATTTACTTTGAGTTTTTTGTCATTTGTAGTGTATACCGGACAGGTTCCCAACATTAGCTTGTCCCGTTCCGTTCGAATACCAAAAGGTATATTTAAAAGGGTAATATATCGCTTTTGAAATTTAGGATCGTCACGAGGAGAAGCGTAAGAATCAGTCGTCTTAAATGAACTATTATTTGAGGAATCCTGATCATTAAAATGTTCACTTTCCACTTCATCGCTTACATCACTTTCATTATCTTTTGATGTCTCATCCTCATCATTTTCATTAACAAGGCTAGATCGAGAAAAAATCCTCACAACCGTTTGATCAGTTATAGATTGCTTCTTTTCTTCACTTGGACTATATTTAATTCTTTTTACCAACTTTCCCCATTGCAATCCGTCATCAAAATCATCATCATTAGTATTGAAATAATTATTCTCATTTTTAACTTTAAATATTTCATTAAGCGGTTCTGTAATTGGTTTTAAAACAGATTCCAGAATCATATCATTGTTTGTTTTTACATCGCGAATAAGTTTAACCTTCTTTTTAACTGCTTCGGCTGACTGGAGTATCTTTTCCTTTAGCACTTACCTTCATTAACTTTCTCGACTCTCAAGCTCATGGCCGTTCTCTTTGGATTTATTTAATATAATAAACGATTATTCGAATAATATATTAATCTACAATAATGAATGTATCAAACCCCATTCTATAACATCCAGAATTTTTGTTACAATCCTTGTTTGTTTGTTTGTTCAGCTGAAAGGTGTGCTCCATATTTTAGCGCAAATTTCACGAAACTGCGACCATGACATATCGATTCCAACGTGCTCATCATAAACATGACGTAAATTAAGATCATCTTGCTTAAAAATAATTATTAAATTAGCATTATCCCTTATTAATTGTTTTGGTACTTTACTGTACGTTTGATTTAAATAAAAGCTATCAATATTTTTATGTCTTCCCATTTCAAAGTAATCCCTTATGTTGTTTTGGTTTTCACAAGCCACATCATCAAATATCATGATTGAGTTATAGTTAGCTTCGTTTGGGCTAAGTATTTCTTCATTTTCACGATAGTTTTGAAATTTAACTGTGGGAACTAACGCTAATACTTCTTCTGAAAAACGATACATAGTTTGGAAAAGGGTTTTTGAGTAAACAAACATTTTGGTACCGTAACCCTTGTTCATAAAGTAAAAGACCAACAATTAAATTAGTTTTTCCGCAATTAGATGGACCGCAAATTATACTGTGAATACTGTCAGGTAAAAGTTCACCATGACGTAAACAACGCTTATTGCGAGCTGGAAAAACAACATCCAACTGCAAGCTCTGATTTTGTTTTACAAACTTCATATTTCTTCAAAGTTTATCAAGCGATGCATACGTTTTACTTGCATGAAAGACTTATTCCAATTAAGGGAAATCACGACTGCGTTTTCACATATATAACAATTTTGATGCGATTGTTTATATTGCGAAACGCATACGTTAGCGCGATCATCTCATTTTGCGCAAACCCAAATTTGAAATCCATATCGGTCATTTGAATCACACGAGTGAGGAGGACGAATTCGCTCTATATCGGACGAGGTGGGGCAGAATGCATGAATGAATTTTGAAATCCACAAAATAATATTGGGCATTTGGATCACACGAGTGAGGAGGGCAAAATTTTCGCACGATCGAACGAGGTGGGCCAGAATGCCCAATATTATATTAATATTTATGTTTGGAACTTCGGCCATTTATAATGTTATGTATATTAAAATTGCTATTATGACTCATAATATAATATAATATCAGTAGTAGGGATTCGCCGGTTCTGGCCCCGCCTCTACTCGGCCGAAAAAAATGGTGCTCTGACGAGCGAGAGGTAGGGTTTCGCTCCTAAAAAAAAAATGTTTTTTTCGGTGTTTATCCCCCCATTTAGAGCGTTTGGGAAGGTTCCCGAGACTCCCAGATCACTCCTTCAGATAGCTTGCAATTGTCCATGTACTCAATACAAAAGGTTATCAACTACCTGGGTATTGTTTGCGCGTGCGCCAACCCCTTTGTTCTCGGGGCGCCCAACACCATTGTCTTGCATCGGACGCGTTCATACCTTTTTTACATATTACCTGATTGCGCTATTAACTGTTGTAATGTGATTTTTAATGTTATCTATGTTTTTCTCATATCATTTAATTAAGTTACCATAGTGGTTTTCTTAAAATACTGTTTTTAAGGATCATAGTTCTAACCTAACCTAACCTACCTTGTTGAAGTTAACCTAAAACCGTGAAACCTGTCCTAGCTTAAAATACCTACTGTTTTTTAAGGGTTACAGTTCTAACCTAACCTAACCTACCTTACTGTAGTTAACCTAACATTATACAACCTAATCTAACTTAACATACCTACTGTTTTTAATACTTACCTAACCTAGCTTGGTGAAGTTAACCTAACATTATACAACCTAATCTAACTTAAAATACTTACTGTTTTTAATACTTTCCAGAAAATAAAGATGAATCAACCAACAAAGAAGTTACAAGTGGTTTTAAATTTTAACACCCCATGGTCGGCTGTTATTAAGGATCGTCTAACTTTACATGAGCTTAAGCTAAGCTAAGAACTGATTTACATCTAGCTTAAGTCCTAATTTTCACTTAATTGAATTTACCTAAGTTAATGTTAGTGAATCTAGCTAATCGTAGTATTCGTAGTATTATCTTAAGTCGTTGTTACTTAGAGCCTATTCTAAACAACTATCAAAACCATATATTGTATATAGGTAATTCTAAATGAATTACCTACACTTAGCTTATTAAAAATATAGTGGTTAAATGCAATCTAACCGACGTACGGGTATGTACCTACGAATATGTATCTGTGACTAACATTAGCTATAACATTATGTATCTAGTACGTATATGGGGTTCACCTCCACATACATTTTAATTTTATTGTAACACACTAGTATGTAAAACTAAAACGAAGCAAGTAAACTGGTTCTGACTTGATTCAAAGCGCTATGGAGTAGGTATATCAATCAAAAAAGCCTGTATCGACAAGTTTCGTGTACCGGAGTGCATTGTTATAACGGTTTAATTGTTTTATTGGTAGCCGCCTATTATGTTTTGTGGTCACAACGGATGCGATTGTTACTTGTGCGTTTTATTATTTTGGGTGTTGTTGAATAAATCGGCGTCTGTGTTAGATGAACTACAAGTTCAAACATGTTTTTAGGAAGACGCTTAACTTACGGAGCGTATAAAAGCGGTGGGGTATTGTGTCTGAACAACTATTAGCCACGCAACAGTCTTCGTTACCGGAGCTCCCTGTACTTAAAGCAATGCAGTGAAGTGTTTATAAAAAGGCCTAATAATGGATGTGAGTATGTAAAAATATTTTAACTTAATTGTGTGTTTTTGTAGCATTTGTGCACCGTGTTTTTGTTAAGCAGTTGTGTAATTTATTGTTTGATATTGTTTCAGTTCTCTGAAAATGCTTTCAAGAACTATTACTACCCGGAAAATAAAGATGAATCAACCGACGAAGAAGGCACGCCTGGTTTTAAAGTTAAGCAGGCCATGGCAAAAAAGCGTTCAGTAAATAACATCGACAGCTTTTTTGAACGTCCCAAGAAGAAAACTAAAGTATTGAAGTGCTCTTCCAATGTCAGTCAAAGTTCTCCTGACGGGGTGGGCTAAATATCAACCGGACAAGACGACGGGGCATGCGCTTCTCACTTGATTAAAATCGAGATATATGATTTGCAAAAAATTAAAAACATTCCACCCACTGAGCACTGGAAACACGCAGATGTGAGATAAAAATTCTACGCGCCTTCTGAAGAAGACACTCAGCTCCATACTACACGTGATGTTATATTTAACATCACAAAGCAAGTAGCTTCTAAAGACAGTTGTATGAAATATTTTATTGACAATAAGAAACAGTGATAAAAAGTGTTTGTGTAGGTTAAACAAAAGCTTGTTATTGTATTACATGTAAAAACCTTACCTTTTAAGAATTCAAGACCTTTTCCAGTCTAAACAATTATCTTTTCTTTGTAAAATTAAACTGTGCGAAATACTTTATTTACTATAAGATGCAGTGATAAAAAGTGTTTGTGTAGATTAAACAAAATGGATAGTTTGAACTGTTACACCTACGATGCCCAACTCATCAGACTCTGTGAAGAGCTTGAAGAAGATCAAGAATTACTTGACATCGGGGAATTCATAAGCCAACTTCATCGTGATGTGCAAGTAATATTTTTAATTCTTAATATTCCAGTTGTAACCTGTGTAAAAGCGCTTGACCAGTACTTACCTGACAAAGGATGGGTTTCTGACTTGTAGTAACTTGATCCTATTGTTGTGGAAGCAGTTAGGTGGGGCGCTCCTATATAATGAGGATGAGGATAGGCCGCAGTGACCCGAGGTGGACGTTCAATTTATAATTAAATTAAATTCGTGAAATCAAATAGCCGACCATCTGGCTGCCACCTCTGACGTAGGGACGTGTTGTTTTGCGGAACTGCGGAAAAACACAGGTGAGTCACCAACATCTGGCTCCCCTACGTCACACGCTCGGACCGATCAACAGCGGAATTTCCCCGCCGCCAGCCGGTAACTTTCCTTCCAGTACCTAGTCTCGGCCTCTCGCTTGCGGGGGGAGCCTTGGGACGGGGGAAAAGGGAGGGGAGTGGTGAGGCCGCGGTGCGTTATGGTCGCGTGAGTCACTGCCCCATCTTATGTCATCCTTTGTATAATTTGGTTGGGTAGATTATTTTTTCCGCAATAACATCTACCCCCCAAATTTACATTGTGTCTCTCCCACCTTATGCGAGTCCGCAAAGGTGGGGTAATTTGTAAAAGCCCTTTTTAGGGCAACCTTCAACATGCAGCCTGGACCCCGGAGATGCTCGCGGACGGCGAAACTGCTCCGCCTGTGCTGCGTGCCGCGTTCGCGCGGATCAACGCCGCTCGCGCCGCAGCCACTGCTGCTGCCGCCGCCGCCCCAACACCGGCCCCCTCTGCCTCCCAACCGCGAGAGCAGCGCCCACAGACGGCGCGCACCTCGCTCGCACTGCCCAGCAGCCTCCCGCGCTTCGGCACTGTGCCCCGCGTGATGCCCGCAAATGCGGAGCTCCGCGACAACCCAGAGGACGAGCCGCCGCCCCTCGCACCCGTGCGAGCTGTCGCCGCTGCCGCCACTACCAGCCGCGCCTCAACATCCGCCACGCCAGCGCGCGTGGCCCGGACCACCTCCGCGAGCGCGCACGCGCCCGCGACCTCACCACCCTTCCGCGCAAGGCCTACCACCGCGCCTGTGCGCTTAAGCGCGCCGCCGCAACAGCCGAAGGCCGTCGCGCGGCCGCGAGCCGCGCCACAAACCCCAAAGCCGCCTGCCGCTACCGCTGCGTCCTCCACCGCAGGGACGCCGAGCAAGAACCGGGTTGCGAAAACCCCTCCTGCAACGCTACAGCAACCGCGCTCACTGCCCCGGCTCGACCTGTGTCCAATGGACACAACCGGGCCGTGTCGCCACCAGGTGCCCAACAGCTTCCACAGCTGCGCTCTCCATCGCCGCCACTCTCTTTCGCCGCAGCAGCCACCTCTCCGCCATCTCCTTCCGCAACTAGCGGTCAAGGACCGGCGACAGCAGCGCAGGCGCCCGCGAAAAAGATTCGCTACCCGCCGCTGGTTGTCCAGCGGATCACGAACTGGGGTAAGCATTTCCGGGCCCTACAGGGACTTCTGGGACGCGCCTCTAATGCCCGCCCGTTCAGAACCGGGATCCGTTTCTCCCCGACAGGTGAGCAGGAGTTCCGAGTGGTACAGCGGTACCTCTCCGACCAAAATCCGTCGATCGTCGGAAGCCGAACCCTCCGCAAGGAGTGAGGCGAAGGCGCTTAGCGCAAAGGACGACTGTGAGGTGAGACGCCGACCTGTCGCAGACAGGGACGCGGGATCCGGTAACAGTGCAGCACGCGGGCCCGCAAGGGCGGATAAGGCGCTTAACGCCGATAAGGGCAGCAGCCAAGGTGCAACCGAACACCCCAAAGGCACGAGCCGACCTCTCCCTTCGGGGCTGAAGGAAGGACGCGCTGGCCTCCCTACCAAGGGAGCGACCGGCGTAGGTGCTGGCAGGGCTGACGGTGAAACCAAGGCAGGTTGCAGTAGAGAGGGCTTCCCTATTCCTCTTAATCTGGCCTCCCCGAAACCACCCCCTGCAAGCTTTCAGCCGGAAGGGAGTGTGAAGAAAGGGAGCAGGAGGCAGAGGAAGAGGGAAGCTCAGGCTGTGGTACTCCAGCGTCTGGATGGCGGCCCATCTGTAGCGAGCACATCTCGGACGCAGAAGAGGCCGTTGGTATCACCATCAGCCGAGGGCGACTCCAAAAGGACGAGGGTAGGGTCGTATGCGGAGGCGCTATCTAGCCATAGGGTGGCGGTGATACCAACGACCTTCTCAGCCAATAAGATCCTGGCGTGTCACATGGCGGCTATACAGGGGGTGGTGATAAAACGCCTCCTTGTCATCCCTAAGCCGCTTCCCGACATCAACTTCGGGAACATTGTGGGAGGCGCCCTGCACATCAGTTGCGGTGACAAGTCGTCTTCCACGTGGCTCACCTCCCTCATAAGCGAGGGGGACATCGCAGGGATGAGCCTCAAGGTCGTGGATGCCAAGGATCTTCCGAAACCTGTAAAGATGGCTTGGAAGACGAGGATCATTGGCATCCCCGATGCAAAGGTAGTGTTTCAGCTGCTCCAACGCTTCAACGAGCGGCTGAACACTGACCAGTGGAAGGTGGTCGACACCTCGGAGACGGCGGCTGGCACCCGGCGCATCATTTTGATGGACCGGGAGTCGGCGGACGTAATCCGGGAGGCCGGCTATACCTTAAAATCGGGGATCGACGTCAGCACCTTTAAACTCCTGGACGATGCCGAGAAGAGGGGTGCTGGCGTCGACCCTAAAGAGGCTCCCCGCGAGATCGTGGCCACTGAGGTGACAGCGGACGAGAAGTCGGACGGGGTGGATGAGGTTGACGGGGTTGGAGTGGATGAAGGGTCGCGTGGGTGTCGGGAGCCATCACCGGTTTCGGTGACGACATCCGAGAACCTGCGGGACCTAGAAGCCCTCTACCTCGGAAACCCCTCTTCACCCATGTCCGAGGACTACGAGCCGCCGGCGGAGGCTGCTGATCTCAGCAAGCCTAAGCCTCCGCAGATTTAACAAGCCATGGGAGGCATAAGGTGCGTACAAATAAATTTGCAACACAATAAGGCAGCCACAGCCCTTCTGGCGAGGCAGCTAAAGAGTAATAAATTCGATGTAGCCCTGATTCAAGAACCATATCTTTACAAGGGGGAAATCAGGGGACTAAACGGCACGGGGGGAGTTATCTATTACCTTTGCCCCGAGAATAACATGAGGACTTGTGTGTATGTCAGAAATGGCATAAATGCCATGCCTTATAATGCTTACTGTTCCAGGGATCTTACTACTATTAAGATCCAGGAGAAGAGGTTAGGCAAGACTCTCGTCATCTCGTCTGCCTACCTCCCATATGAAGCGACGGACCCCATTACACCTCAACTCCGGAGTCTTGTCGCAACTAGCAGTCAGGTGAACACCGACCTGATCATCGGCTGCGACGCCAATGCACACCACGTCATCTGGGGCAGCTCGGATGTCAACAAGCGGGGAGAGAAGTTACTGGATTTTCTGGTGAGCTCTTCTTTACAATTACTTAATAAAGGGAACAGCCCAACTTTCGTCAATGCTAGGCGTGGAGAAGTGATTGACATAACGGTGGCGTCTAACCACATTTACGAAGATATTCACTCTTGGCATGTTTCCAATGAAATCTCACTTTCAGATCATAGGTATATATGCTTTAGGTACAGGACCGACATACCAATTGTAACTGTGCGTAAAAGAAATCCTAGGAACACTGATTGGTCATCCTTTAAACGTGACCTAAAGGTAAAACTAGGGGATCCAAAAGGTAAGCTCAATTCTATTATCGACATTGAATTTGAAGCGGACAACATAGTACGGGCGTTACATACCGCTTGGACCAATAACTGCCCGGAAAAAAGGGTGTTAGCCAAGAAGATACCCTGGTGGAACCCTGAGATAACCAAAATCAGAAGTGAAACCAGGGCGATCTTCAATGACGCGAAGGCGACGAAGGACTTTAGCAACTACGCTCACAAGCTCACGGAGTATAATAAAGCTGTAAGAAAAGCAAAAAGGAGTGCGTGGCGGAACCACTGCAAACAAATAGGGTCAATACCAGAAGGTATGAGACTCACAAAAGCACTAGCAGTAGCAAGGTCAGCTCCGTTAACGTCAATAAAAGACGATAAGGGAAGGATGACTGAAACGGGTTTGGATACCCTGAAAGTTATGTGTAGCACACACTTTCCCGGCTCCATCATACGTGAGAGTGAAATAGACAGTGTACCAATTTGTTTGTCAGAGCAGACAGCACGCACAACAAGATACAATTGGGACACTGCCAAAAAGGTAGTAGACGACAGCAAGATAAGGTGGGCATTATCCACGTTCCAACCTTACAAAGCGCCGGGCCCGGATGAGATATATCCAATCCTACTACAAGAGGGCGGAAATATAATTGTTCCGCATTTAAGCAGGCTGTACAGAGCGTGCTTAGCCTTCGGGCACGTTCCACGTGTATGGAGGCTTGTAAAAGTGATCTACCTGCCAAAACCAGGCAAGGCAGATTACAGTGATGCCAAATCATACAGGCCGATAAGCCTATCATCATTCTTTCTAAAAACACTAGAGAAACTGGTAGATAGGCAAAGAGACGGACCTCTAAGGCGATATCCACTGCATAAAATGCAATGCGCGTATCAACCGGGTAAATCCACAGATACTGCGATTCATCTTGTAGTGAATAAAGCTGAAAATGCACTTGAGAACAAAGAGATCTGTCTCGCGGCATTTCTCGATGTGAAGGGAGCATTTGACAAGACTACGTTCGAAGCCATAAGCACATCTGCTGCTGGGCACGGCATTGAACCAACCATTTGTAAATGGATAGGTAACATGCTAAGGTCTGATTTTTAATCCCACGGCAAAAATGTAAACAAAGGTGTTGCCGCTAACGAAAAACATTTCCAGCATTCAAAATATTTATACTTCCCACTTTTATAAGAAATCGACTTGCTATAAAAAAACTATATATTGTAATCAAGATGAAAGAATTTAATTTGTTGATGGCAAACTTTATTTTGAAATATACTCTTTGTTATATTAATTTAAAACGAGAATACTGTTTTCGTATGCATAATTTATTTATTGCACTGGTATCACTGATTCGATACACCCGTCTTAAAAAGTCGAGGGCCGCTTGACTTGATTCACGTCACTTCACTCGCTTCACAGTTAGTGCTCCCGTCGTATTAGCTTTCCAGTTACTCTTGTTAAATTGTTCTGTTAAATTTTCATTGTTGTTACGTTTTTTATTGTTATTACGTTGTTCGTTGTTAAGTTTTTCGTTGTGTTTTTGTTATTGTTGTGTGGTAGGATGGACATGCGGTAGGTGGATGGTCTGTTAATAAATGTAAAAAAATATTGCTGTTTCATTTCACAGATTTGTGCGGTTTTAATTTAAATTATTTCTCAAATTTATTTTTAAAATCACTGTTCCAACGACATGATAATATCTAATATTATTTTTCTTGCTGGCCCGTACTTTGAGATCCCCTGAAATGTCACTTTGACAGTGACGTAACTTTGTTTACATTTTTTCCGTGGGAATAAAAATCAGACCTTAAACAGTAGGCTAATAATGTCAAGCCTTTTAGGCGACGTCTTATTCGCCACAACGACAAAAGGATGTCCCCAGGGGGGGGTACTCTCCCCAACTCTATGGAGCCTGGTGGTAAACTCTCTCCTCGAGGAACTCAACACCGGCCCACTATGCACTGTTGGGTATGCAGATGATCTCGTGATACTAATCAACGGGAAGTTTCCGGAAACAGTATCGGGAATCATGGGGAAAGCTCTGGAAAAGGTGGAAAGCTGGTGCATTAGCCATCAACTATCCATCAATCCCAGCAAAATTGTAGTAATACCATTTACTAAGAAACGGGACCTCAAACAGATTAAACAGCTAAAGCTGTTTGGCGAGGTACTAAAATTGTCAGGCGAGGTAAAATATCTAGGTATCATATTAGATAAAGAACTCACTTGGAAAAAACACGTAGACAACGCTAACCAAAGCGCTGAGAGTGTTTGGAATGTACAGAACAGCATATGGTAAGACATGGGGCCTTAACCCTAAAGTACTGAAGTGGATCTATACCATGATGGTAAGGCCCATAATTATGTACGGCTGCTTGGCCTGGTGGCCAAGAACAACATTAAGGACATGCAAGGACTCTCTTACTAAAGTGCAGAGGGTGGCCTGCATGGCTATAACAGGGGCGTTCAGAACGACGCCGTCGGCGGCAATGGAGGTCCTACTAAACCTCCAACCACTACATATCGCCATACAGTCTGAGGCGTGCAAGTCACTACAAAGGTTGAAAGAGACTGGCCTGTGGAACGACGCAGCGCCTAGAACCAGACACACAAAAATGGCACACAATGTTGTTCTAGACAGAATACTGACGATGAGTTGCGACAAAATGCAACCCAAGTATGTATTCCGGAGGAACTTCAAAGTGCACATTCCAACAAGGGAAGAATGGAAGGATGGGTTGCACCTATCAGAGGAAGACAACTCGATATGGTACACGGATGGTTCAAAAATGAGCTCCGGTACGGGGGCGGGTATTCACGCCAAAGACTATAAAAGTAGCACAAGTATGGGCAATTACGCAACGGTCTTCCAGGCGGAGTTGTATGCGATAGTTGCCTGCACGCAGGAGAATATTGGCAGGCCTCCACAGGAGAGAACTATCTATATTCTAAGCGACAGCCAAGCGGCACTTAAGGCGCTTACAGCGCCAAAAGTAGACTCTAAACTAGTCTATAATGGAATCCAAGCCTTAAACAGGCTTGGCAGGCACAATAAAGTGAAACTGATGTGGATTCCAGGACACCAAGGCTTTCCCGGGAATGAAGCCGCGGACGAGCTGGCAAGGGAAGGGTCCAAGGGCGCATACGTCGGACCTGAACCATTTGTGGCACCCTCACTGGGCACCATAAAAGCAGCCCTGAATAACAACGCCCTAGAGTATCACCAAAACGAGTGGAAAACTACTATGGGCTTAGGGCATGCAAAGCTCTTCATAGATAGAGTTGACCAGTGCTGGACCAGGAAACTCTGGAAACTCAGCAGAAGACAACTCCGATACATTATCGGAGTGTTTACTGGGCACTTTGGAGTTAAACACCTCCTAGCAAAGATGGGCCTTTATGACAACACAGATTGTAGAATGTGCGGCGAGGAGGTGGAGACAATGAAACACTTACTGTGTGAATGTGATGCCCTCGCCGGAGTAAGAATGAAAATCCTCGGTTGTGGCTACCCAGAAAATGGCAAAACTGGCTGTCAAAGAATAAGCAGCTGATCTCGCTATGTCCATATAAAATATTCTTATTTTAATTATATTGATTGTATATTTAAGCTTAACTGTTATTAAATAGACAGTTTACAAGTAAAATATTATCTTAGTTATATATTTCTAGTGTTTTAGTGACGTATAATAGTGTTCCGAAACATATTAAATTTGTAACCGTTATAGGTTATAAATTTGAATTCGGTGTCTGCATCTTATACTTGTCGGCTTGGTTTAGGCACTATTTACTATAAATACTGCCTGTGGTAGCCGCTGGATGAAATTACATAATTATAGTGCAGTGTAGACACTAGTAACGTTACTATATTCACGTAAGTAAACTTGCATTCCTTGGACAAACAATTTCTTGTTTTTTACGATCTTAATTAATCAAAGCCTTGTAATAATGATGACCCGAAGGGCAGCTGCTGTCGCTGCGCGTCAGCAACAAAATGACAAACTTCAAATAACGTTGTTAGAGTTGAAAAAATCCAAGGAATTGTGTGCCCAATTACTCAGTGAGAGAGAGGACAGTGAGAGGGAACTACTACCAATTCTAGAAAGTAGGGATAAGTTAAAAAAGGAACTCTCTTTACTAGAAAGTGAGTATAATGATATAAACATGGAACGGATCAAGCTCCAAGAAACAGTGGAAAAGTTCTCTGAGTGTACCGAACTGTACGAGCAGGCCTTAGAGGACGTCGACTCCCTGGAGAGAGCGCTGCATGATGCCCACGAACAGATCTACGAGCTTCAAGAGGCCAACCAAAACACTGCAGAGGTACACACTCAATCATTATTTGAGGAATTGGTAGCGAGTGACCCTCAGTTGATTCCTGCTTCAACCGACAATCCTGTGGTTACCATAGATTTAACTAATGACATTTCCACCACAACAATGTTAAGTAGTTGTAGCAGGAATAAACTAAAAAAACACATTAAATTAAATAGATATATAAGAAAATCTCAAAGGTTGTTAACACAAAATAAACGGTATACAACAAAATTGATATTAAATAAAATAAATGTAAAACTAGTTGATAAACTTAATGAATATGCCAATATGTTAGGAAATAATAAGTTAAAGTATGACACTGACACAGAAATGTTACAATTAAAAATACAGAATTTGGAGGAGTCGATACAAACATTAAATAATTTGCAAGAGAACTCGAAAAAAATTATAGCTGAGTATTCTTTAGGTATGGATGACCTAATAGGGCAGCTCAACTATAATTTAGAGCTGTTTCAGTCACTGGCGGACAATCACACATTGTCTGCCAAACCATGAGTGTCTGTCCGGCCACCAGCGGACTGAAGCAGAGCCTGTGTGTTAGTGTTCCTGCACTCAGTGCACTCAGTGTTCCTACACTGAGTATTCCTGCGCATAGTGTTCCTACACTTCCTACAGTAAATAATGACAGTACTAACACATTGACATATAAACATAAACCTGACATAATTATGTACTGCGATGAAATTGGTAGTAATATGGGCTCAATATTGAATTCATACACTAAGGGACATAGTGTGATCAGCAATTGTTTACCTTTAAGCAGCTTGGAAAATATCCAAAATCAAATTATTAAGGACAGAAATATTGATATTGACACAACTTTGCTTATTCTTATAGGAAATAGAGGGAATGTAAACAAAAATAAATTAATTTCATTTTTTCAAACACTGAATAGTCTTGTAGTAAAAAAAATCATATTGTTTACATTCCCTTATTGTAAACAGTTGTCACAGAAAGAAAATGATATAAGACATACTCTAAATATGACATTTTATAACATGTGTACGTATAATGATAAGATTGACATTATTGATTCTAATAATTATATTAGTAATAATTACATTTTGAATAAAGGGAAATTTTACCTTCCCAATTATCTTAAAAGACAGATAGCTATGTCGCTATCTTATTTATTTGATATTTCAGCCAATAATTTGGCTACTGCTTCTTTTGAGCAACCAAAAATGCACCTGGAAACCGTTCCAAATACCATCAATCATTTAAATTAAATGAAACGACAACAGAGGGCGTCCACTCTAGCAATCTAAATCGCAATAAATGTAAGGCCAAATCTGGCAGCAAAGTATCTAATAGTATCACTCTGGTTCACCAGAATATTCAATGTATAAGAAGTAAAGACCTCCAAATTGAGTTATTTCTTAATAGTAATAATATTGATATTTTATGTATAACGGAACACTGGTTAACTAGTAACGAGGCTATGTTTAATTTTATCAACCACCAGGTCGGCAGTCTGTTCACAAGAAGTATCTCGATACATGGTGGGTCGTTAATAATATTAAACAATAAATTTAAATTTAAAGAACGTAAGGACATTGTGTCCTTATCTGTTGAACGTACATTAGAACTCGCTGCAATAGAATTACAGCAATTCATAGTAGTTTGTGTATATAGGCCACCCTTAGGAAATTTCGAAATTTTTGAAAAGAACATGGAAACTATCTTAATCAATTTATCTCATTTGAGTAAAAAAGTTATTATATGTGGAGATTTTAATGTTAATATTTTGGAAAATAGTTCACTAACCTCCAGATTAATAAATCTTTTCAAATCTTTCGGACTGGCTCATACTTTTATGGAGCCGACTAGAGTGACTGACACTAGCGCCACGTGTATTGATAACATTTTTACTGATATAATTCCTATTAGTAAGAGTTTGATCAGTAACCTGGAATCGGATCATCTAGGTCAATTAATTAAATTGGAGTTTGTATCGCATAATGTTGTGAATAAGGAAATTACTTTTGTGCCGCTTACTGTAGGTCGTGTGGAGAGAATGCGACATAACCTAGTGCATAATCTGCCCTTTTTAACAACTGATAAGGGCCCTAATGACATGTACAACTCATTCTTTCACACATTCATGAAACAATTTGACATGATATTTACATCTAAATCGGTCATGGTCGGTGGCGCAAAGGTTTTCAGTGACTGGGCTACTGCGGACTTACATAAACGAAGAGCAATACTGTATCAACTATATGAGGAACGACGGTTTAACGCTAGTGAAGAGTTTAAGGAACATGTCAAAGAGTATTCTAAGAATTTCAAGTCAGACTGCCGTATAGCTAAGCGAAACTTTTTAAGTGATAAAATCTTGAATAGCTCTGATGTCATTAAAACGACTTGGAAAATAATTAATGAAGAAACAGGTCGCCGGAAAAAGGAATTTAATGACTTTCGTTTAAAAGTAGATGGTAAAATCCTAGAGTCTAATTTAGATGTTGCAATTGAATTTGAAAATTATTTTACCAACATACCAGTGTCCACGACTAAGTGTCTGAACTCTTCGCCGGCGTCTGCCATTTTATTATTAGAAGATAACGTGTCTGAATGCAGTATACACTTTGAATTCAAGCACGTTACTGCCTTGGATGTAATCAAAGCATTTAAATCAATTAACATTAAGAAAACCAATGATCTTTGGGGGGTTTCGGTTCACGTCCTTAAATCCTTAATGGAAGTCATAGCATCTGACTTAATGATCATATTTAATCACTGTGTTGATTGTGGTGAGTTTCCTGATCTTATGAAACATAGCAAGATAATTCCATTATTTAAAACGGGTAGTACTTCTGACCCCACTAACTTTAGACCGATATCGATACTACCCACTTTCAGTAAAATCTTTGAGAAATTAATTTTATCACAGTTAATGCAACATTTTCAAGATAATTATTTATTACATAATAAACAATTTGGTTTTACTCGGGGTCGCTCGACAACCGAAGCTGGTGTTGAGCTAATTAAACATATTTTTGATGCCTGGGAGGGGTCACATGATGCTTTAGGTATTTTCTGTGATTTGTCCAAGGCCTTCGATTGCGTTAACCATGACACATTGGTCAGGAAGCTACACCATTATGGAGTTAGAAGTACTGCGCTAAACTTAATTAAAACGTACTTATTCGGGAGAATACAAAGGGTAGACGTGAATGGAAAACGATCACCTGGGTCTTTGGTCTCAATGGGCGTGCCACAGGGCTCAATTTTGGGTCCATTTCTATTCCTCATTTACATAAATGATTTACCATACCTTATAAAGGACAACCATGATATAGTATTGTTTGCTGATGATACCTCACTCGTATTTAAAGTCAAACGACAACAGGAGTTTAATGTGGATGTAAACAATGCTATATCAAAAGTAGTAGATTGGTTTAGTGTTAATAATTTATTACTAAATGAGAAAAAGACTAAATGTATTAAATTTATGACTACCAATGTGAAAAATAGACAAACTACTGTAACTATTAAAAATGACAAATTAGACTTAGTTAATGATACAGTATTTCTTGGTATAACGTTAGACTCAAAACTCCAATGGGGTCCTCATCTGGCTAAATTAGCGAATAGACTAAGTTCTGCAGCTTTTGCAGTTAATAAAATTCGGAATCTAATAGACTTGAGAACCGCTCGATTAGTTTATTTTAGTTACTTCCATAGTATTATGTCATATGGTATTTTACTATGGGGTAGTGGTGCTGACGTAAACAGCATCTTTGTTCTACAGAAGAGGGCTATTCGTGCTGTTTACAAGATGGGTCATAGAGACTCGCTTAGAGATAAGTTCAAAGAAACGAATATATTAACCGTATACAGTCAATATATTTATGAAAACATTATGCATGTTCATAAGAATATCAGTAATTTTAGAAAGAACTGTGACATACATAATGTTAATACCAGAAATAAACATAAGCTCGCAGTGCCCTTTACACGGCTTCACAAAATAAAAAACTCTTTCATGGGTAATTGTATAAGGTTCTATAATAAGCTCCCAAGTAGTGTTACTCATTTATCAGTAAATAAATTTAAGAGTTACGTTAAACGTAAACTAATTTCTAAAGCTTATTATAGTATTAAAGATTATATGAATGATGACAATGCTTGGGACTGATATATATTTTTTTTTTGTATTACAATTATTAATGACCGTGGAGACTATATACATCTCCCTGTATGATTACCTATTATTTTAATATGACATCTGGAGACTCTTTACCATCTCCAAAATTGACCGTGGAGACTTTCTACATCTCCCTTATTTTTTAATTTGACATCTGGAGACTCTTTACATCTCCAAAATTGACCGTGGAGACTTTCTACATCTCCCTTGTTTTGTGTTTTTTTTTAAATTATATTTAATTCTTAATTTTAATTTGACATTTGGAGACTGTTTACATCTCCGAAATTGTATTATTTATTATAATCTGACATTTAGATATATTTAATTATTATTACTACTGGGACCTGTACATCCCTGTGACATTTAAATTATGTAGCTTAAGTTTAGTATTGTAATAAGTGATTTATTGGAAAAAACGGCTTACTGTTGAGTTTCTTGCGGCGCTTCTTCTCAACAGTGGTCTCTTTGGAAGCGCTGGTAGACTCAGACATGTAAAAGTGCCTGCAGGGCCTACTTACTGAATAAATTATTTGAATTTGAATTTGAATTTGAATTACCCACCACACTATTAGAAGATTCTGATGTAAGACCATATTTTACACCATGTGATGGTCATATTAAAGGCAAACAAAATAGTTCGTGCTCAGATGTGATTGATGGAGTTTTAACAATGCAAGCATACTGCCAACAATATAGACAAGATTTGAGTTAGTATAATATCCCATCCAATTAATTAAAAACTTTGTATTTGTTATTAAGTCGTACATTATGTTTAATTTCATGTTTTCTTATTTTTATAGATCTTCCCAAGTCGGGGGTGGAGTAAAGAGGACAGCTGCAGTTTTGAAGTCAGAAGAAGTGCTGGCAAAGAAAAACCGCCCTTCAACTAGTCGCGATACAGTATCAACATCATCCGAACCAATCTTAGATGAGAATGTGAGTACAAAAAATAATGATAATGTTGAATGTTCTGTGTGTAGTAAGTTTGTATCCAAAAGATATTTCACCAACCATTTGAATAGTAATATCCATAAAAATAATGTCTTAAGGTCTGATATTCAATAGGTTAATGTACAGTTAATTAAAAACGCATTTAGGAATAGGGTGGCTACTTATAGAATATTGCTTAATGAAAATATTCGCAACCCATTTACCCCCGAAACAATTTTACAAAAAAATAAAGAAAAAATCTTTACATTATTGGATCGATCACTTACTGATCATTGTGCTTTAAAAGTCAATTTCATTCTTAATGCAGATTTTACTCAAGAAACCAAACAGCTAAATAATACGTTTGACTTTCAATTCAGTAAGTTCAATGTGGTGAATCTTAGCAGCGACAAAAATGATATTTTTATAACTATAGTTAACGAAATTTTAACAAGATTATCTAACTTTGAGAGGAAAGAAATAACCCATTACGTGCTTCTTCCTATATAAAATTGCCTAGAGATATAATGAATAAAAAGGCAGTTATTAATGTAAAAAACAATGATCATGAGTGTTTTAGATGGGCTGTATTGTCAGGGTTATACCCACCTACAAACCATCATTCAAATACATGGAATTCATATATAGCGCATAAACATAAACTAAACTTTGAAAATTTGACTTTCCCATTTAAATTAGGGGATGTTCATAAATTTGAAAAAATGAATGATATAAGCATTAATATTTTTGGACTCGAGTACAATTCACAAAGTAAAAAACATGATGTGATAGGGCCATTTCACTTAACTAAATGTAAAAAAGCTACCCACTTAAACTTATTATGTATAACCAAAGGTAGTAAAGCACATTATTGCTTGATCAAAAAATTATCTAGATTAGTATCTAAACAATTATCCAATACACAACATGCTACACATATTTGTGATGGTTGCCTAACAAGCTTTACATCACATGAAAATTTAATGAATCATCAAAGAAACGACTGTTTCCATGTTTGCACGAATTTACCTTCAGAACAGGATAAAAAGAAAAACTGGTTCAATGAAAATGTCCCATCAAACCAACTTAGCTTCAATAATTATGAACGTAAATTAAGGGTGCCTTTTGTTGTTTATGCCAATTTTGAGGTTTTTTTAAACCCAATTCCATCATGTTTCAACAATCCTAGTACATCCTCTACAACAAATATACAAAAACACGAGGTATATAGTTTTGGATACTACATTAAGTGTTCTTATGATGATAAGTTGTCAATGTATAGAACATACAAAGGTAAAGATTGTGCACAGACATTTATGAAATACATTAAAAAAGATTTAGATAACATTTGTAGGAGTAATACTTTTGGCAAAACCCCTTTGCCTTTATCTGATGCAAATAATTTAGACATTGCTCAGAGTAGTACATGTTACATTTGCGATAAAAAAATAAATGGTGATTCTTCTATTTCTTATAATCATCATACAGGTTTTTATGAAGGAGCACATCAATTTTGTTCTGAAAAATACAGGGCACCTAATTTTGTACCTGTATTTTTTCATAATTTGAGCAACTATGATAGTCATTTTATAGTACATGGGCTTGGATTTGAGGAAGGGGACATTGAACTGATACCAGAAAACAAAGAGAAATATATTTCCTTTTCTAAATGTTTGCAAGTGAATAATCGCACAATGAAATTGAAGTTTGTTGATTCACTAAAATTTATGAGCTGCAGTCTTGAAAAATTAGCCAAAACCTTGACAGCTGAATAATTTCGTGAATTAAAATTGAGTTTTCCATGTGAAGAGGATTTTAAACGATTAATACGAAAGGATATCTATCCCTATGAGCACATGACATCATATGAAACGTTAAAATTGACTTCTCTTCCCTCTCAAGATAAATTCTACAGTTCTTTGACTGATTGCAACATATCAGAAGACGATTATGAACATGCGAAAGATGTTTGGACTCATTTTCATTGTCAGAATATGGGGGATTATTCTGATTTATATTTAAAAACAGATGTTTTATTACTTACTGATGTATTTGTAAATTTTAGAAATGTATGCCTTAGGACATATGGATTAGACCCAGCTCATTATTATACTGCTCCAGGATTAAGTTGGGATGCGATGTTAAAAACTACAAAAATAAATCTAGAGCTCTTAACCGACATTGATAAAATTGCTTTCATAACTAAAAATATTCGAGGTGGCATATCGCAATTTAGTAAAAGACATGCAAAAGCTAATAATAAATTTATGCCAGAATATGATCAAAATATTCCTTCTTCATTTCTTATGTACTTGGATGCAAATAATCTTTATGGGTGGGCTATGTCTCAATGCCTCCCTACAGGTAAATTTGAATGGGTAGATACTGATTTTAATGTTTCTGATGATGCTGAACATGGGTTCATTTTAGAAGTCGATCTAGAATACCCACACGAATTGCATGACTCTCATTCGGATTTACCATTCTGTCCTGAAAATATTTGTTTAGGGAATACAAAAGAAAAAAAAAAATTGCCAATTTAAATAGGAAAACGAATTATGTTCTACATTACAGAAATCTAAAACAATGTTTGAAGAATGGTTTAAAATTACTTAAAATCCATCGTATTTTGAGATTTGAACAATCTAAGTGGTTAAAAAGTTACATAGACTTAAACACACGCATGCGATCGCAGGCAACGTGTGATTCTGATAAAGATCACTATAAAAGTATGAATAATTCAATGTTCGGTAAAACCATGGAAAATGTTTTGAAATATGTGAATGTCAAATTGTTAAATCACTGGAAAAATCATGGGAAATCACAGGGAGTTAAAACTATAATAGCGAAACCTGAGTTCCACAGTTTATCAATATTTTCAGAGAACTTAGCTGCTGTTCAATTGAATAAAACTAAAATCTTTTATAATAAACCAATTTACTTAGGATTTTGCATTTTAGATATATCGAAAACTTTCATGTATAAATTTCATTACGACTACATGAAAACGAAATATCAAGAAAATCTCAGGCTTCTTTATACAAATACAGATAGTTTAGTATATCAAATATTCACTGGAAACTATTATGAGGACATAAAATCAGAGCTCGATTTATATTTTGACACATCAGACTATCCACCTAACAATGAATATGGTTTGCCATTAATAAATAAAAAGCGGTTGGGGTTTTTCAAAGATGAAAATAACGGTAAAATATTTAAAGAGTTTGTTGGTCTACGATCTAAAATGTATGCCTTATATGTTGAGAATATGAGTCTTATATCAAAAGCTAAAGGAGTCAATAAATGTGTTACTAAAAAACTGACCCTCAACGATTATAAAAAGTGTTTATTTGAAAAAAATATGCAACATGCTCAAATGCTGAGATTTAAATCAATAAAACATGAAATATTTACTCAAAACATAAATAAAGTATCATTATCTCATAACGATACAAAACGGTACTTGTTAGAAAACTCTTTGGACACTCTAGCGTGGGGGCATTATAAAATACCCCATGGATCATCACAAAATAATTCTTCCATGTAATTTATAATCACAGAACATTCAAAAATTTCAACTTTATTTTTTTGTACATTGTATATTTTTAATTTTTAATTGTGAATTTTATTGTGAATTGTTATAATTGAAGAAAATGTAAATACATTTTAGTTTTTTGTAAATATAAATTGGTGAAGGTGAATTAAAGTGGTGGTACTCTGTATTTGATTTTTATTTAATTTTTTATTGTAACTTGAAAAGAGACTTATGTTGAGTTTTTTGCACTGTTTCTTCACTCAAATTATGCTCAAAAAAGTGTAAATTTGAAAATAAAAAATATTTGACCATGATATCTTTGTTTTTTTAATGTGTTTATCCTTATTTTGGTTGATTTATTTAAAAAGTAATTGAGTTCATAAATTGTATCATTTCAAGTTTAACTGTTTTCATATCAACACGTATTACGAGTTTTAATTATGATACATTTTTATCATCCTTTCACAACCATTGTAGCTGGTCCAAGTGGATGTGGCAAAACTCAATTTGTCACAAACTTTTTAAATAATTTCAAAGAAGTATGTAATGTTAAATTTGATGAAATAATTTGGTGTTATGATGAAATGCAACCCCTGTACAATCTAGAAAATGTAAATTATAGTCAGGGAATACCAGATTTTTCAATGTTTGATGGGAAGAAACCTAAGCTTCTTATAATAGATGATCTGATGAGAGAATCAGATGGACGAATAGTTGACATTTTCACAAAAGGTCATCATAGAAACTTAAGTGTTTTTTATATTATTCAAAACATATTTCATCAGGGGAGAGGCCAACGACAACAAAACTAAATACAAGCTACATTGTATATTTTAAGAATCCCAGGGACAAAACCCAAATACGCTACTTGTCACGACAAGTTTACCCGGAAAACCCAAAATTTGTAGATGAAGCCTACAAAGATGCTACTAAAGAACCACATGGTTACCTCATGATTGATTTGAAACAAAATACAAATGACATATGTCGTTTTAAAACAAAAATATTTCCGTTTGATGGACATTATACAGTGTATGTTCCTAAAAAGGGGTTTAAATACGACAATAATCAACAAATTTTAGTCAGTTCTACATGATGCATGCGAGAGTAAACACATATAAACATTTACTTGAAGCATTGCAGTTGCTTAAACCAAAATATCGCACGGCGTTACTTAAATCTTGTGATGATGATGAGATCAACATTATTTGTGAGTGCATTTATAACGTCCTAAATGGAAAAAATCCTTTAGAAAAA